>JAUCMU010000001.1:2748594-2770992 GCA_032275025.1 Enteromius treurensis
CTAGAAAGAAAACAGCCAAAGCAAAAGGAAGAAGGCTTCCTGTAACCCGCACCAGCAGTTGTTGAGTCCTCAACAACCCTTGGTAATGATGTGCCTAGAAAGAAACTTTATGTCTTTTATGAGTTCTTATGTTATTGTATTTTATTTTTTAAATCATAAGCAGCCAACCAGGACTGCACTTCATCTCTATTCTAGATCACTTGTCTAAAATGATGGATTTTCACTTTAGTAGGACAGTAACATGAAAAACATTTATATTTATTTATTTTCACGTTTACATATTCAGCAGTCACCCATATATCTCGATTTTATTTTGTGAAAACCTACTTAAGTGTCTTGCTTTGCTCCTAAAATTAAATATGTTCTAAAAATCACATTTGCAATCATGTTTTAGTAATACAATGTGTTGTGACTGGTTAGTATGAGGTGTAAAAGCAACCCAGGCCCATTGGAAATAACATGCCTCTACATACATTTCTTCAACCCCATAATTATGTTACTGCACGTTTCGTCACAGTTTCAAAGTGAAATGTCCAGAGATTGGCGCTAAAACACACATTTAATATGCAACCATGACACATTTGTATTGCTTTAGGTTGATACAGGTACAGGTACTGTACGTTTTGTGGCCATTCGGACTTCAAATCACGTTGGAAATATCGCTCCACCAAAACCTAAACCTAGCCGACAGTGTTAAGAAATGCAGAAGTAATTAAAAAAAACATACTTACTGATGCAGTCAGGCCATTTTAAATTCCTGACACTAATTTGAGCTGTTTTGTCAAACCGTTTTACGAAGGTTTCATTCAAACCACCTAAGTACATGAGCTACCAGATAAATTGACTAAACATAAACACTTATACCTATGAAGCTGTGTATGTGATGACAACATTTTAAAGTACCAGTTTTCAAATCGTGCAGAATTATAAGAGATAATCATTTTGCAAATAATTGTGTGAAAATTTGCCTTTATTAATCAAAATAAAGTAAATCATACTTTTGTGTGAAAAGGAATAAAAGTTGTGGGAGTTTTACTGCCTCTAGTGTCCATTTCAAGTGGAAACTGCAGCAATTTGTATGTACAGGTATAGGTACATTTCTTTTGTTTCAGTTTTGCAGAAATGTAAGAGGAGGCACGTATTCCAATGAGCCTAGGTTGTGTAAAAGTCCCAACAGTAATATATACCTAATATGAAAAACAAAAAAAATCAGTTAAAAAAAAAATATATATATTATAAAAAGACAGAAAAGAGCAAGCTGGCAGCCTCTTCAATGCAATGTGATAATTAGCTGTCTGTTAAGACAGTTAAGCACAGAAGGATGCAGTGAACCAGACATAAGATCGGCTCAGAGCATCTTGACACCAATCCTGGGGGGGCTTCAAGTATCTGACTGCTATCATTCCAATTTCTCCATGTCTGCACTGCTTCAATAACTGGTGTCATCGTTCAGATAAAAGTCATTCATTTAATCCCATCTTATCCTTGACGCTTTAGTCTCTAAGACGCAGATGTGGAAGACTCTATTGGCTCGGGACACTCTTCAAGTGATGCAGGGAAGCCTTTATTTAGCTGGCTCGCTTGGCCAAACAAAACCATGACTTGCACCAGAGGCAAGGACTGGGCTGCAACTGTGACAAGTGCATCCTAGCAAAGAACCGGAAAGAGTGTTGACACCAAAATAACTGAAAGAGCAGGGCACCATTTAGAGATATATTAAACTCGGGCCATAGGTGTTTGGGAGGGCATAAAGTAGGGGTAACCATCTGCAACATGAGAATTACCCCTTTCTGGTGAAGAAGTTGCATTATATATTATATTACTGATTATATAACTCCTATCAGAAAAATCAAACCAAAACTTGTTCACACTACATAATGTAGCCTAGTATGCCATTTCTACATGATAAAAATTGCCAATATTACATGCACAAGCACCGCTTTTTCAAAATATCCTATTTGTTATTGCAGATGTGATGGTTTTGAATGGTAATCTGTGTATCTATCTACATAACCATACTGTAATCTAATAGTATCTATCAAATGCATAAATGTAAATATCATTAAATGTAGTTAGATGTTTCTCAGATATCTTGTTCCTCTATGCTGTAATTAATATGCAACCTCTTTCTCCTCCAAAATATTTTTTTTGCATCTCGACAACACCTAGATTTGTGGTCAAGATAGACTAGCATCTTAGATTTCCAAAAGATAGGGCCAGATCGATTAACAACACAGCCAGTCTGTGACCTGCAGTGATAAAACCGCTGTTAGAATAAACAAGACATCTACACAAAAACATCTAGCAAATACTGTGTACAATGCTGTAACACTATTTAGCCTCACTGATCCTTCAAAAATGCCCAATGTTTGACATGTTTATTATGATCAAAGGGTGTCATTTTTATTGCATATCGTGTGCAATGAATTAGTCATCAAAAAGGCAAACATCTAAGCAAACAAATGATTTTCCCATGCGTGCTTTTCACAGATCTTTTGCCATGAAGGATCTCTATGGACCCTTGTGAAACTAAGACAAGATTCGGTCTGCAGTCCTTCACCCATCTGTGGTATAATTTTGTCTGGTCAACTGAAATAAACTGATTTAATTCTGTAATATCACAACACACTCTCATATAGAAACATCAGCTGGGTGCAATCTTTAGAGCTAATGCTATTGGATTATTGGAGGTGTTCTTCAAACGCACTAAAGTAAAAGTTTCAGCTTGCCAACAGGCAAAAATCCAACATCACCGGTATAAATAACACAGTAAATAGTACAGCAGTTCACAGCAAAGCAGTATTTCCTGTGATTTATTAATACCACAGCACATGCTGGGAAGAGTCGTGCCTCTAGAAATAAACAATATAAGAAGGTCAATTTTACAATGCAGTTGTTATTATTACTATACAGTTCATTTTGCGCCTTACTAGTCTGTTTAAAACTAACAAATACTGCCCACATTTCACTGCACATGTTTCTATATGAGACACGATGCGCTCCCAGACAAATCATCCGAACAAATAACCCGTCATGTTAACGTCATGACTGTTTTGTCAAAGCATGTCAGCGAGAGTCAGCTGTGATGCACTGATGTGAGCATCACGTGTAACTCTCCTACGACAGGGTTAACTGCACAGGAAAGTCCAGTAAATAGAGCACTGGAGTAGATTCCATTATTCGCCGTCACAGCAGGAGAAAGGAACTCAATATAGTGTAGTGTACATCCCCAGGCAGCTTTAAACGATCCAGTTTATTTTGACCTTCAGTCGTCAGGGCGGAGCAGAGAATCGCAAATGATTGAGGGGAGTGAAGCCCGCCGGAGACACACGGCACAAGGCTTTGTGGGAATTGATCATGAAACTTCTAAATGCCTTCAAGGCAAAAGAAGGGAAAGGATGATGAGTAGGAGGAGAAAGCAAAACGTTTTACGGTAGATCTGACCTGCTAACATCATAGGAGAAAAAAAAAAAAAAAACTGCACTGTGAAGGAACTGTAAAACTTTTGTTTAATTAAAAACTATTCTTAAAAAATGTCAAAGTCTATGGATGTTTCTTCAACTGTGACACTTTTGTGTCCTAGTTTCCTAAATTTTATTAAAGGAGTCATGAACTGTGAAACCAAAATCACCTTCACCATTTTCACAAGATCATAAAGATTTGTGCTAAACATCTTAAATGGTGCATAATTGAAGATGCAGTTGAAGGTAAGAGAAAAGAGAATGATAACATTAGGACATGATAAAGAAAAACAATGTTACAAATTATTATTTTCTGAAAAAATGCAATGTTGCGCCCATAGCTGAAGAAAAATAATTTATATGTACATGTGCATAATGACAATGACTGCAAATTGTGCATGTACTTATGACATTTACACTGAAAACAATGCAACATAAGAGAGACATAACTGCTGAAGATCATAAATCTAGGCAGATTATCTAATTTCATGGGTTAATAACAATTTCACATGGCTGCACTTTCCATTAACATCAGTGACCTCACAATGTGAGATGCTAACCGTAATTAGCAGCTATTCAGACAATGACACACTATCCAAACCTTGAGCTTATGGACGGCATAAAGAATAAACAAAGCCTAAAATCACTCATGAGTTGTACTTGAGGTGGACTAAAGTTCTCAAGATGCTGTTAATGAACGGTCACCTCTTAAACTTCCAATATGTGAAAGAAAATGACTGAATTTATACAGTGCTGCGCTGTATGGTGTTACAGGCATATTGCATCTTAAATAGCAAAATAAAAAGCACATTTGAAATTAAATGAATGATATAAATAAATAAATAAAAAATAAACTTCAAAACATGTTTATGTGGTTTGATCAAGTTTGTCAAAATAAATAAATAAAAATAATTTGGTTGTCTATGACCATGAGAATTCTACTACACACAGTAAGTCAACATTCCTCTTTTCGGGCAGCTTTGTTTGAAGAACTTGATCTACTAATAAACCAACCAGTTAGTGCAGTGCAACATTTTTTTCACTGGGTTAAAGAGGTTTAAACATACACATTAAATAGTTTTAGTTTTACCTTGACTGATCCTGTTTTTCAACTTTGCATTGGCTATTAGTCATGCAACAGCCTTTGTTTCGAAGTGTATTTTTTTCCCTTTCCTTCAACTTATTTTCTTATGCATGTACAATACCTTTTTTTTTTTTTTTTATACACTATTTCTTTATTATATAACACCCACAAGGACACCCTCGCTCTTTACATTCTCTCAATCTTAAGTCTTAAGAAAAACAACTTGGATTAATAGTGCAATATTTTATACTGCTATATAATATGTACAGTCCGTATGCATTCACACGTACATCATTAGTTTGTCTCAGAAAAGTGAATTTTCTTCAAAACAGAGGTCAAACTAAAGGAAGAATGATGAGCAAATATGGAGTTCACATACTGTATGTGGGCAGAAGAATAATTATGAGTGTTACACAACTCAAATTGAACGATTTAAACTATGTCTCATTATCATTAACAATGCCCTCACTTTATGATGTTGCGCACACATAGAAAATCATTGAAATGAAAAAAATAATAATAATTTGCACAAAACATTAATGAGAATTAAATAATCCAAATCTTTATCTCCTTCTTCTTCTCTTACAATACCACACTGCACATGTTCCTTCTAACTATTTCCAAGACTTTAACAAATCACACCGCATGTCTATTTCCCAAGCTCTCCTGTAAAAGACAAAAGGGGAAAAAAAGAGAAAGAAAACAAGAAGCAAAACAAAGCCCTATGGCCTTTAAAATGCTCTTTTTAAATGCATTGTTGCAGTGCAAATGTCATAGCTGGAGTGCTGACCTAAATTTTACACATAGGGTTGTGATTGCCTTTTGATGCACTGTCTTCTAATGACTCGTTAGGCTTCCTAGCTTTGAGACAGAGCCCCGGTTTCACCCAAGGCTCAGACGCCTTGTTATCCTCACCAACACAAAAATGCCTTCTTCCGGGGAATACTGGAATCAAGCAGACAGAGCGCCGGTTGCATCTTAGTGGGTTACAGCCCAAAGAATCTTGTGTGAGACCATGGGCTACTGTAAGTCTTGTTACGCCACGAGGAAAAAAAATGAGGCGTTACGGAAGAAGCTGGAGGCCTGCATTGGCCTCTCATTAGAATGAGGAAAAACGCGCTGAAGGCTGTATGTGACACAAAAGTGGACTCTGCTATTACATGGGAGTCATAAATAAATAAAAAAAATACACTGAAGAATACATGCGAAAGGCACATCATGTGATTCCTTTGAGCTCTCAATAAGATGGGAGTAAAAGCAATAGTTATGTTGTGGAAAATTGCTGAGAATTTTTCAAAAAGTGGTAGTACCTCTAGGGGTCATTAAACTATTACTCTCATATATATATTATATTATATTATATATAATGTATATGTATGAGAGAGAGAGAGAGAGACTAACCTTGGGACTACTGATATAAACTTGTGTTTTAAATGTAGAATAAGCACAGTGATTTCAACATAACCTTAAATGGTTAGTTCACCCAAAAATGAAAATTAGCCTGTGTTTTACTCAACTTTATAATGCAATCCATGTCCCTCACATGGCTCCAAGGGGTGAATAAAGGCCTCCTGTAGCAGATCTGTACAGTGATAAGGACGACATGGGAAATGTAGGAGCAAAGGAAAACCAGACTCTTCTTAGTTTATATCAAAATCCTTCGACATTTTCCTTTAAACATTCTTGGTTTGCTTCTGATTAATGACTGGTATTTTGTTTTGTTCTCTCTCCACGCTCGTCACTAATCGCACAATGCAATACTTCTCGCGTCATCCGCCAAGACTTCTTCTTATCTTTTCAAACATGCATGGATTCGCAAAAAATTTGCTACAGGTGGCCTATATTTAACCCCTGGAGCAGTTTAGGGAACGTTTTATTATGGATGTGCAAACTTAATTTACCATTTTCCGATCACTTGTTTGGAGAGTGAAAGTCTTGGAGGGGCAAGGATAATTTTTTGTATAATTCTGAATGTATTTGTCTAAAAAAAGAAAGTAACTTACACCTGGGATGCTTTGAAGGTGAGTTAAAGGCTCATTTTTTATTTTTGGGTGAACTAACCCTTTAAGATAAGGTTAGAAATCATGAAGCTTGGGGTGTCAGAACATCAGTCTGTCTGAATCAAGACAAGCCATTGCAATATGTTATAACACAACATCTCAGACAGCAGGTAAAAGTAAATAATAAATGAATGAGTGTGAACCAAAGTGTAAAATAAACTGAACATGAAATCTCAAATGTGTAAAGTGTGCAAAAACAGACCTCACTTTGTCTTGTGCATCACACATTCACATTAGAGCGTCTTCTTTTGATTAAAATGGAATGGCACATACTGTACCTGCTGCAAAAATCAAGGATCGGCCTCGGCCTCGACACATTAAATTGCAAACAAAAAAAACCAAAACAAAACATTGCTGATTAAAAAGAAACACTACATAGTGTATTAATGGCCCCTTAAGTGTCAGAGGGCACAGTCAAAAAGGGAAACCATGTGACTTGAATTTTGCTTTGCCTCTGGCACAGCTCCAGCCTGTAGACATTTGTATTGATGAGATTCAAGATATGGTGTCTAATATGATATCTATATGGTAACTAAATACAGTGACTGCCATAACCTTGAGAGGAATCCAGGACAGCTGCTCACAAAGTGACAGTGACGCCTGAGATAATTCACCACTAGAGTGTTACTGTATGCAGTTAGCACTTCTTAACATATCGGTACTGTATGCAGTTGCTAGGGTGTTCTGAGTCATTGCTAGGTGGTTGTCTTGACAAATAAAAGGCCACACCTAAAACTTCAAAATCATAGCTACACTTAAAAAGTAAATTGTGATGTTAAATGTCACATTTATAACCATTCATAAAGTTTGTTCACAAAAGTAAAAAAAAAAAAAAAAAAAAAAACATTTATGGATTAATTAAATGTGTAATATAATACTTTTAATACATAATTATGAACACACTATTTAACGATGTCCTTGTTACAAATTACATGTACGTAGTATTATAATAAAAATGATGCATAATTAAGTAACCCTAAACCAAAACCTAATCCTAACTCTAACCATAGAGGACCGTAAGGTCTTGTAGTTAATTGATATTGCTCAGTACTTACATGTATTTTTAGACTGTAACAATGGCACCTTAAAATAAAGAGTAACCAACATTACCAACAATATCTATAAACCTTGTAAACATGTGCAATGCATGTAACAATTATAATGAGTATAAAACGTGGGGTACACCTTATTTTGTCCTTGTTAGAGAGTGTAGTTATATATTTAAGTACTGAGAAATATTAATTAAGGTACATACTCTATGGTTAGGGTTAGGATTAGTTTTGGTTAAGGGTTACTTGTATGATAACAATTTATTATGCACAATTACATGCATGTACCATGTAACAAGGGTACCTTAAAATAAAGCTTTACCAAAACTTGGTAGCAATATGTGTAACATATATGTGTAACGCTTGGAATGTGTAAAACTTATGCATATTATGCATAACGTCTAATGCATGTAACATATCAAATGGGAACCAACTTTTCTTTTGTACTAAGCTTAGATAGGATTACAAGCTAATTGCATTGCCCAAAATTAATCATGCAAAGTCAAGCAACACCACAATTTCTGCCCGGCGATTTTGACTACAATGCATACAACAAAACCGAATAGAAAACAAACAGATGGACAAAAGGATGCATATTCTGCAGATGCAAAATTATATCAGAGCTGAGTCTGTCATTGGTCCAACTGAAGACAAACAGCTGCGGCTCTGCTGCTAGAAACAGGCTCACATATAAATTGTCAATTTGGTGAAAGAAACGTTTCTCTGGACTTTATTCTACATTTCTGTGCATGCTGACAATTCAATAAAAGCACTTAAAAAAAGAAAAACTCCGCTATTGTCAAGTGTCTCATTTAGTTAGTGATCAACTCCAGTTGTCTCCAAAAGCATCGACTCCTAATCTCGTATCATTAAAACAATAATTAGTATGCATTGTGTGACATTTCATACGCTTCAGCCTGTAAATAATGCCCCTTCCAGAAAGTATGGGGTCGTAAACATTATTTTCCCACTAAAAAACAATTTGTTATACCTTAATCACTTGCACGGTTCAGTAAATGTGTGACATGATCATATCTCATGAATATGTTTATCCTATTACGCTTGTGACTAATGTTATTGTTTGATGCTACTCTAAAACCCCTTAATCATATATCCATTATGACAGAAAGAAAGAACGCAGCACTTTTTACCTTAGATAAGAATGTTTACTGGTATAAAACTACTTTGTGTGCTGTTTTACAAAGTACTAAATGATAACGAAGTGAAAAAATGTATCAAAATATTTGAAAATATTTCATTTTGAAGAAGTCACTCTGCTCTCCAAGGTAAAAAATAGTTGAACAGTGATTTATTTAAATAGAGGCTCATTATTATGAATGATTGCAACATTAGCATTTGAAAATGAGGGAAGGCCCTTGCCTTTTGTCGAGTGCCGTCCTCTGCAAGGTTGAAACGAACCAGCCAGGTGTGATACGATCTGTGATGATACGCATGCAAATACCTTCTTCAAACAGACAATCAATAATGGAGAGGCTAATTTGTATGTTTTAGGAATTCATAGAGATTTGTTTCTTATTACCGTCCATATCAATTTGTTTCATGTCTACACACACAATTTATTTCACAATATGAGTTTATCTTTTCTGTTTGACACATTTTACTGCAAGCTGCACATAACTCAATGTAGAGAGGTGCCGTATTGTTGCTAGGCAACAGCTCATAAAGGACCCAGAGATTATAAGCAATGTTTGCAGATTACAAATTAGCTTCCCTTTGTTGCCAGCGGCAATATGTAGCTCGTGGCCTGAGGAAGGTCAGCCAATGTAATACAACACACACACACGAAAACACAGAAATGAATACACCCTGATCTTTGATTTGTTTTTTGGCGTGGAAGATTCCCACGGTCATGGACAACATTTTAGAAATCTAAACATAAATGATGATTTATTGGTCTGGAAAAGCTATACAAATTTACATCTAAACAACATATAAATAACTGCAATAATTGATTTTATTTTTTCTCTAGGTATGCTTCTAAAATATAGCGAATCAATGGCTTATTAATTTTATAGAATAAGCAATAATAATTGTAAAGTATCAATCAATCAATGGAATGATGAAAACTTCTTTAAATAAAATGTATTATTAAAAAATAAATAAACCAATCAACACAGAAATTACATGAAATTTAAATGAACACAACGGAAATAAAATAAAATCTAAGTTTAAATCCAATCAAACTAGGAAAATAATAATAATAAAAATGAGTTAAATGAAACTAGTGAGCTGACAGCAAAACAAACAGAAGTGTTTATTATCAAATCACATGCGTACAAGGGCTTCATGCACACAGTACGTAGAGCTGCAGAATGTTATGAATGTTGCTCATAAGCCGTCTACTGATGGAAATGTTTTCCTGTTTGTTGCAATCGCCTAAGAAAGTCTGGAAGATAACAATGGTCTGTTTCACGATGACCTCAGGGAATAATCACTGGGTGTTGTATGAATGTAACTTTGCAAAAAAATTAACATGAATTAGCATTTGTCTGCCTTTAAGAAATTCCCCGTGCAATGCGGCTGGCACTAACCTCTCAGTGGATTGGCATAAACCGAAAGGTATTACAAAGCTCTGCATTTAAATAAGGGCTTTAGATACGGATCCGAAAAACCAGTCCAATGCCCAAATACATAAATATGAATATGCTGCTGTTCGGTTTATGTATACAGTAGACACTACCCCAGTTATAAACAAATCAAATACGCTTGCTACTTCTAACCTGCATGACCTCATTTAACATCTCTGACAAATTGTTCCTGTGCATGAATGGTTTAATACTACAGTCCTCAAAGTCTTTAATACTAACAATTTGCAGCTGAATCTTGTGCCAAGAAAGTGTCCATGTCATATATTATATTCTATAAAGAAAGATGTTTGATTATGGTGTCCTTGTTACAGTGTGATAGTTCATTGAAGTACTCAGTGATATTATTTAACAACATGCGTTTAGTGTACAGTTAGAGTTAGGATGATGGTTTGTTTTAGGGTCAGTTGCGTGTAGTTCTGCCTAATTTATTGTTATTACTATTACAGTTACATAAACTGTACTGAAGAACGGGCGAAAAAAAAACTATGATTATAATTTGGTTCTAAATCATATTACATTGTCTGAGCATTTAGTAGGCATAAATCTAAAACAAGTAGACACATTTATATTGTAAGTTCATAACTAAATGAGCATTCAATTACTTACTTATACAGTAGGTATATATGCATTTTTTGTAGATATATTTAATTATATAAGAACATAAATACCTAAATGAGTAAATTAATACTAATTACATAAGTAGGCTAAAAATAAATAAATTAGTAAATAAATACATAATAATTATAAAAAATAAACCCAACTACATAAAGAAAGCAAGCCATAACAGTGTTAGGAATGATGGCTAATGATAATAACGGAAAAGCTGAAATAAAGGAAAGAAAAATCACTGTGACAGTTTGAATGAAAATATAATTGAGTGCAATAAAAATAAATGCCACTGTGCAATAAGTGTTTTTGTTTTCAAGGTGAAAGGTGAAATGGGACATGTTTTGACCCATTCTCAAGCCAGATCATCTATCTGGTTGAAAGGCGAATAGTCGGTCATTCATCACAAATCTAAGCTCTACTGCTACACCGGGGACCGTAAAAACAAGCAAACATGCAGCAGGTTATCGGGATATGCTGTTATAAAAGATGGACATTCCAAAAGGTTAAGGCGAAATGCACACTTCGGAAAAATGGAGGTGTAAATTAGACACCAGGGGCGAGAATGATCTTGAGCTCATATCAGCGAGAACGCTGTAACTCACGCTGTTTTCAGATTGACGCCTCTCTAATTGCGGCTCTGAGTGTAAAGGTCACGACCTAAGGTTACAGGACGATGATTAAAAGAGCAACAATTTATCACAAATGATCAGCCGTGTCAGTCTTCCGGTCTATGTGCAGCCCTGCTGGTTTCACACCGTAAGAATGTGAATGCGAAAAATGGGAACATTCAAGGACACTGAATTCAGAGGTCACTGCAACGAGCTATCTGTGCGTGTTTATGAACCGGCGCTGGAGCTTATGCTGCGTCTCATTTTAATATCTAGATCCCCTGTTCATTTCTGATACGCAGTAAATTGTTAAGTCCAATCAAGCGCCTCTATAACTGTTATTTCACAAAAATATTATTTTTCTTCTCTCTGTCTGTCACTAATCAAAATGTTACAAATAAACTAGAGGATTTTTTTTCTTTTTTCTTTTTTTTCTCTGTCCTACATTACAAATAAAATATTTAAGAGATCAAAGTCGGTCAGTAAGATTCGTGTGTTTGTTTCAGTTTCTTCTGCTTACCAAGCTTACATTAAGCTTACATTTATTTGATTAGTCAATACTGTAAAATTCGGAAATATTATTACAATTTAAATAACTATTTTCCAAGTAAATTATAATGTATTGCTGTAATCAAAGCAGACTCCAATCTTCTTATAATAGAAAATGCACAAATATTTAATATAGTAAATCAATGAAAACGTGTATTCTGGTAACATTTTGCAACAATAAATGTCTTTATTGTTACTTGTCTTCAATTTAACGCATCCTTTTACTTGTAATAATAAACTAAAACAAAATAATAGAATTTTAATGGTAGTTTACATTTAATATTCTCTTTTGGTTTTAACAATGTTCTCATTGTCGATTCACTCTCACAACAAATAATGTATTTTCATATGTTGCATGTATGAAAACGAGTAACAATGTACAAACTAAACATTAATTTATGTATTGATTAAGACATTCAGTCTTAATAGGCCCTAAAATTCTGATTCAAACTCAATCTAATTCAAACTTTAGATATCTGGTATGCCACTTCATTTAGCTAACATCATAAAGATGGTCCTAGATAAGCACACTATCAATACTATGCATATCGATCAACATCACAGTAATTGCTTGTGCAGTCACATGCCATTCATTTGACTCCCTCCACTGGTATTGCATCCTTGACACATGACCGACATGTTGTTTGTTTAGTATGTAAATAAGTCGCTAGATATTAATTGCATTGCTGTGATTTGCATGGATGTAAAAAAAGACATCATAACGACAGGGTGTGCCGCATTAAGGGAAGCCAGAGTCATAATTCTTCATCTTGCAAAATGTGTGGTGTGTGTGACAAAGAAACAGCAGAAGAGAAAGAGAAAGAAGGCGAAAGAGGGAGGGAGAGAGAAAGAGAGAGAGAGAGAGAGAGAGAGAGAGAGAGAGGGGGCAGTCATGCACATTTCAACGCCAGTTCACATCACATTCATCGGCATATTCTCTGCGGCATTGCTGAGTCCGCATGACTGACTGAAATGTACACAAACTCCAAACATGCTGAAGCAAAGCCAAATGAGTACGCCCGTAAACAAATTTCCTTTTGTTTTGAGCCGTCAACACTAGAGGGAGATTTAGTTAACAAATTTCCATTGTGTTACGCCGTTTCCACTCGCTGTAGCACTTTTGCCAAGGCACGTTCGGCTTGGCCGAGCCCGAGCCAAGATGAAAATCATTAAAGGCCCTCCTCCGCTTGGACTCGGGCTGTCGGTGTTCATCAAGAGAGTGTCATCGTTACAGAAGCCAGTCAAAAGAAATTAGGGTGACATTTGGCTAAAGACACAGCTCTGCTGGAAGCCACTCAATGGATAATCACTCTCGTTTTTAGGTGTTCGCAGATTAGCCTTAACAAGACCTGTGATGTTCCAGAGACAACGCTGAGGGGTCGAGATAAATCTCCCCGTATCCCTCTTCAGATTTATGGCAAGGTCCTGTCCGACTCATAATACCTTGCCCTATGTCTCCAGGTTGGGTCAAACTGAAATGAAATACCCTGCCTGCTCTAAACAGAGATCTCATTTCTACTGCACGTTTCCTAAAAGCATCATTATCCGAATGAAACTTTAAAACGCCTGAGAACACATTTAAGTCCATTATGCGTCACTTTAAAAGGATTTTAATGCTTGCCTTCACAATTTATCACAAATGACAAATGTGACAAACTAAGATGAACAAACTCAAAATAAACAATATTAATGCATTTTGATTATTGCAAAGCCGCTGTACATCATATGCAAGGATATAAACAAAATGTCTGCTGTATCACAGTCTGTGCAATGCCCATGAGCACACCATTACATGCCATTATGTAAAGTATAACATTTTGTGAGTATGTGACATCAAATATATCTGGGGAAATTAATATCTCAATTTAACAGTTAATAAATAAATACACATTCTGTCCACTGAGTTACTGGGATTAAAAAATACATAAACATAAATACATAAGATACTATAAGCTGCTTTGATTTACGGTATGCACAATGACTAAATGCAATTAAGCTATTAATAAATTAAAATACAAAAAAATAAAGTACAGCATTAAACTCTGAATGCAAAAAAAACAGCACAAATATAAGCCACAGCTCCAACCCATGGCTTGCGTGTGTATTTTCACATACTTATGCACATTATTGAAATAAAATTGCATGATTTTGCACTTTACTTTTAGGTCCATTCTTCCAACTATTTAAAAGTTGGAAAAAAAATTGAAAAGTGTTTTCATTTTTTTTTTCTTCTTGATTTCATTTGGATAGGATAGGATATATCTAAAAATAGGGTTCTTTCAATGAACATTGTGATATTACTGAATGTAACCAAATTGTGAACTTTTGCTCCCTTGGATTCAGTCAATTGTTTCCTGAGCAGCTGAGGTAGAATGGGACGGAATGATCGCATGACACGAGGATAAGATGATCGTAAAACACAGGGCTATCATTTCTACACATACTCGCAATGATTAACAGCGGAAGAATGCACTGCAACGTTGCCCGTTTACATTCTTAAAGCTGCAGTTCATTCAAAAAGTGAACATGTGCTGATCATTTTACTCACCCTTGAAGGTGTATGAGTTTGTTTATTCCTCAGATTTGAATTAATGTAGCATTCTATTAGTTGGTCCCCAAAGGATCCTCTTTAGTGAATGAGTGCTGTCAGTTTGAGTTGAAACAACTGATAAAAACATCCACATGACTGACGTCTTGTGAAGTGAAAAGCTGTGTAAAAAGAAAAAAAAAAAAGCCTTCTTTCATCAAAATGCAATAACTTACGTCACCTAATAATGATTTTCATCTGCAACTGTTAATTGTTAAATACCTGCTTACATTAAATGTAACAATTCTGAAAGGGTGCAATAAGAGTCTTTTCAGGAGGGAAGCAGTCTTAAGCAATCAACATATTAGCATTCAGGTCCTTCAAACATCTCAGCATGGATGAAGAATGTGATGGGATTTTAGTACAACAAACTGATTTTTAAATAAAATTAAACAAATTTGTTTTTGTGAATTTTTTAATGACTTTTGCATGCCATAAATAGTGATGTTTTTATGATTCATTGTGTAGATGCAGCCATGTCCTGGGAGATCCATACATGTGAATACAGCTCTTTGTGAGTAACTGGCATAAAATCCATTACCCAACACTTGTGGGTCTGCTGTACAATCAGTGTAGTATCAGACTTCTTTGAAAAACAAAATTGATGAAAGGGAAATTAACTTGAAAGCTAAAACTTCAAGTGACATGGTACCTTTAAAGCAAATTGTGTACTGGCAACTATACAAGATGAAAATCATCACCATCAGGTTTTCTTTCTTTTTTTTTTTTTTTTACTGTCATGGCTTATATACACAATGTAATCACAGTTTATCTTTATATATGTATATATGTATATATAACATTTTATATATATATATATATATATATAAAACATGTTATTTTTATATATCATTATATTACATGTAATTCTTCTAACTTTTTCTCTGAATTCTAAATTTACATGTTGCATTATTTGTCTTCCTACCACACAATATATCAATAACATAAAAGGTAAGTTTTGAATTATGAGATAAATGATTAATATATTTCCACAGGGTAATAACAAGCTTTCATAGTTTTTCACATAGCCAACTTAAAATATCACAGTCGGCAAAAAAAAAAAGAAAACTATGTGGGGCTTTGAAAATCCAATACATTATTTGTCTATTAGATGCTATAAATGCATATAACATTTACAAAATTGTAGGTACAAAACGACAACATAATAACTCTGAATTCTGTGACACCTTTTGTAGAAGGTCCACAGACAGTCAGCGTCTATGAAATTGCCCCTGTCTCTAGAGATGCGACTGCACATGGCTATCTTTGAATCAGCTGAACTTATGACTGAGTAAGCTGTGCAGCAGTACCGGGTCCGTGAACATGAGGGACAATCAGACGTTCTGCACGACCAGCTTAACATTCGCCTCATGTCCAGCTTTAAAGCAAATCGATCTGGGCCAAAAGTGGCACACCACTGCTGAAGTTTCTGTCCTTGGGAATTCACAGGACTGAGACCAGTGTTTAAGACCGCAGATCTGTTAAAGTTGTTAAAAGAAATCATTATTTTTTTACTTGAAGAACTGATGTTTACCATGCTTGCAGCCTCAACTAGCAATTTAGGGAATAATATATCATTAATGGCATCATTATTCTTCAGTGTCTAAAGTGCTAAAGACACAACTACGTTGTGCAAAAATAGTTATGCTGCTTATTTGTATTATTTTATTCATTGTTTCTTACTACTACATCTAGTAAATAAAACGCTAAAAAAAACTTAAAGGAGATGTATGTAGAATTGACACCTAGTGGTTGAGCTAGGCATTGCAATCCAAATTCAAAATATTGAAGAGGGGGTTTTTTTTTCACCTGGCCCCTCCTTCTCAGACTTGACATACACACAGGTTGCCAGATTGACGAAACCAATTGGAACGAGCGCACATGACAATGAATGAAATTAACTACCTGCTGCACTTTTTAGCGAGACATGAAGTGCATGTCAGTAAGTACATATCACTGCAGTGTCAACGCTAGACTTAGTAAAACCCAGAGACCTTTTATTCCTTTTTATACACCTTTATAGAGTTTTGATGAATGAAGCATAATTTCCACACCATAACTTGAAGAATATCATGCTATGATTTCAAAACAATATTAATATACTGGGAGATTTGAAAATTGATTTGAAATTTGAAATTGAATTGATTTGAAATAGATGTTATCATCACACATATCCGGCTTCATATCTATGGGTTTTCATAGACGGGAGGTTTGTTCGGTAGCTCATGGAGTACAGAGATGTACTTGAGAGATGAGGAGCTCCAGTTTGAATGCCATGTAACAAAACAGTTCAAATCTGTGTAAAAGGAAGTTGCAATGGTACAGCTGCATCAACAAATGTGTTTTATCAGTTTTGTATTTGTTAACACTATCAGGTAGGTTTAGGGTTGGATTTGGTGAAGGGCCTATTTTCAGCATATTAGAGCATTATATTTTAGTAACAGTCCTCCAAAATGCAAATTCTGAACCACTACAATGCATAACTATATCAATATAATGAAAATGTGTTAGAGTTCACTTATTGAACCTGTGTTTTAGTGCCACTCAGTGGACATTTATCTTTAAAACTGTGGCGAGACTTGCGGTAAGGCATGTTAAACCAGTGTTGCACAAAACGTGCACAGAGGTACATATTTCGATGAGACCAGGTTGAAATACGCTGTTTCCCACCAACTAATAACCCGGGCTCCCGAAATACAAATGTCTAAATTGGCACCAGAATGGTACGCACATTTTGTAAATGGTTTACAGTATGTTCATGCTTCAGTATAGTCAAAAACTTACATACACACCTTTAGGTAACCAATCTCATATATAATATATAAGTAAATCTATTAAGATCCGGATTTTTTTGCATTTGCAATTGCATTTCCAACATACCACCCAGTCCAAGTCCCCATTTGGAGACACACAGTGAATTTAGCCTCTAAAAATAAACAGCAATTCGTCAAATTAATTCTGGGCCATTAATTTTTTGGGATTCTGGTTTGTGCAAAGTGCGACGACACAGCTGTGAATTCTGTGGATTTGTCATGCAATAATTGTGCACTCTCACAAGAGGTGAAGCCAAAAACTGAAGCTTGGACGTCAGATGCTGTAATACAATGTATAAATAAACAATTAGAGGATTACAGGAGCCAGAGGCCACATATCACCTCCAAACTACACATTCTGCAGCTCAAGCTTTAGTGGATACATGGAAAGTTTGAACCTCATGTCGTGAGCAAGCAAACACAAAGATAACAGTTGCTGGCAAATATGTGGCATCAGTCTGCAAAGACAAAGCTCAAAGAGGCAAACACTCGATGCCACCGGTCCCTCTGCTGCTCATGATTTATCATATGGCTTTTAGCGCTCACAATGGGAGCGTCTTGAACCAGCTCAGCAATTTGACTGCCTTCAAGCTACAGCTTTCATCTGCTCCGTTACAAAAAATGTTTATCTATAATTCACTGCTTACTTAAGGATGCTTTGGGATCGCAGAATGTCAGTATCCAGAGGAAAAGCCTCTAATGCACCAGTGTTAACGGGATAAGAGACGCAATCTGGATATACATACAGTACACCCATTTTTATTCACAGTCATATGTGTATGTCATATGTTTTTGGATGTTGTGAATGTAAATGTAAATATGAATAAGTTTTACAAACAAAATAAATATGACATTTATTTATTTATTTAATCATTAAACCTGTTGCATTGTATAAATTAAACATGTAATATATATATATATCACATACAAACTACACAGCAAAAATTTTAAATAATAATAACAGTGATAATAATAACAAAGAAGATAATAATAGTACACATTCATGAGTAATAAGTATTTTTTTTAGTAGTATTTGTGGAAGTATTAATAGTAGAGGACCAATCTGTCAATCAATTTTTAAATCATCATCGCAAACCTATTAAGATCATCGCGCATTTTTACATTTTACAAATATACCAAAACTGTAATGCTTGTAATGGATGATTATGATGCAAAACAAAAGACTGGCAAAATGTCGTAAGCTGCAGCCCCGTATCATGCCAATGGGTTTCCCCATATTCAGCAGCTCTTCAAGTCACGTGTTCAAAAAAAATCCAGTGAAATAAGGACAAAAATGGAAGACTGAATTAAACATGAAAGGTGTCCTTAATATCAACATGGCCAACCACAGATATGGGCCAGGAGTACACTTCAGTATTTACATAAATTTGCACTACTGAGACGGGCTCTTCGCTCTGAGACTCCTCTGATTTACAGCTTGGCATTAGGTAGAGAGCGACATGCCTCTTGGAGATATCAAACAAGAATGACGAGCCAGACGGATATGCGACAGACATATTTACATATACCACCAGATTTATCTTCTGTGGTCTGACCTACTGCAAAATACAACAGCAAATGCATGAAAAATATGAAATAAAATAGAACTGCTCTCAACTATTTAATATCCTTACAGTAAGTAAGCCAGACAATTTGGCTTAGTTTGGTTGATTTATTTATTAGCATTTAGTTTTCTGCAGGAGTAATGGAGTAATCATAATCGGAGTAATGCCACTTCCACCTGAATAATAAAATGAAATTTGGTCGTGTAAAGCGTTCGTCGTGCCGCCTCCTGGTGTGCTGAAAATAAATAAATAAATAATAATAAAAATAATTGGGACATCACAGCCATGTTAGCTTATTTCTTAGAGTTCGTACTAAATAAGTTTCTCATTTGAAATTTGCATTAATTATCTCACGGCCTCAATGAAATACAGATTAACTTAAGCAGAGGGGCTAAATTAAAAAGGGAGAGAGAGAGAGAGACGGCGAATACGTGCAGGATTGATGTTGCTCAGCAACCATTAATTTGAGTTTCATATGTGCAGGTTTATTTCAGTCAGGTCTATTGGAATTCCTCCGACAGTCAGCAATTAATCTTCTGCTCAATTATCTCCGCACATTTTACTGTAGGTAGAAAGAGTGATAAGACAACAGGAAATGTTAACAGTCATGTGTATCTCCAAAACAATCTAACAACTGAACACATTTGAATTCTGAAGTGCCACCCGCTTGTTTTAAGCACCAACAAAATAGATTATTTGGCTGACACTTAATAATGCTAGCAGCCTAACGACGCCAGACTATTGACTTTGATGCTTATCCTGTATGGAACTGTGCAGCTATGCTGAAAAAGAACATTCAAATGATATGTCTAGTGACCAGCTGGAGTCATACACGTAACATGCTGTTTAAAAATTAGGGATGCACACATAAGGAAACAGAATCAATTTTAGATTATAAATTAAAGACATCCATCCAATATATTATTTTGAAAAAAAGTGAAATTGATGAAATAACAATATGGATGTTATTTTTATTTACTTATTTCTTTATTTTTAATGTTAAACAATTAATTCATCAAAAAGTTCTAATAATTACACATTATGTATAATACCTGTTCATCTGTCTTATCTAACCATTTACCAAATGTAGACCTACTATAAGCCATTGGTATAAAGAAATTATACATGCATACCATCAACTTCACAAGATCTGTGAAAACGTTACAACAATAATTGACTTTAATATATTATCATGCAGGTCAAATATGATAACATTAACAGTTTGTGTTTAAACTGAACAATATGTATATACAATATTGTATATTTATGTACTAAGTAGATCAAATAAGCACAAAGGTCAGGGCATATCAAAGTAATGTCAAAGTAATGATTATTGCACAAAAAATATATAATTTCACAATTTATCTGGAATTTATCTGGAACCTCAGAATACTGTCAAAGATTGCCATACATGAGTAAAATTTGTGCAAATGCAGTGATAAGTTATTCCTAAAAAGTTCAACTTTTCTAAATGGCATCCTGATCTCAAAGCTGCGTCATCATTGCGGTTGTAAACAGTTGTAAGCTGCTATCAGATCGCACGAAGTTCTGCTCTCTGTTTGCCTAAGCCGCCAGTAAACGGACTGTGGGCATCTTGCTTGAGGCTGAGAGTACAATGCAAGCCGATGGCAAATAGGTCTAGATGTTGCAAGACTTTAAAAAGCCCCACACTTGTTTGGTATCAATCGAGGTCAGCAACAAATGGCCAGACACATTTGAACTGGCAAATGCCCAAGACAGATGCTTTTATCCAAAGCAACGTTCAGTACACTTATAGGTAGCCCCCTGGGTAGGCAATTTGATATAGCAATTTCATACAATTTACTGAGTGTAAAGACACGGTTTCTTTGAGGTGCAACACCAAACATGTGGTTTTATCCCTCTGCTGTTTGACCGTCATGACCTTCATGGCGATGCATAGAAAATACACTGCACAGTTGCCCCAAAAAGTATTTAGGCACTTAAGATACACATAAAATGAACGAATGGATATATGATCTACGTCATTTAACAAAGACAAATCTCAGCCATAATTTATTAAACTTTCCCATTGGATCTACTGCTGCCAAAGTTAGAAGTCGCTGCGTACTCAGGTGCTACCGTTTAGGTGACTTTAAACTGTATCACCCTTGTGAAGCGGATCTGGGCACAGGTGTTTGAACTAAAGCCATCGCTCACACATGTCAGCTCCCTGGTGTTGGCTTCCTCCAGTCAGTCAACACTGATATCAGCTACTGTTTGAACAGCTTGACCAATCTTTTTTTATATATTAGTTTTTGACAGGCAGTTGTATTGCTTTGCTGTTAAGCTATGTTTCATCAGGTTACGGCGTACTCTTTTTTTTTTTTTGTACCCATAAGAAAACTTTTTTGTATTAACATTTAGTATTGCAGCATGTTCTTATTTTTATTTATTTTTCATCAAAATTTAAAATTAATGTGCAATACATGTAGGCATTTGACAGACAGTTATTCCTTTGCATTCAAAGTATAGTTCATGTATTCTCTAGGAATCAAACAAATAACCTTGACGTATAATCTGTACATACAGCAAAGCATTTTTTGCTTTGAGTTATATTTAAAAATCTACATCAGACACTTTAATTGAAAATAACATAAGAACAAGTAAGTAATTAAAAGTACAGGAAGACAGCACAAGAGATGCTATATTTTACCTACAAGGTACAATTTTTTGTTTTTAAGGTTGCTGTGCATTTTGCTCCTTGTGTGGGAGTTGGTTTGATGATCGAGTGTGATTTCATGCGTCGTTGCACTCTGACATGTCTCAGACCACAAGTCGTGACTCATTCATGGTCAGTTTACTCATTCAAGTGAACTACTGTCATAGCACTTTGAAGATAATCTTGCTAAAGAAGCTGATTGAAATCTACTGAGTCTATTGGTCCCTTGAGTACTGAGGTTTGTTGCAGCTAATGCGATGCAAGAACATTAAGAACGACGCAGAACATAATTGCATGACATTAACATTTTCGTACTTCTGTGGCAAATGTTTGTGGTGTCAGTGTGAAAGGACCCCCTGGTCACTGTTGTTATTATTATGTATTTATTTTTATAAACTCTATATAACTATTAGACTGCAATATGAATACGTGCATGACAGCTTGGCTTTGGGGACCGTTTTGATTTTCTTTGTGTCTTAGGAGGGTATGATTTATGATGAGGTTTATTAGATGACAAGCACAGCAGGAAACCAATCAACAGAGCAACTTGTGCCACCATGGATCTGAAAGGTGTGGAACACAGCCACACATCTCTATTTACTTATTTATTTATTATAAAAACTGTTCATTTATATATATATATATATATATATATATATATATTTATTTATTTATTTATTTATTTTTAGAAATTAATTAATATAATTACTTAATTTATTTATTT
>JAUCMU010000001.1:2772284-2782346 GCA_032275025.1 Enteromius treurensis
GCGCGAGAGCTAGCGGCCTTGGGTGGAGCCGCGGACAGGAAATCACTCTGAAATTGCTAATTTAAGCACGGCTACATATGAAATTTGACATAAGGTAGGTCGTCTATCATCAATGCCTCATTTATTTCCTTTCATCCTTTGTGTCCTGACAGTTGTGGTTACATGATCTTAATGCCTTTAGATCTAATATCCAGACGGCTCTTCCTCCAGCTCTTAAGACCATCATCTGTGACTTCTTCTAATAGCACTGATCTGCCAAATCCAATAATGATGCCTCAAGGGTCTTTGGTTTTTTTTTTTTTTTTTTTTTATTATTTTGGCAGTCAGGCAGTTGCCCTAACTCAGAAACTCTGAACCAATGCTGTTAGGCGACTCTCAACAACGATTGTGAGATTGCCGAAGGTAAACATGACTTTAGCAGCGCCAAGTTGCCTGAAAGATGAGTCAGCTGCACTTTGGAGTCTCTGAGGTGACAGCCACCCACACAGAGCACCGAAGTCATTCTGTTACTGGCTGTTTATGACACTGGCTTCTTGCTTGCTGGTAGAAATGATATTGAAATAGATCAATAAGCCATGAAAGGCCATGCAATCTCATATTATATATATATACTGCGGCAACAAGAATATGATAAAACAAAGTAGTGTGTATTAAATGTTGGTGGTGATGTTAATAATAACATTTATATTATGGCTAATGCGAACTGTGTAATATGTGCTTGGGATGCTAAGAAAATAAAATAATTTTTACATTAAAAATGATGATTAATATATACTTAAAAAAAACAGGGTTGAAAATTGGCAAGCCTTTTTATTTTATTATTTATGTTTTATGAAAAATAAAGTGCTCATTGTATTTTAAAACAACATATGATCTTAGAGGAATTCAAATATTATTTAATGTTTTATTAGATTTTGATAGAACAAGAAAAGTAAATGCAGGTAATGTGTGACACCATACAGAAGTTATGATCAATCTGTTAAATCACAGTTTTTTTTAAGTCAACATGATTAATTGTCAGTACGGAGAGAGATATCTATTCAATGCACCTGAGGTCATCAATCACAACCCACCAGACACTCACAACATCCCTGACCACAGAATATTCATCTGACACATGCAGATTTCAGGTCATAAGCTGACATTTAAAAAAATGCTGATAGCATAAATTTAGACTCTGATCATTTTAATATGAGATATGCCATAGAGCACACCCTGCTATCGATTCGGTGTTCAGAAAAGGTTGACAGGCAATCGATATAATATCATGTTTTAACTTTGCCTGTTCCTGGTGACTTCAGATTTGAATTTTCTACCAGAGGAACATTTCAGGGATGCGTGTGCATGATTACTACAATAAACGTCATTAAGCAACATCATGCTGATTTCTTTTCGCAACTTCGACCTGCAAAATGCGCCATCCTGAGAGTAAAATGACAAATTTGGCTGCAATCAATGCCTGTTTGCTTAGAGAATGATGGCCTCAGCATTGACACAAATATCTTCGGCAGCTCAGAATGAAAGGGAGGAAAGACTTTTCATTGATTTTTTTTTTTTTTTTTTCATCCCAAGCTGAATGTTCCAGGCTAACTTCAAAAGGTCAATTGCTCCCTATAATCGACCTAAAAATCATATTACACATTCTAGGGGCAACATTATAAAAACAGTATAATAAATCAGTATCATAAATGGCACCTGCGTTAAGATCTGGTGCTATCACTAATGTTGCCTGCAAGAATAAAAATGTGTTGGAAACAATGTTCTGACATTTGCCAATTTTAGGAAGTTTCATATTTTAATACTTTAGAGAAATTATCATAGCATGCATCACCCTATTCTGGCTTGTGCAGTCAACTACTGTTAGTATGTTTTAATATATCTTTAGCACAGCCGAAGTGCAACATTTATTATTTGTTCAGTTCCCCTGACTTAACTATGAGCAACAGCAGTGATGCTCTGCTTGCCAAACACCACTAATTAAACTCTACTTTGAGGAGACTAAAGTGGATTTAACCTGATTTCCACTTAGAGAATGCAAAGACAGTGTAACTTGCCGGACCAATTGTGAGCACAATCAGTTAAATTGGACGTTTTATAAGAGTGCATCACTAAAAGGCCACAATCTGCTTCAAGAGGTTGGCACGATTGAGCCAGGCAGTGCTGATATTTCAGCCAGTCATTTTACTCTCGTTGAGGAAATTGCATGCAGCCATATTCCCCAAAGCCCAGCACACTGAGTCAATTACCTTATTGGGTTAGAAGCTGTAATGGCCTCTGAAGGGCAATAGAAATTACATCTCACACTTTCATGCTGCTGGATTAGAACAGTGCAGTGGTAAATGATCGAGGGTGCCACATAACTCCTGCCCCATTGTCTAAAGTTGCGATGCATTGCGAAGGTTTCTAGAGCCTTAACCAATTGGTTAATTGTATTATTTTTACAAATAATAGATGACAGCATTGTCCTCTTTGGTATGTCCAAGGAAAAAAACTGACATGTTATTTTAATGTGACATAAAATATTCTTAAAGGATAGTTCACCATTTTTTATTGAGTTATTTATATTTGTATCATTCTACTAGATTAGTTTGCGTCGTCATCAGAACAGATGTGTATAAATTTTGCATTGCATCACTTGCTCACCAATGGATCCTCTGCAGCGAATGAGTGCCGTCAAAATAAGAGCCCAAACAGCTGATAAAAACATAGCATCTTGTGAAGCTAAAAGCTGTGTGTTTGTAGGAAACAAATCGGATACGTTAAGATACGTTAAATGTTTCTCTGTGAATTTTAACACACACTTCTGGCCAAAAGGGGATATAAAACACTTCCCAACCCCTGTTCCCCTCCACATCAAAATCTTCAAAAATATGTTTTGCACTTGATGTGTGAGATACCTTTTTATAGGTAGACAACTTTCACCAGAAGCAATGTTTTAAAGTGAAAACGTTGCAATTGCAGATTTGTTTCTTACAAACACACAGCATTTTACCTCACACAACATTAGGCGATGGTCTGGAGTGGTGTGGATGACTTTTTTTTTTTTTATCAGCTGTTTGAACTCTCATTCTGATGGCACCCATTCACTGCGAAGCATCCACTGGTAAGCAAGTGATGCAATGCTACATTTCTCCAAATCAACATGCTCTACCTCTTGGATGGGCTTCAGGTGAGAATATTTTTTGCAAACTGCCATTTCTGGGTAAACTATGGAAGTAAAACGTTTCTCACAGTCTCCCCTTCAGTGTGCATCACAAGTTCTACTACTATATATGTTTGCAGTGAATTCCATCAGCAAGGACACAATTGGCCTCTGCATTTGAACTGTAAAAATAACTAGCACATTTTCTGGATAAAAAGGATCATTATTCATGAATCTGAAGGCCAGATCTGAAAACTGAGAGAAGAAAAAGAAGATTCAAAAGGCGTTAAATAAAGTGAAATAATACTGATATAAATAAGCAGAAAATGGGTGGAAAATATACTGTAGAGACATCGAAATGTATTTCAGTCTGCTAAAGAAAAAAGTTATTGTCTCAGCAGGACAGTGATATGTAATGTCAAATTAACATTTCAGCAGCTCAAGAACAAAAGGTACAGATGTCCAGTCTTCAGCTTCACACGATCTATCAGAAAATCACTTAAATAGGCTATATTTGAAATACAATTTAGACTGCAAATGAAGATAGATGTATTTCATATGCATAACACTAAAATAAAAATGTTATGTAGACATTGAAATTAGACACAAATGATATTGCAGACATCAGATCATATTTCAAGAGATGATTATATATTGCTGACTTTGATAAGATTCTATTTATTTCCACTTGTTTGCATTGCATTCAGGGAAACAACTGAGGTAGAAAAAAGAAAAAAGAGATCATTCATTTGCGATTTTCCTTTGTTTCCTACAGGATAGACACAGGTTTATCAGACTAAATTAGCACAATAGTAATGCTAATGACTTGTTTTGAGCAAAGTGTCACGTCTGTCAGCATAGTGAAGGGTTTTACTAATATCAACATGAAGAGCATCACTCCAGAATTCTCCTGATGCTAGCGCCGGCAATAAGTGAACAATAACAGTGAAAGTCACAAAAGAGAATAAAAATAATTATAATTGATCAGTGCATTATTAAGTGCTCCGTGTTGCCTAAAGCCAAACAATACCGGCTCCCTCTGTCGCTGATTTCCATCAATGTGAGCTTTATTGCCACAATCAAGAGACTCAAACTCTTCTGTGAGCGATTCAGTTTACAGTGCTTACTTTGTCAGCAAAAAATAAACAATGTTTTCTACTGTGAGTGACAAACAGAAAATATTGCATCCATCTTGCTGGCTACATATTGATCACAGACAGTGACTGTTTCAGAGCGTGTTCATGTTATTGAGCTGGAGAGAGCAGACACAAACAGACAGATTGGGCTTCGGAGCGATTCTGCAGAATGAAAACATGATGCCAAACAAGTGGAATCATTAGTTCTACCCTCATACGGCCATGATGCTATAGGAATACTGTAGGAATGTGGATAAACATGGAGCTGTTAATGTTAAACAGTGACTTTTTTTCCTCATTCGCACTAACAGGTTCCGCCAAGCATTATTAAAACTATCACAAGAATTGCTTGGTCATTCTGTGTCAGCTCACACATACACATCTTAAGAACCGTACATTTAATAATTTACATCTAGATCATATAGGACCTTAAAACTAGAAATTCAAGAGAACAGAAGGAGAGGAGAGGAGAGGAGAATAAAAAAAAAAAAGTTCTGATCTTTCATACATATTTAATACACATGGAAAAAGGAGATCACTCAAAAACTTAATATGAAATTGAATGGGAAATGTAGCATTCAAACCTAAAAATAATGAAGTTAAATAGAATTGAATTAAATCATTCAGCCATAAAAGACAAAGAACTTGAATGATACCATTTAAAACAGCAAATGTGCTTTGAACAGAAGAGAGATCTGAAATATAAACAACTTTACACAGACAAACTTTATTTATATATTTAAGTGTTAGATGAACAAGTATATTGGATCGTTTAGATCAAAGGGACCTAATTAGTTCAGTGTTTCAAGAGGAAAGCATACACCCTTTCCACTCAATAACGGTTCCATCAGAACTGAATTAAGATGTAATTTGAGTAAGACTGTATAATCATAATTGTAATCACACATGCATTGTTCTTCTTTATTTGAGACTTACCTAGACATTCAAAATGAACAAGGTTCATCATGCCCTTCATTCCGTGAGATGTTCATGTTTGTCTCAAAGAGTTCTTGATATGAGCTCTTCATTAAAATTAGCAGTGATTTCTCTTAAAAGCGTTAGCAAAGAAAAGTATAAAATGCTCTCAAAAATAGAATCAAATGTGACCTTTTTTAAAAAAAATGAAATGTTCTTATTTTTTGATTTGCTTTGATATTTGCAATGCTATTTAGACATTAAGTAAGCAACTGCTTCTGAGATCATCGTAAAAGTAATTATTTGCGATTGCACAATTATTAAAAGCAATGTTATTTAGAATAATTGTAGACGCTGATGTTGCCCCTACCCCCAGTTTATTGTTTTTCTCAATCAAGTCCTTATATGGCTATGAATTATCCCAGTAAATGTTTTACCATTAAATATAATATTGAATATAACTGAAAACACAGTTTTCCCTAATGTTTTAATATCCTAATGCTATTCAGAAAGTTCGACACAAAGAAAGTCACACCGGTGCTAAAAATATACAGTAAATCGCTGCAGAGCGGACATTAATAATCGGCAAGCGGGAGATTTATCCTGTTTGAAACACAAATCTCCATCGCCATTTAACAGGTGCTCAGAGACCATGGGACCTCAGAGACCTTTTACAAATTAGTTTCGATACTAAATTAAAGTGAAGAACAAATGCTGGTTGTAAATCTCTTGTCAAGCCTTTAATAGCAGCACCCAGAGCAATAACACAAACTCCATGTGTAATACCTACTAATGAGGCAAGGAGACAGCTGCGAATTTCAGCACGGATATTTCACAGCTTGTGCAGCATGCATTGTGTCGTGAGTCATGCTAAATAAAGGTTAATATATCTTTTTTTTTTTTTTTTTTAAGTGCTAATAAGCACAATCAAACAAGAATTAGCATAGACAAGGTGTATAAGTGAAAGTGCCCATGCATGAAAAGCAATAAATAACAATACATAAACTTGAAGTAAATCCAAACTTTTGAACAGTGAGAAAAGAAAGCTGAAAAAGGTATTTCTGGCCTGTGCTTGAGTGCTGGTACTCATTCAGGGCTCATTCTTTATCTCACATGCAATACGTGTGTGTAAAGGGAAGCTAATGGTTTAATAAACCATTAGGCCTGAGGAAACATTTAGCGCCATTAAACTACTGCAGACTTTGTAAAACACATATGAATTTATGGGACATTAAAAAAGATTTAGGGTATTAATGTTGGAAAGATATCATTCTGACAAAATGAAATATATGATGCGATACGATGGTTGTAGGAAACGATGTCCGTCCTTTTAGCCACAACTGAGGCACAACCTTCAGAATTTATAAGAAATTGCCTGATCAAATCTTTTTTTTTTTCACTTCTTTACCATTGAAGTAAACAAGAGTTGTACTTACCGTATAAATAGCTGCCAAGAGGCATTACCAAGATGGCTGCCAAGCTGACTTGAGAAGCTTAAAAAGGACTTTGCTTCTATCCTCAAATTAAGCCTAGAGAAAAATTAAGTAAATAAATGGCAGCTTATGAGTTTTACAATAAATCAAGCTCGGCTTTTTTCCCTCTTCTTACAACATGTTTAACGTCTAAACACACTCCCCTGTTTTCTGCTTCCATTTATGTTATTAAAACCACATTTATGAAAACTACAAGAGCGAGTAAGATAGCGCAGTATATTTTGTCAGAGTGAAGATTTGGCTTATCTAGCCTTTTTAATGTGAAATGTAAGAATATAATAGATATTCATGCTCCACTACTTTTTAATCTAGATATAGATGCAAGAATCTGCCAAGAATAAGCCATTCAATTTGTCATACACATAAAGCACAGACACTGAATATTGTCATTGTCACATATTATGGCTGGAATTACACTATTTATTAATACGCCTCAGAGAGTCAATCAGACTTTATGGCATATAATGTGGAAAAAATAAAATAAAACAAATCTTTTGTATTGCAACATTATTTGTAATCGTTAAATGGCTAGCGGCTAAAGACCTTGTCAAAAGTGATAAATGAAATGCACCCACAGAGCAGATGCTATTGTTTTAGTTTCAAATGGGCTCAAAACAGCTGACTGTACTTTATTTAGCACAGCATACTTTGACAAGCACACATTAGGAAAACAAGGATGAGAAACTCTTGTCATCTATATTGCTCTTAGATGAACACTGTTATAAAACATAGGAAGTTCTCTTGCTTTCTACTCTCTTCTGAGGCAGCATCTTAACTCAACTGGAATCTCAAGTGACAGATTTGGAACATTCACTTCTATGGTTTAACTGTATGACTGAAACGTATGAAATTTGATCTTTTATGAAACTCAGTTTGATGTAAATTTGTTATGGAATCTAAATGCATTTAAACAGACTGAAAAAAAGATTCAAAGTGGATTCAACGTTTGGATTTGAAACTTGGATGAACTTAAAAAGTATGCAATTAAGCTTAATGGATCTTTGAATTTGATGGACAATTAAAAACAATAATAAATAAAAACATGGCTCTAAGTATACAATTAGTTCAATTAATTCCAAATCAAATGTGGTTACTTTGCCAAAAGTTTAGAAGTCATGCAAGTTAATAGACATTATTATAAATAAATTATTAATAAAATAATTAAAATAAATAAAATGAAAATAATTAAAATTATGCAAATACATTTGATGGAAATTGCAATTTAATAGCATAAACAAACAACAACAAAAAAAGAAAAAACATTTAAAGTATTTATTTAAAATAAATTTTACATTTGACATAGATTTTGCAGATTTAACTGATTTGTTATTACAGTGCATTGTTTACATACGTACATATATACACACACACATATATACATACATATATACATATATACATATATATATATACATATATATATATATATATATATATATATATATATATATATATACATATACATATACATATATACATATACATATATATATATATATATTTATATATTTATATATTTATTTATATACATACATACAATAATTTTGAGCTTATAATTTACCCAAATTCATGTCAAAATTGTAATGAATTAAATTCACTTAATCAGTCATTTGTTGTCTTTCACACAAATAATGATCCTCATATGAAGTACACAATTTCAGTAATACTAATGGTGCAAGATTCAATACTCTTATTAAATAAAAAAAACACATAGCACAGAAAATAAGTTTACTTTTAATTCAACTGGATTCTTTTTACTAATACTTTCCAGTATTAAATAAGTTTTGACACAGTCTTCACATTCTGAGCGCAGAGGCCTTAAATCAGTTTTGAAAGCGAAACCAAAACCTCTGATTGTCTTGATTCTGTTTGAATTGTTCCATACATTGAGAGACAAGCATCACATCACTGGAATAGTGGCAGAACATTTATTTTATCAAAGAATGATTTATAAGACCAAAACTATGAATTTACTCTGATCGTGTTTAGTATGACACACTGCTGTAAACCATCTCTGACAAACACAGTGGATGTTAACTATAACTGGTTAGATCGAGAAGAAAAAAACAGCTTTGCAAGTGTGTTCATGAAGTTGAAAGTCTGGCACAATACTCCACTCGCCATATGTATGATGTCAGCGCCAGATACTGCATTTATAACCTGGCACTGTTTACTTCTATTGTAAGTGCCTTACAGTAACTGCACGCATCACTTAAAAAAGCTGATGGTACAAAATAATTGACATTCTGCCAGAAATGCTTTCGACAGAGATTTTCTGAACACTAGCATTTCTTTATAAATGCCAGATTCTCCACAGAATCATATTATCATGAGATCATATGTTTTTCAAGACCAAAGGAGGAAATTAAACATTTAACACTGATACTGGCTACTATAAATATATCAATCTGCAATAGTACCAATTCCTCTGGTGATATTTGCAGCATGATTTAATTAACCACAGAGTTTTGACACAGAAACGTCTGTGTCTCTCTGCACTGTTGTAGGCGCAGCGGGGTCACTTCCCGTCGACTGATGATATGATGTGTGCATCACTGAAGCAGATTGCCCTCATTACCTTACTGTAAACCACTCTGGGATGCAGCACAGTATATGTTTAATAAAAATTGTCAGGGGGAAGGTGTTTCAGAGGAGGTCTTGAGTTTGATTAAAGCCAGATGGTGAATCGTTTTTTTTTTTTAATCCCGTGTCGATGCTCAAAAATTGAGGCTTAAAATAATGCACCATCCCTGTTTAGCAGCTGCTGTTTTTAGAAAGTTTTTTTCTCACATGTCCTTTATAAATGTATGGACTGCACATATAAACTGATTAATTAACTTTTAAAAGTTTCAAAGCAACCCTGTCAGTCCCCTAAAGCATTTCAATTGTATTGATTTATTGATTTATGATTTATGAAAAATTGATTATATACAATTTCTGATTTTGAAAGCATTTCCATTATTAGGTGACTTTTCATATGCATGATACTTTAGTTAGAGCAATATTACAATCTTTGATTATGCACGGTCATAGCCACAGGAACTAGGCGTGCTGAGGGTACTACAGCACCCTGCGCCACAGGGCCGCATCTGAGATTTTCCTTTATATGCAGTATAAGAACAAAGAATACATACGTTATCAAAGAATATCACTGAAGCGTGCGTAAGCTATAATCTGTGATGTTGTCTGCAGTGTAATGAATTAATCTATTAAAGCACTATATTAATAAAGGTGAATGACTGACTGATTGATCTTACATCCCATGTATACACCGACAGAGGCCACTCCCGCAATACTTTATTGACAGCAGGGTGTCACACAGACTGAACTGGTGTCTTACCTCAGACCCGTCCTGAGTGAGTCGTCATCAGACCGA
>JAUCMU010000001.1:2797081-2810784 GCA_032275025.1 Enteromius treurensis
CTTATATACATATATATATATATATATATACACATATACATATATGTACATTACATATATATATATATATATATATCCCTCATCATTTAACCAAAGTTTACAGTTAAAATTATACATAATTTTTAGAGTGTATACAAACTATTGACAAAACATGTTTTTGAGCAGAAATTTAAATACTGCATTATAGAGAACTGACATATACAATAGTATAGTGAATTACATGTATAGTACTCTAAATGGAATGGAACAAACAAGTGAATAATCTGTCCAGTCTGGTTTACAGAGAAAACCATCTTCATCAGCACACTCTTTTATCCTGTTCTCGTGGCCTGTCTGCTTTATTCTTTGACCAGAGATCTCTAATATCAGTCCACTGTGACGCGGCACTCTTCTAAAGCCCGCCCCGTCACTCGAGCGTGAGGCCGTCTGGAGAGGCAGGCAGCTCAGCACCAGGATTTCATTTTCGATGCTTGGCTATGCAGCTCTACCCTCCACACTCCTGTTAACTTGGGCGAATTCCCCACGAGGGCTCGATCAAGTCCACAATCTAAGTCTGTAATGCAGTCCTGGGCTCATGATGATAGCTGTTATTACATATGGGACTGTATTGTTTGCTCTGATGATAAGCCAGTGGAGAGGGGAGACAGTGAGTGTATCTGTCAGCGTAAAAGAGAGAGGAAAAAAAAATCCATGAGTTTGTTTCACCCTCTGGATTTTTTTCGGTGTGTGTGATTTTTTTTTGTGTGTGTGTGTGTGTGTGTGTGTGTGTGTGTGTGAGAGAGTCAGACGTGTTAGTTTTGCATCTCTGTGGCCAGACATGCAAAGAAAGAGTGTTTTTGCTTTTGGGAAACTTGAGTCATCCCCTTTCTTTGAGTCACATCTGAATAATCACCCAATACCAAAATATAAATACCAGAATATTGTCAGAAGACGTTTCGGCCACATTCTCTGTGATAACTTCCTATCTTATTTTTACATAATCCATAATGTGTAGTTTATTTCAGCTGAAATATTGCAAATATTTGCCTGTAATATTTTCAATTAGAAGCATGGTTTGATTTTATGAAGCACCAGATATGAATATTCTATTCTAGTCTAGCCTAGTCTAGTTTTGTTTAGTTTTGTGTAGTATATTCTATTGCATATTTGTAAGTGCAACAAATCTAATAATACATAGTAATGTGATGTTGTCTGTCTAATCTTCCCTGTCTGTTTTTGCCTTATGTTTTGATCAGCACGTGTCTTGCCTTGTTTATAGTCCTGACCACATTATTAGTCTCGCTCCGCCGGAAAGTCCCGCAGAGCCCGGTCAGCCAACTACATACATCTCTGCAGACTCCGTTCCGCCTTCACAGCCAGAAGCGCCGTCACAAACTTTCGCGGATCCTGATCCATCCTGCACAGATCAAGTTCGGCCATAGTGCCGATCCAGTCACCCGCAAACTCCGGTCCACAATTTCCCACTCTGGATGTAGAGTGGGAGTCCGAGAAACCAGAGTTAAGCCCCGCAGTTCCCAATCCGCAACTGACGGGTCTCAGTCCAGAATCACGGGCAGGGAAACCGTGTGTAAGTTCGGTTTCAGAGTCATGTCCAGGAGTGCCGTGTGACCTCCCTGCGGTTCCCAATCCTCATCTGTTGGGTCAACAATTTAAATGTTACATTATACATGACAGAGCATCAGCAGCATGTTTGCTTCAACAGCTTGCAGATACAAACCTGCAAAATAACAAATCTGAGATGAGCAATGGTCCCCATGCAGAGAACTCCCACATAGTGTCACATCATGCATTCGCCATCCTCAAAGGACTGAAAAACACCCAGCAAAGATGCTAAATGTTACCGTGTGCCATTTTCTACTGGAAATAAGGGCCTTTTCCTGACAACCCGCAATGGATAGGTTAAGTACCGTGACTGTGACAAACATGGGATCTATTGCACTGTACACTTCCGCTCTTCCGAGTCCAGGACAAGAATCTCCCGGTTGATGTCACTTTTTTTTTTTTTTTCATGATACCACTACTAATGACAGGCTATGTTCAAGACGCCTGGTTGCTCGCGTTTCCAACAAGTCTTTCATGAACACATTCTACACAGCAGGGGAATGTCTGTAATGACATGTTTCTGCTATGAAAGTTTAGATAAATCCTTTTGAAAGACGTCGCTGACTGATGAGCGCGTGATTAAATCCCGTCCATAATTGATTTGACTGTCAGATGCATTTAATTATGATGGCTCATGAGAGAGAGAGAGAGAGAGAGAGAGAGAGAGAGAGAGAGAGAGAGAGAGAAAAAAGATCTAGAGGTGACTTACCACAATCATGTCACACTTCTAGATTAACGCTCGCAAACTTTCAGCTTCTCCTGACTTTCAGCCTGTAAAGAATTTAGCATATTGCAAGAGATTATTGAGTTCTCACAATTACTGTCTCGTAAAGTGTTTACATTTATTCAGCCAGTTTAAATTAGTTTGTTCGCGAAATTTAAAATGTCCCGTTCAACCAAATAATTCCTGTCGAAACAGAGATCTTGTTTAGAGTAGTTATATAAAATATTGGTAACACTGGTTAATAACTACGACTTACCCCTCAATAAATTCTTAATTATCTGTTTATTAATAGTGCAGTATTTGTTCATTTTAGGTATTGGGTAGGATAAGGAATGTAAATTAAGGTCATTTCGAATAAGGCATTGATATGTGCTTTATTAGCACTAATACAGTAAATAGCTAATATTCTAGTAATATGCTAGAAACTAATGAGTTTAACTGTAAAATAATTTAATAAATACTGTATAAAAAAAAGAGGCTTCAAAAGTGATGATAATCAACAAACACAGCAAGTGAATAATACAAATAGTTAAATAAAGACTATACATTAAATTGAAAAAAAGATGCAGGATATAATTCTTACAATAATAATGATGATTTATAATTGTTATTATTATGTGGTTTAAATATATAACTCAAAAAAGTCAATGGAAGACATGACTGATTTAAACTTGGAGGACTGGAAGTTCTCTATGTAATTATTATTATTTATTTTTTTTTAGTGGGAGAATGTTTAGATTTTATCAATACTGAGGAAATGTAATTGCTTTTGACTGTTACACAACAGGATAGCTTTGTCTGATGTGAGGAGAGAAAAAAAAGTCTTTTTCTACCACGTTTTTCTCAGCACTATTTTAAGTCTAATTTCAATAATTGACAATTATCACCCAATTCCGTTCACTGCGAGAGCGGCCTGTGGGATTTGCAGCATGTTAAAGCACCTCATCATTGCACCTAATGCAGTACGGCAGAGCGCTAATGAATATGTTGAAAACAATTTAAATCACACAACATTTTAATTATTATCTTATCACAATGGTTGCGGCAGTATTTCAGTGAGGTATATCCCCCGGATCCTCCAGACGCTCCAAACGCGCGCACACTGCCGGGCCATGTTGTAACGATGTGAATCTCATTTGCTAACACAAAGTCACACATTATTTCTGAAACATCCTGCCAGATAAAATTCGCATTGAGAACGGAGGCCGCTGTTCATTGTCTCCCCGGTTGCCGAGAGACAGCGGCGGATGCTGCCATATGGCGGGCCCCTCATTTGCATGTTTGCCTCATCAGAGGCGCACAGAAATCAGAACGAAACTACTATGATCATTGCCTCAGAACAACAATATTCCATCATTACACTAATGGCTTCCGTTGCAGGCCACACAGTGCTTCTGTCATCAAGGGGAAATCATACTGTTGTTGATATTGCACGATAATGCATTTGGCATTATAATTTTGAAATAATCAAAATAAAGTAATAGTGAAAAATAATAATAATTAGTTTGCATTCAAAAGTCTCCAACTTGTGAAAATATAACACAATGTTGAAGCGGAACAAGTTTAGAGAAAGCCAGCAGTACACTGCAGTCAGAATTTTAACTGTGCAAATGGGTCATATATTTGTACTTATTTTTTATTTTTATTTTTTGCCACAAACAAACATAAATGAGTTTTTCCATTGCTGTGGCCGTTCTCTTTTTTGCCACTTCAAATGTATTTATTATTATTATTAATAATAATAATAATAATAACGGATGATAAATTAATAAGTGATGAGATATAACTACACAAAAAAAACAACAACAACAAAAACCGAACAAACAAAACTAAGATTTCACATTGTGTCACTTGCTGCTGCTTTGTAATTATTTGTGAATTGTCTTGGTAAAAACAATTTTCACTAAGAAATTGCTAGTAAATATCACAAATAATTATAAAGAAATGACAAGAAACACATTAAGAGAAAGCCTACAGTAGACTGAAGTCAGAATTTTAATTGGTTAAACAGGTTGTATCATTTTTATTTTATTTATGAATTTATTTATTTTCTCTGAGGTCCACTTATTATGTTTTGTGCCTCAAACATCAATTAGCTCTTCATTATCATTGTCACTCTGTTCTGTGCCACATCAAATGTATTTCTTGATTTATTTATTTTTTTTATGTTGTACTCAATTTACTTTGAGACGATTTTTAATCAGGAATTTATAGTAAACATCAGAGATAATTGCTAAGAAATAAAAAGGAGCATCATTTTCAATTTGAAATTGTAAAGTAGAAAGATATAAATTGTATTTTCTAGTCAAACAAACTCCAATTAAGTCTGTTTTATTCACAATAGATTTATTTGATTTACCTTAGATTTGTATTTAGTTGTTTTTGTTTTTTTGTGGGTTTCTTTCTTTTAGAGATAGTGTCTTAAAGCTTTTTAAAAATTGGAAAAAGCCTGAACAATAACTACAAGCCATTTGCCATCAATGACCGGCAGTCATTCAATCTTTTCAGATGATGCACACACACTGTTCAAAGCCTGAAGTTATTTCTGACTTGACTAACCTACTTTGCAGACAATTCTGCTTTGTATTTCGACCTGATTTCACCTTGATCTGGTTTTCATGAATCTCGTCAGATTCGTTGGCTTATCTATATATATATATATATATATATATATATTCAATTCTTCAGGAGAAATAAAGAGAGACAGAAATGAGAGATGTTCACATGTTCAGATCACTTAGCCTTAGACGAGCAATGAGAGTTTAAATTGAAATACCTGATTCCTGAGAGTTTTGTATCCCAGTAAATCTGAGCTCTCCTTGAGACACTTGTGATTTCTACTAAAATACAGAATACCGACAAAACAGATCTGGTTACAATTTATTTGATAAGTCCATTTTAGACATTATACTAACTAAAAGTAACTTTGTAAGTACATGTCAACTAATTCTCATTAATTTGCAACTACATGTCTGTTAACTCTCAGAGTAGGCTGTTAGAATAAGTTGACATATAGTCCAACACAGTCTCACAACCAATTTTTATGTATTTTATGAGATGGCTAACTCATATGCTAATACATGAAATCATAATATATGTACGAATTGCAGTGAGATCAGGCTGGATAGTCAGTCTGCAGTCTGTTGTGGACCCATCAAAATAAATTGTTAGAAGATACTGTATTAGGCAGGCAGTCTACTAATACTCTAATGACTGCTAGTTACTTTTAGTATAATGTCTAAAGCTGACTATCAAAATAAGTTGCTACCATTTATTCATTCATTTACTCTCTGTGTTGCACTTCATTTTAATTTTTTTTTTTTTTCAGAACTTAAGCTGATCTTAAAAGCCATATCACACAAACCACAGCTATAAAATATTTATAGCAATATGTATAACATCAACATTTCCTTGACAAAAATACATTTCGTTAAATCATTTCATCTGGAAGCACATGCATGGGGCCAGAACTGACCACATAGTTTTTGAGACTAACCTCAAGTAAAAATACACACACACACACACACACACACACACACACACACACACACACACACAATTATTCCCCATGCAGTTCAATTAGCAAATAGTAGATTGGTATTGATTCCTGTGTTTTTCACACTGTGTGAGAAGTTTTGCTTAGCTCATTAAAAAGTTAGCTGTCTTTAGTGAAAATGTAATAGTCAACATGTATCCACCTAATGAAAACGCTAACGACATGTACAAGAGTGCTTTTGGTCAATTTAGTGTTCACAAAAGATTTCGTGAAGCACGAACAGAAAAGTATGCAGGTTAATTTTTTTTGTAAAACACAATTGCACATGAACTAAATGCACCGATTTACACAAAAAACATAGTTTAAACAATTCACCTATATTCAGAAAAACTCCCCAGCACCTGGAGCGAGGGAGTGTGCTGTTTTGGACCAACACTTTAAAGTTTTAGAATAGGATGCACCATTGTCAAGTAGACAGTTAAGGTTAGTGTTTTGCAATTTAAATTTCAGCCGTTCACAAATGTGCCAAACTTTCAAGTCTGATTCTGGACAACCATGTTTTACAAGGACACACCATAAAACTGCTTGTAAACATCTCCCTGACCCGTGGGAGCAGCGTGTTTTATTATTTGAATTCTTGCTTATCAGCCAGTCCTGTGATGATGCTCCTCCTTGTGTCCAGTTTCAAAGTACTAACCAAAGTCAAACGCATCAGGCTGATGAAATCAACATGCTTTTCTGTTTGGTGACCCCACTCCAAAAAAAAAGTATTGTTTTGTATCAGGGGATTAAAGAATCGGTCCTGCACCAGCATTTATGAAGAGTCCTGTATGATTTACTGCAAGCCTTGTTCTGCGCTCACCCTGAGGGTAACTTGTTTGAACACAGTCAGACACAGACGCTCTTGCGGGAAAACGCACAGGCGCTTCAGTCGTGAGTCATTCTATCCTAAAATTAGATGTATTTCATGGTTTTCATGTCCAGATTCTAACAATGTAGTAACACATTCATCCAAAACAGAAAATCTATCATTTACTTACCCTCATGTCTTTGCAAAAATCTGTATTTCTTCTGTGGAAAAACAAACTGAAAGAACATTAACAGAATGTCTGCCGAATATTTGCAACATCATAAAAGTGAATTGATCTTCAAAAATGAGCTCTGAAATAAAAAACAAGCACCATAAATTTTCATTGCAGATTAATTATGATTCCATTTACCATGTTAATTTAAGTTTGATTCATAATAATTGTAAACTAAATTTAATATAATTCATATTATAACATCGCACCTGATAATTAATTGCATGTAATATGTTCTGCAATAGTTATTAATGCATATCTGCTAGCACTGATGTGTGCAATTAATCCGATTAATTAACATTATTAGACTGACAGCCTAAATATTAATATTAGATTACGTTTTTTTTGAGCAAATCCTATAACTCAAACAGAACATAGGGGTTATGATCTTGTTCATTATGCTTTGTTGTTTTGTTTTTTTAAAATGCCTCCTATATGCTTCTAAGGCAACATTTATTTGATTAAGTATAGTATACAGTAAAACAGTAATATTATAATTTAGAATAACTGTTTTCTATTAGAACATATTTTTAAAATGTAAAATGCATTCCTGTCATTCAAAGCTGATTTTTTTAGCGTCATTACTTCTGTCTTCAGTGCCACATGATTTTTCAGAAATAATTGCAATACGTGACCCGGTGTCACGGTTGCGTCCAGGAAGATGAAGGAAGATGCTGGAGATCGCAAAGTTCCACAAAATAATACTTCTTTAATGAATCAAACACGGAGATGACACCAAACCAAACACTACCATTGACATTACATTGGCGGACAAAAGCAAACTCAAAGGACAGAGGTTATAAACACTAAGGACTGATGAGGAAAATGAGCGCAGCTGGTGAAACACAGGTGGCAGGGAATTAACCAATAATGACATAAAGACAGGAACACCCAATTATGGGCAAACAGGAACTAACATAGGAAAATGAAACTAAACCAGGAACCATGAAAACGAAATCAAACTTAAACAGTGACAAAATGTAAAATAAGGAAACAGAGCGTTACACCCGGAAGCACAAAACCAGCAGCACACAAGTAACAAAGGTGCATTTGCAGCAATAGTCAACTATACATTGTATGGGTCAAAATTGTTCACTTTTCTTTTTTACCAAATATTATTTGGATAGTAAGTAAAGATTGTGTTTTTTTATTCATTTTTTGTTTATTTTATTTATTTAGTTTTTTTTTTTATTTTTGTATTTTTTTATTTATTTTTTTGTTTAACAATCTTAAAGGTGATTTTCTTTTTTCTTTCTTTTTTTATATTATATTTTTTATATTTTTATATTTTTCAGATAAAAAAAATCAAAAATCAATCAGCCATTAGTGGAAAGCTTATTCATTTATTATAAAAAAAAAAAAAAGAAAAAAAGACCCTTACAATTGGTTTTGTGCTCCAGGGTCACATATGCTAATCATTCTAAGAGAAACATGTATTGTCGTGCTGAAAAGGCAAGCAAGTAAAATCAATAAATACCATAAATACCGTAACTAATCTCAACCTTTGGCCTACGGCCGTATATAACCCAGCTTTTAATATTCACCCACCACATCATGGCTGTTGCATCCCTCTCACAAACGCACTGAGTTTGTCCACTAAGACTTGTTTAAGCAAGCACACATTGTTCTAACCTATCAGCTAACCGTCTCCAGAAGAGTAAATATTCCAGAGCTACCCCTCTGTTCTTAGCATCCCGTCAGGAGCGCGCTGGAATTAAAGCCCCTAATTTGTACGGAGCTTTTCATTTATTAATGCGAAAATAGAGGCAGCACATCCCAGTGTTGGAACATTAATTTGAGGGGGATTCTTGTTTTCATTATGATTGTGTGCCGATCCAGCGTTACCTTTCTTTTAATTAACTTCTGCACGGACCTCCCACAACTCAGCAGCTGCACTTTAATTATCTTGCACAGCCTTATCGTTCCCGCATAATCTGTGTTAACAGCAAATTTACAGAACTGTTTAAGAGAAGTGTGTGTCCTGCACACACACACAGCGTGATTTTCTTCACAAGTTTTTGAACTTGGTCTTTTTATGTCTTTTATCCTCTGCAGTGTATAATAATAAATAACAAAAAGTTTAAGCTTTCAAATTAAAAGTTTTTTTTATTTTTATTTTTCAAAATACATTAGCAAGTCCTATTTTTCCTTTGAACCATAGTACTTTCAAACAGTTCACCGACTATACATCGGCTTCCTCCTCGCCTGCCGTTGCGGTGAGATATGTCCTGATGCTACACAGGCATCTCGGTGAAGTCGGTGGCTTTAAAAACAGCATCTATTTTGTTTATATACTGCAAAAAGGCCACACTTTTGAACTTTAAATTCTCTAACGAGCGCCAGCTAGTAAAAGCACTTCACTGGTGTTGACAGTTTTTCATTAGCAGCTAGGTTTTACCAAGCCACAAACATTTGAAGTCATTTGTTTACTTTACAACATTTTAAGCGATGTTGCCAGGCAACCAGGTGAGACGTGGGACCAGATATTTGTTACCGATTCTGTGTAAAAAAATGCCCAAGCAACATTGCTCAAAAAAAGATGCCTGGCAAAACTGCATAAAATATACTGTGCATCATCAGCCTGATGTTCTCTATGCTATGCTATGGTTTTTGAACGAAGCAAATAATAAATTCACATAATGATTTACTCATGAAGACAGGCAATTGTTTCCTAAATGAGCTGGTCTTCTGTATCAGAAGAATCAGATGCATGAACAGTTCAGTGTCTCACTCATACAGTCATTTGTTTAGTTTGCATTTTTAAATGATTCATTTTTAGTGATGTAGCCACTGTCCTGTAGCTGCATCCCCATATTCATACTTCCCTGCTATATAGAGGACAAAATTAGTACGCAACTGATGCTGCTAGATTACACGAGAAGGACAAAATGAACAATGTACATCCAGATTATATTCATACTATATATGCTAGATTTTAGTACACAGCCAGTCACTTTATTTCATTAATGAGTGCATTTTTCCAATGAAATCAGTCAATTAAAGGATTTAACGATTCTAGTATTATTTATTTATACTATATTTATTTACTTATAATCTAGTGTCACATCTATTGAATCATGTTCATGCTTTATTACTGGATGTGGCGTGTAGTTTTAATGTGCTCCTCACATCCAAGTTTTCCTATAACTTCAAAAGATTTGAGATTTGACTGCATTTAAGATTCATTTTTTGTAAATTTTGGAGGCCGGCAGCCCGTGTCGTGTTCAGGTCATACAGGTTTGGAACAAAGTTATTTTGCTTGCTGAACTGTTCCTTTAAGTAGAGGGCTGGATTTTGGTTGACTGGTCAAGTCATTTATCCCCTTCGTTCTTCATGGTTCCATGGTCTCCTGACAGTGGACAAGTGGCGTCCAGTGGACACCTGCGAGGTCAACCTGAAAAACATATGGTGAGCCACGTAAAACAGCAGCAGGAAGCAGTTGTTATTGTTCTTAAACGTTACTTGTTGTTGGTCAGTGACAGAGAATATGTAAAATAGGGACAGGTTAGGGCAAGGTGATTTGAGGTTTTTTAGCTTGATGGGGACAGTGTTGAAAGGGACTGCTTAAGATATGAGTCATGAATATGCAATGTGCTTGTTTCTTTGAACCTATAAACAGGAAAGTTGAAGCTCCTCTCTGATGTGTCAGAAGTTCTTGCAAAACTGTTTTTTATCAGATCAAAAACATAATCTGTCAACAAAATTTCAACAGAAATAACATTTATGCTCAAGTTATAGCCATAAAGTGCAATATGATGAGGATGTTTCATCAGAGGTTACAAGATTTGTTAATGTCCTCTACCCATTTACTTCTGTTCTTAATAATCCTACAGTATATTGTTGTTATTGTTAGTGTTACATCACATGCCTTTTATTTCCCCTTTCGTCTAACCATCTTAGCACCACATGTTTTATTTTGACAGAAATCGCCAGCAGCTGATTTTAAAAGGGACAAAGGAATGCAAACATATGTTAGTTTTGTTCTCCCAGTACACACAAGAGTTTGATGGCAGGTATGATTTGATCTATCTATCTATCTATCAAATCAAACATATATCTATATACACGGTACACGTGTATTTGCAAAGCAAGTATAAGCAATATTTGGTTGTGAGCGATTGGGGCTCATAGGGAGTTTTATGTCACAGTCATGGCCCTGTCTTAAGGTTGTTTTCACGCACAGTTTGAAATGCTTTCCTTGGGGTTAATATTTCATGTTGTTTGTAAACCCTCCGCTTCTTTCGCTGAACAAACACTATCCCTGGCCCACTAAACCAAGCAGCCTTCCTTTACAATGAAACACTAAATGAATAATAGATTCATAGTGATGCATCGTGGACTCCAGAGCCCAAGGCATGGAGGTGTTCGGAGGTAAGCGCTTTTAAATGAAAACCAGCAAGCTCATAATTAACTCCAGCTGCTTTGACCAAATCAAGAGGAATATCATATCTCTGTGAACTTTAGGATATTAAGTTTGTGGAGAAGTGTTCCAGATATGTGAGGTTGATGATTTCGACTGCTTCAAGCATGCCTAGTCTTTCAGTTTTTATTGTTAATAAGTAAGGATTACGAATACTGGTATGACCACTGACAGATCAAATGTGTGGGTTGGTTACCATATATAGCTTGAAACTGGGTTGTTTCATGAACAGTTTGGTGTGAAGCTTGCTCATTTGTGTTTACAGTTCTCTCTTTCCTTCAAATATAAGAACTGACCCAGTTAAAATGTGTTTTTCATGTAAAATACATTTCATTTCATGCTGTTCATCTCATCTCTCGTCTCTTTTTGATGGAACAAAAGCTTGTATAATAGCGCTGCATCATCAAAGATTGATTCAATCTAATATTCCACTGATGGGTTGACATGAGCTTCGAAATCATATGCAAATGACATTTTTGTTTAACAGTGTATTACCGAATGTCATGAAAGGCAAACGGGCAGTGCAGTGGCTTCCTGCCCATCATATTTCTTAAATAACATTTGAGCAAATTCTCGTCTCCTCAATTACATTATTCAACCTTGGTGGCTATTGCAAGACTTGACTTCATATGACTCTGAGGACACACACAAGGTAGTCCTAGTCCTAGTATTGTGTTGCTAGTGTGTATGCTGTTGCAAAAAAATAAACAAATAAAAATAATAATAATAAACTCTAAATACCTACAAAGGATTGTGAGGGAAAGTATATACCGTATGATACATATGAAAGTAATTTGATTATAAATAAATTTTTATTATTATTTATTTTACCTTGTCAAAACATCCCTACTGCAGTTGGATGGAGATTAATTTGAATGCACAATAAAAAAAATAAATTAAAAAAAATATTATTTTTGTAAAAAAAACTCTTGTCTGTTTTAGCAAATTAACTCTTCATATATATGTTTGTTGTTGTGTGTGGTGTTCATAACATTCGTTGATGTAGTTTTTAAATGTGTTGTCATCATTGTGTTTAGTGTATATATGCACAGCTTTAGTTTTCTGTTGTCTGTCTTTAGCTTTTCCTTCCTGTGCAGAACACCCAGATTTTCTTCCCAATTAGGGACCGTAGCCGTTTCCGAAACAAAGTTAGAGCTTTGTTTGTGGTAATAGTAGGTCCAATTTTGCAGCCCGCTGAACTTCTGGCATTGACCATGAGATTTTGATGCACCATATTTCATCCAAATATTGATTTGGAAGTCGCACTTATGAATATCATAACAGTCTTAATTCCTGCATAGATCTGAGTTTGTGAAAATTACACTCATGAATATGAAAATAAAACTTTCTGGCATACTTTCTGCTGCGCTGCTATTGGCTGGATAGCGAAAAGACATTACGTTCATGTTTTACACTGAATCCAACGTGCCATTAGTCAAAACAGGAAAACCGCTCAGCCAGAGGCAGGAACAAAATTGAGATGGGATCCCTCCAAGATGAAAGCAAAGCAGGGAGTGGATTGGTTTTCTTGCGTAGGCATGCTGTGACTCACGATTGGGAGTTCTCTACAGAAACAGCGGAACTTTTCATCAAAAATATTATGAGAGAGATTAATATTACATGTGTTTATTTATTCTCTTCTGTCAGTCAGCATCCCTAAATATATACCACTGTTTTATTTAGTAACGTGCTCTGTAGAAGCCAGACGTTTTAATCGCACTGCACAGTGCTGATAAACCATCCACACAATCCACTGAACAAGTAAACTCTTGTGTAATGGGCAAATAAACTGCATGTCCATTGGCACTGGTGCATACACAGGTGTAGCAATTTCAGGTCCTTTTATTGCTTTTTGCTCTCATAGGAAGACCTTGTATAACCAAACAGTGTTCCTTGGTAAGCTCTAAACCCAAGCATTTGCACATAATCAGTGCTGAAACGTCCAACACAGCTGTTTTGGATGTGTTTTCTTTTTTTCTTTTTATTTTGGATGTTGCAAGTTTTCAGAAAAGGATGCAGAAAAGTGCAGGGCTGTTAGTGTTAGCTAAAACTATTAAACACATTTCTGTTCGATGAAATAAAGCTAAAATTAAATAAAATATAAATAACAGATGAAAATGTAGCCTAAATTAAGCTAAATGACTAACTGGAAATAACTGATCAAATCTAAAACTGAAACTGTGCGTGTATGTGTTTGTGTGTATCCTGGTGGGTACTTAAACCTGAATACACACAGACTCATGGGGACTCATGTAACGTCTAGGTTACTATTGTAACCCACGTTCCCTGAAGGAGGGAACGTAGACGTTACATATGGGAACTCGCCAGAGAGACCGATTTGCCTTTGAGCTTTTACTAAAGGCCAATGAATATTGGCGT
>JAUCMU010000001.1:2810884-2825669 GCA_032275025.1 Enteromius treurensis
AGCTCAAAGGCAAATCGGTCTCTCTGGCGAGTTCCCATATGTAACGTCGAAGTGATTCGACTGAAAGGGTAACTTTGGGGACCTGTTAATATATATACATATAGTATATTTATAATGTGTATTTCTTTTAAAATGTACTCTAAAAATATTCAGTTTTAAATTATATGCTAGTCCTTGTTCACTAGTCATACCAACAACAAAACACCACTAACTGCTGTAGCATTAACTCAGATCAGCAAGATGATATTTGAAAGTTGGTCTAGAGACCTCACATTAAAATATATTATAAAAAATGATCTGTTATCATTCAAACACTAATCAAATCATCCAATCAATTTGTATGGAATACTTGCGTATTTGCTCCAGACATGAGTCAAAACAATCAATAACTTCAGCTCCCAGCATCAAATCAACTGCTGTTTGAATGTTATGTTTAATTCATATTACACATCTGACATGAATGAACATTTGGTGAGAGCAACGACCCCATGTAAACAAGCATTCCAGACACAGACTCACCTTCAATGTGCAGAGGGCAAAGCCCTCAAGCTGCTGATCTCTGAACAGTTATGTGTTTGTTTGTTCTAATGTTGGCTGGATGCGCAATGTCTACCTGAGGTTTAAAAGAATAAAATATTTGTTTACTAGTCTCACACCTGATACACATTGGGAATGTGTTTCAGCTATGAATCAGTGATTATGGAGGGAAAATACTTCTTCTACCTCAGTTTTTTTGTTCGGCCACATAGTGACCTGGTCAAATACGAGCGAGAGCACATTTGATCCTAGTTCAACTGGGCCTGGTTATAAATGAACATGTCTACATCTAGATTTCTATTTTCACTCCAAATGGTTTGATGCTCGCTTAAATCACATCAGAGGCACACAGGCGGTAAACTGGAGACCTACCCCAATTAACTTCAACACCCTGATGACACCCGCTCAAGTACACATATCAGAACCGAGCTATCAAGCACACTGTCTATTTTTCTCTCTCGCTCTCAAAGCTCTTCTATTAATACTGTGGCCTAATTACACCAGTTCCCTCTGACTGACAAAACCAATAACCCAAAAATGTTATTAGACAAAAACAATACGGAGCTGCAGCACGTTTTGAAGCAATGCAACTGCAACTGTGAGCTGAAATAGTAGTAGATGAAGAAATCTATGAAGATGAGCGATTGGTTAACATGCGATGTGTAAAAATAATATTCAGCAAGCAAACCCATGTCATGTTTATAATGGTGCATGAATAGCGTGTATTCAAACCATTACATAAGTGAGTGGATGGGCAAATACTGTATATGCAATTTTTATTAACTTATGGCTTGTATGTGTAAATATAAATTTAAATGTATAAATGATTAAATTGCAAAAAAAAGTATTATTCAGTTAATCATTGCTGCAGTTAAATTAAACAAAACAAAGAAGAACAAAAAAAGGGATGATATATTTTTTTCTTAGAGCTTTTCTGTTATTGTGCAAATGTGTAAATGTACTAAATCCAAAAGACAAAATAATATGAATCTGCAGCACTTTTTGGAGCAATGCAAAATCAATACAACTGAGTGATTTTTTTTTTTTTTTTTATGTATTAAATAAGATTTAACAAGTAGATTCATGTCAAGTGTTTAGCATGCTGTATAGCATGCGTACAAAACCATTACATAGACAAGTGGATATGATGAAGGAATGCGGATTAGCTATTCATCTATAGCTAAGTATAGTATCTAAGTATGTCAAGATAAATGTATTTGATCATTTATTTGTTGGTGAAAATGCATAAAAACAGAACGGTGGGGGATCATCAGCCACAATCATTTTAATGAATGTTTTTTTGGTTCAAGTGTTTGTTTAATGAGTATTGAAATGTTAATTGCGGTACAAAAAGCATAATATATATATATATATATATTTTTTTTTTTTTTTCATTAAAAACGCTGAACACAATAACAATAAGCATAGATTGTCTGCAAAGTGTGATTAGGAGATCCTAAATATTTGTCATCGCACATTCACTGAATAGCACTTAATGTCTGACTTTGAACATCTTTAATAACTGCTTCTCATGCTGAATCCAAACCAATTAGTATTCATTGTGAAAATATATTTGTGAGCACTTGTCAGGCCTATGTATTCACTGCAGTGTGTGATGCTGCCTCATTAGACATATTCTGAACGGCTACAGACCATTCAAAAGATAAATTTAGCGCTGCTTTCATCTTAGTCGTGCAGTGTTTGTGTGTCTCGGAATCTTTAGCATGGAGTAATTGGCATCATTAACACAATACGCCATTTTCATTAGAAGCTGCATCATTCTCAAATAGCAACATTACAAAAACTTGGATGATAGCGGTTGGTCACGTGATACATCATGGCTGACAACTTCTAGTTGAGAACTTGATTAAATGCCTAAAATCACCCATTTTTGTCAAACACAAGGAGCTATAAGCGTTTGAAAACATATTTCATTGCTGTAGAGAGAAGAAGGGCCAAGAAAGACAACAACTATTTAGAAAGGAATGGTTCAAAAACTGAAAAAAAGAATTATATCAATTCTGAAAACTTTTGTTTTATAACAATTACCCTTTTACAAATGCAAAATATAATTGTGGAGTACCACAACTCCTTATTAAAAGCTTTTGAAAAAACTAAAACAAAACATAAATTGTATTACATTTATGCAGTCAGCAATGCAGCTGCATTGTCTGTGTTTTGCCCCAATGAGAGCAGGTATGAGAATCAGATTAATATCTGGCTTTTCTTGTTATTATGTTGTGCACGCACTTCCTGAAATGACTAATGAATTACATTGCAGGTGCTATTTAATGTATTTGCATTAACATTGCCCTGAGCTTTTGCGCAAGCATGCAGCTACAATACGCCCCAAATTAAACACTGTCAAAAGTTTGGATGACTTTACTATTATTCTAAGATGTGGAAAATAGTTGCATCTCATACACAGTACGTGTGTGTGTGCGTGTGTGCAGAACCTGATTTTGCTGAGTTCGACGTGTCCCTGCATGGATCAACATCTTTGTTTGCCCCCGGAACAACATTGTGATTAGCCAATCAGATTTGAAGAACCAGTTTGTAGTTTTGCTTACAGTCAGTGTTTGGTGCCTGTATATCAGTGTCAGTCATCTATCATTTCCTCTGATTTTTGGCATTACTCATGGGTAGGGTTAGGTTTAGGTGTAGAATTATGGTCAAAAATAAAATTTTGGAATAAAATGTTGTTCCAGGGTCAACAAAATATGTTAATTAATTAATAATGTTATTTTTAATGTTTCATTTTATAAGAACATACATGAACCTTGCTAAGGTTGGAAATTAAACAAAAAGCAATAGTTGTTGTTTTTTTTTTTCATTTAGGCTACTGTACCGAAAACGAAACCGAACATTAAAACCGAGATACGTACCAAACCGTGATTTTTGTGTACCGTTACACCCCTAATATATATATATATATTAAAGCAGAGGCTTGATTCTTGATTTTAATTTATATTATGTTCACATATGCATAGCAGAAAATGTGCCAGGGTATCATATATTTAACCTTTGTTTTAGCACCATTCAGTGGACGTTTCTCTTTGAACGAGCCGATTTGTTAAGCAAAAAGGCAAAGACCAATCAGAAGCTTAAAAAGAAAACCACAGAAGAAGAAAGATGAACATGGCAGTGCCACAGACAATTTAGACTCTCGGGAAAGAGGACAAACTTGCTGAACTCTGGCAAGAACAGTGAGCACTGTATGATATATCGAGCAGCATTTATTTATCAAGACAGGGTCGTCCGAGATTACATGTGACAGCGGATCGCCCTCGACGTGCATAATACTACGTTAAAACATACATTACAATACTGCACAGTGCTTTAGCATCTCTTCCTCAGAGTCCATGTTTTTTGGCGCAGAACTTCGTGAATGTGATTGCCTCAAAAATTGGCAGGATTTAAAATTGAATACTACGTTTCTTTAAACCTGATGAAGAAACAAACTCATCTACATCTTGGATGGGCTAAGAATGAGTAAACTATTTCTTTGTTATTTCAACTTGGACATTTGTAATCAACGTGTCATTGTATACGTTTGTACAGATACATCACCAATGGACACTTACACATCCGCAAATGAATACAAATGAGTCATGGGCCTATTTTATCCTTCTGTGAAAAAAACCCCCAAAAAACATATTCAGGTCTTTCTCTCTCTGTCCGGGGGAGTGTGGAGATTTTCACCTTTTAGCATGCATTTGCTCCGAGATTGATAAAAATAATACTCCTCGTCACGCTACCTGCAGAGAGGCACATTGTTTGAAGTGTAAATCCTTCTTCAGAGGAGGTGGAGGTGGGCCACAATGCTCTGTGATTCACTGGTAAACATTACAGGCAGCATGGGAAATAGCCAGAGAACAATTGTACATTGAGACATTTTTCTTTCAGATCTGGAATAATAATGTATTAACTCGCATTCACATTCTATTTGTAATACGTTCTATCAGCACTATTATTTAGGAAGCTTTCTCGATATTAATATGTCAGTGAGTTACATAAGCCTTACGAATTTGGGAGCTTTTCCGTGTTTTAGCTCTAAATATATGCAAGTTTTATTTAAATGGAATGGGGTGGGGGGAGTGGGGTAGTATAATTGCATTCAGACTGTGGAATTACTTGAAAAGGGCAGTGATTTGAAAAGAAATGAGCGTCACAGAGAGTGAAAGCAAGGGCATTTTCATGCTGGAATATTACATTGTAAATCAGAGACATTTATTTGTCCCTTTTCTGTAATATAGTTGGTTTTGTGGACTGCTTTGCACAAAGATCTGGATTAGTTCAACACCTGCATATCTAAACCGCAAGATATCAAAACTACCAGCTGAATCTATCAAGAAATAAATTATCAAACATATAGAAAATTATTAACAAATAGTGTCTTATACCTAAGTATGAATAATGAGGATTAAAACATTCAAAATAATAAAATACATAAAATAGAAATATCGTTTAAAAACATTTAAAAAGCAATTCAATAACATAAAAATCATACTATAAGTTAAACTTTATTTTTCCCCATATAAAATTGTATTGTAAGCCTATACTTCAATGTTACTTAATGCTGTAAATGCTTAGAGAAAGCTAAGTTATTCTTGGCCATAAAGTCACCTTTCTTATCCTCTGCTGGTGGGAGAGAAGCAGTAGGAGGTCTTCATTGGTAACAGGCTCAGGAGCTGACGGGAGTTGTGAACCCAGGTTCAGGAGGCAGATGGTTGTAAAAGCAGTGGGTGTAAATTAAGGAGGTGCGATTGAAGTGAGAACGATGTCTCTTGACAAGCTCCTCCCACTACAGCATCTCATGTTTATGTATACTGCATGAACAGTAGTGATAGCACTGCTTTGACTGACTCAAACTCAGCTATTAAAGCAGGAATGGTCGATGAAGTTTGTAGGGTACAAAGTGTAGATATTGAGTCTGAAGTCTACAAGTCAGGCAGAGACATTGCTTTAGTGTTCAGCACAGCTGCTATTGAATGTACATTGCTGAGCAATGATGGCGGAAAATAATCCTGAGCACCGTCCAGATCACCCAGATAGAGTGTCTGATGCACATTTCACAACAAAATGCCAAGAGATTTATAAAAATGACAAGCTCCTTTTCTTATTGTTTGGTTTTATTAAATGTATTCAGCATGCACTGAGTTGTTGTTGTCGTTTTTTTATCACCAGCAAACAAAAATATATACATTTTTTGAAGCTGTAACAATGACTGTTTTTGAGGAGGAAGAGGATGCTGGATGTTTTGGCAAGGTTAGTGGCATCAAATCTTTGAAAGATATTGAACACTTCTGTTTGAAGCACTTACCTTCAAGTAAACAAGATATCCTTGAACAAACTTATCACTAACATGTCTGGGTCATAATGTATGTCAAGATCAAATGACAGTGATGTAGCAAATTAGCTCAAAAGGGAATAATTTAAGATTTGATAGAGAAAGAATTTAAACAAAATCAGCGTTTTATGGCTGACTAGGGTTGCCAACTCCCTGAAAAATAAATAAGGGACACATCGCTGGCAGGGCACGCCAACCCCATTTCCTTCAACCTTCCCGGCATGGAGATTTTTTTTAGCCCCTTTATTTGTGTGTGAAACGATTTTTTAACTATTTGACTGGCACCTGGTTTAAGTAGATGCGTATAGGGGTGGGTGATATGGAAAAAATATAATATAAGGATTTTTTTCTGGGGAAGTCGCGATTCACGATTTTAATCCCGATTCTTTTTTAAGTTGGTTTTTAGCTACTGTTTGGTTACTCAAAATGTATTATTTTGTGTTTATTAAAAGAGAGAAATGAATACAGGTTTGGAACAACATGTAAGCGAGTAAATGATGTCACAATTATAATTTTTGAGCGAACTATCCCTTTAATGACAAGTGATGACATGTTTAGTTCTGTCCCTTTAAGAGCTGCACGCGTCTAACAAGCATGTTTTCTCTTGATTGTTTTCTTTCACTTTAGACACAAGCAACTGTGTTTAACGCTGTGTTTTTGACAGTATTACCACAATCACATGTGATAGATATCTGAGTTCAGTGATTAGGCGCTATTTGACAGGCTTATAATGTAACGTTACATGTAAACGTAAAGCGCATCCGGACAGCACACAGATGAAATGTATAATCGAAAAGACGTTAAAGCGAATCATGTATATTTGTGATTACGTATACGTGTAGTTTTTCATGTGTAGAGTTAACACTGATGTGAATTTTATTTTTAATTTTTTTTCATGGAAATACGGGACAAAGTGCGTCCCTTTTAAGCTCAATACGGGACAATACGGGTACTTTTGTTTCTAAATACGGGACGATTCCTTATTTCAAGGGACGGTTGGCAACCCTATGGCTGACTCACTAAATTGGTCAGTGATTCACTAAACGAGCCGTATGACATCAGCTCTGCACTAGATCTTAAAATCCAAATGTTGGTGAAAACATACACGCTCACACATTAATGCAAGTTGCAGGAAGAGATGAAGGGAGGAAAGAATGAGTTCAACAGAATAAAAATGGGAGTGCAGTCAGGGGTTGGAGACATGGAGGGGAAAAACTTAACCACAAAACTCACACAGAAAGAAAAGAAAAGTAAAGAAATAGACGTAACAATGCTAGATGGGTTTCTTCTCATCTTGGCTAGGCAGTAGCAGGCATGTGTGCCGGAGCACCCTGGAACGGCTCTCAAAGAATGCAAAAAGTGATGACAAAAAACATGGCCAAGAAGCAGGAGCTAAAAAGCCAGAGCCAGAAAGCTAGAGCTAAAAAAACTACTTTTTGAATCTATCTAAACATTACATGAAACGGTAATTTATGCAGTGCATGTGTAACCAAGACATTACTTTTATTTTCTTTCTTTCTTTGTTTCTTTTTATGATTTACCATGTTTCATATTGCACACTCCTAAATGTCATAAAAATGCAGGTGCATCTCAAAAATCTGAGTATAAAGAATTATATTTTATTTGTAGTTTTTTGTAACTTCTGTAAATGGCAACAGTCCAGAAGACAATCATTGACACCCTCTACAAAGAAGGTAAGTCACAGAAGGTCATTACTAAAAGGGCTGGGTGTTCACTGAGTGCTGAATCAAGCATAATAAAGGCAAAGTTGACTGGAAGGAAGAAATTGGGTAGGAAAAAGGTGCACAATTAACAGGGATAACCGCAAGCTTTAGAAACAAAAGCCAGTATGAAGTTTCTACAGTCTGTGATGATGATTTGGGGTGCCAAAGTCAATGTAGCAGTCTATCAGGAGATTCTGGAGCACTTTATGCTCTTTATCTGCTAAAAACCTTTATGGAGATGTTGATTTCCTTTTCCAGCAGGACTTTAGCACCCAAACCACATCCATATGCTTTGTTGACCATGATATATCTTTGCTTGACTGGCCAGCCAACATGAATGACCTGAAACTCAGAGAATCTATGGAATATTTTCAAGCAAAAGATGAGAAACAGTAGATTCAACATTCAACACGCACCTAAACTCAATAGTAACCTTTGAAATGTTTTGATTTACATGTAATGAATCTAGAATATAGTAAATACAGTTTGTACAGAATACAGAATATAGTTTCAGTTTTTAAAAAATAATATACAATATATATATATATATATATCATTTTTGTTTTCACTGTATTCTAAGTGTTTGAGATGCACCTAGCAAACTAGAAAACATAGATGGTATCTTCCTGTGTGAATCGCCTACGGTCAGTTCTGGAAATGTGTACTTCAGGGAACCAGATAAACGTCAATGTGCTGAAATGCGAGCCACTTAAATTCATGCAGGTTGGTGTCGACAGCTTGTTTGTCAACAGCGAGCGTCACACTTAAGAATTACGCAGTTCTCTTCATCAGAAAGTCAATGCAGTATCACAGACTCATGCAGGATGAATCTTCCGTTCTTCCGCTGCACACTAAATGGCAGTAATACAAGCAGGGGAACACAGGGAATGGGTGATGAGACATGCAAGCAGGTGCTTGATGAGTTGATCTTACAGCTTCTCGCTGGGTTTGGCTCTGTGGGTGTCAGCTGGTGAATCACACTGATCAGCCGAGGCCTCTGAACTTTGATTTGTTGAGGATCTGCTCTGCACATTCAGATTCCCTGCAAAGAAACTGGTGGAACGCGTTCGCTGAGAGACATTGCATGTTCAGTCTTGTTTGAGGATGCAAAAACACCACATGCTAGTGCTTTTGATACCTTTTTAAAGATATTTTTAAAAAGTTGTTAAAGAATATGGCCAATTTTTTAGAAGGTTGATTTTTTAAAGTAGTCTTTTCTGCTCACTAAGGCTGCAATTATTTGATCAATCATACAGTAAAAGCAGTAATACTGTAAAAAATCTGTAATAAATAAGTGTTAGGTGATCTTTATAATATGCTGGAATAAATCCCATAGGCTGGTTTGCTGCTCAAGAAACGGAAAGTGCGTATTATTATCAATGTTTAAAACATCTGAGCTGCTCACGTCTAGTTATTTTAGTACAAAGTTTTAAACGAAATGAAATGTTGAACTGTTGCTGAATCATTGTTGAAATTAATCTTTACAATGAGTCCTTTAAACCAAAGCCTGAATGATTTGTTTACAAGTCCGACTGAACTGATTCTTGACTCAGTGATCCATTTACAATAAAAGAAGGTATTTTCATCACACATAACTCTGACTGACTTTTATAGAAATATCAAAATACTTGTGATAAAACAGCTTCAAAATGACAAAGGGGCGAGTAAATTAGTACATGAATAAAGTCTCAAACTGTATAAAACAAGAACAGCCGAATAGAAATTGATCCCGGCTCATATTTATGGCTTCTCTTCATGCTTTTTTGAATTGTAATCTTGTCTTCCTCATTAGGGCATGTTTTTACCGATCGTAAACACGGGTGGCTTGATAAATGCTTTCCATTTGTTCCACTAATGGCTTACAATCCAAACTTGCTCGTGCAACACTTCGCTGGTCAGTTGCTTCTGGCTAAACTGCATTTGGATTATTTATTTCTTACTTTACTTTCTTTTTTGTACTTAGGAACATTATTTGTATAGAAATACATCATGTGCATTTAATTGACCACCAGCTACATAAGATGAAATGGGTCTCTTAAAAGCCATGAAGACCAATACTTAGCAATCCTCACCAAGGCACTAGCACAACTGTATTTATGTTTATGCCTGATATAATTAACTATTGATTTAGCTTTTCAAGTCCTTCTCTTTTTCCTGATGAAATGTACCCGAGTGGAGCAAAGCCAATACGCATAACCTTATTTTCTGTTTCTTTGGTGTCAGTAGAGTTATTGCTCCCTTTTTGCTGCATTTTACAAAGGTCCGTAGGGCGATTGATTACGCTGGCTGTCGGGAGACGCCATTGGGCTCCAAATGACCTTGATTGACTGGCATTCACCCGCTCAAGCCCTTCCGTCCAACACATACGAACTGCAGTTTTTGGACGCAGTTACATTTATAAGCGACGGTTGGGAAAGTGTGCCTCTTAACGGATTCTCCTTTGATTGGTTGCAGGGTTATTTTAGGCTCGCAGCGGAGTTCAAATCTCTAGGTATCTGTGGCAGATAGACAGAACGGCCCGCATGATGTGCGCTGGCACATTTGAAGTGGGTGACGTTGACGCTTAAATCCCTGAGACTAAATATTTTGCATAATTCCCCAGTTTCACATTCACACGTTGTGAATTTATACATAGAAGAGATTTTGAGTTGTCTGCCCAGCTATGAAGCTGATAAAAACACAAATTTAGAAATGCCTGCATGCCTTGTCAGACATGTAGTAGCTTGCTATTGCTTCGCACCCTTAATTCGGGCCAGTGTTATGATAATTTAGGAGTTTACATTTCTACATTTAACTAAACAATTTTATATATACTATACATATTTGTTTAGTATGTATTTGCGTTAGTTTAGCTAATAATAATAATAACGATAATAATATAAAGGTTTTAGGATTTTCTAATAATATTATTATTTTAATAGGACTTGAATTTATTGCATTAAATGGGTGGTCAAAAGTGACAGTAAAGACTTTTATAATGTTACAGTTATTTTAAATGTGAATAATATTTGACATTACTGTTTCTACTGTTTTTGGTAACCTCAATGCTTGTTAACCCTCCGGGGTCTGAGGTGATTTTGGGGCCCCTGAGATGTTTTGACATGCTCTGATATTTGCTTTCATTTATTTCTGTAGAAACAGTAATATTTGAAGACTTATTTCAAAAGCAACAAACATGGAGGAAACTGAAGCAAGAATATGAATAGGGTCGGTTTTGGTTGCACAGTGACTTTAAATAAGGCCAGCAGACCACATGTGCTTTTCCTTTAAATAAGAACAATAACGATTAGAAGCATTCGCCATCACTGGTGACTTTCTCACATCTGCCGCAGCTTCATATCTGTCCTCATTCCCTCCCATTGCATGATTAATGGAGCTCCGCTCGCTAGTCTGCATGCATGTACTGCGGTGAGCTTTGCCAGGAATCCTATTTACTTGACAACCATATAATACAGGTTTATCCCTACCTCTCGACTGTATATGCACCCATATATATACCTTTACACTTAGTGTAGCTCATGTGCTTTATGGTGTCACTCCTATGACAAGGAGTAAGAGCTGGGTTTGAGAAGTGGAACCATTTAAATCCACCATTAGAGCGGCAATCTGCAAAAAAATGAGATTTCAAAATGCAGTGGCCTCATTTGTTATGTGGCTTACAATAAAAATGGAGCCTGGAAATATGCCTATGATGGAATAGAGAAACTCTATAGAATAAGACTTCCTGGCATCTACTGTGCTGCAGTGCCAGAACATAATAAAAAGCATAGTTTATATAGTATTGTTCTGATAGGATATAGTATTGTTGCTATTGTTTTTGGATTGTTTGTTTGTTTTGTAATCCTTAAAGTTAATAGCATAAACATTGCAATTGTATATTGTTAGAAAATACTTCTATTTTAAGTACTTTTTTTTTTACTTTTTATTCAATGAATTCTAAAAAGAAAAGGGAAAAAAAATCACAGGTTCCAAACACAACTGTTTCCAATCAAATTTGATTAGATAAATAAATTATATTTTGAAGTATGTACATGTTTCACAATATCACTGTTTTTGTTTTTTCCTGTATTTTTGACCAAACAATAGAGTCTTATTGAGCATAAGAAACATAAAAAACAAAACAAACAACGTATTTTGTTAGATTCACCCATTGCTTATAATTAGGTTTAATAGTGTTGATGTTGTTTTATAAAAAGAACAACAACAACAAGCCTTTAGAAGTCATGTGTTGTGTATCAAGCCTAGCAATGGCCCTTAGCTATAGTAAAATCACTGCAATGCACAGCCTAATGTGGCTTTTGTGGCTTTTTTTTATGTGAATGGCTGTGACACGATGAATGCATCCGTGCAGCTCTCAGAGCTCCATCAAAAATAATACCAGAAGCTACTAAACATAAGTTGAGTCACTTTTGCACATTCCAGCTGTAATATTCAGTATTTTTACCCTTGTATTTGTCTCCACTGCTATTTCTTGCATTTTGGAATGAGTTCTTGATTTAATGTGTCTGCCCCAAGGGTAGCTTGACAGAGGAAACATTTGTACTGAGTTTTACCACCAGTAATTGTCTGTTTACACTGACTCTGTTAACTGGAAGGCTTGCGAGAAGCAAACCAGAAGTAAAAAAAATGTTTTAAAAATTATCGACTTTACGCAGACAGATTTATTTTTTTACCTTTTGAGACACATAGAGGTTGTCTGTAATTGTATATTTTATAAATGCATGGAGTGTATAATGAGGCAAGAAAAGGTCATTAGTACAACTATAGATGAATGTGCAGTAGCTGCATATCAAGTTATAAAGTTACTCCTTGGCACGTGGTTAAAGAGTATGTGTTTCACTTGTACTAACTAGTACTTTTATTGCTCGGGACAATTCGAATTCAGAGAAGATGCTTTAAGAAAGAAATGCTGTGTGGAAATCTTAAGCCCTATGCTGACATAATGCTGATGTTTGTGAGAAGATTAAGATGTAGTAAATGCAGAGCAAAATACAGTTTGGGGGTTGAAGAATAGTTCAGCCAAAAAAATGAAAGTTCTGTCATCCTTTTCTCCCCCTCCACTCAATCCAAATCCTCATGATTTTATTTCTTCTTTAATAGTTGCAGAGTCAAGCAAATGATGCTTTGCTTTTCAATATATAATAAATCAATAAAATTGCTTACACAATAATGCATACGGATCAATTTAAGAGGGTGGCAAACTGACAAGTAGATTTCAATTTATTTGTGAACAGTAAATGCAGGTTCATATTTTATCCTTAAATTTGGCAATTTATGAATAGTTTAAGTTTTGCAAGCTTTACAAAATACAGTATTAAAAAAATAAGAAATGCATAAAATTTAAGCTGACAAAAACAATCATATAAAAAAAGAAACTATGCAAAAATAAGTAAAAGTGTAACAGTTGTGTACTGTGTTCTTGTGTTATCGATTAACTTATATTTAAAAAATAAAGAAAACTTTTTGTTTAATTAAAAAAAATAAATAAGACTAGCCTACACCCTGCACCTGGCAAGTGATTTTTTAAACTAATCTACAAATTGAGAGCGGCTGGTGGGAGATGCATTCTAGCAGACACAAATGAAAGGTCTGGCATGGAAAAGCGTGGTACTGTAGCTGCGAGGCATCACTTGCTGTTCACACTTGACAAAGCATTTTCAGACCTGGTGTGTGGAATACAGTTTAACGGCTGGAGGGAGTTCGGGGGGAAGCACTCGTGCTCTTCCAGGGCCGGAGAAGCTCACAGGGCATGTCAGGGAAATGCTTAGCGACAAACGTGGGGCGGTGTGTATTGCGTGATCCAGCCAGCTCAAAGCTTTAGTTTGGAGCCTTTATTGGCGTTTGCTCCTGCTAATGCCTTCAGATATTTATGTTGCAAGCAGACACTGGTATAATTCATTCGCACGCATGCCCGTAAGATCATATGGAAGAGTCATACTGGACCCAAGAGCAGATTTGTTGTGGGTTTGGTGAGATTGTCCACAGGGCATGTGGCTACACAAGTGTTGAACTCTCTAGAAAAGGGTGATATTCTTAGATCACTAATGAGAACAAATTGCCACACATGAATCACAGTGTACTTTCAGATCAGAATTTCTGGAAACAATTATGGCCATTAAATTACACTATGTTCATTCAAAAGGAGAGCTTAGATAAACTTTTTGCTCGTCGCTGCGATGGCCAGATGCAGCCAAGCAAATGCTAGTTAATGTGTTGAAGTCAGACCTTTTTAGTGTCGAAAAAAGTCAAGCATTTAAAAAAGCATCAGTATAAAGCATACTATTCCCTCAAATCCCTCAGGACCAATTTGAATTCAATTTAGAATCAATTAAAGGCCTGAAATAAAAGAACAAATGCTCTATTTAGACCTAGATATATATATATATCTAATGTAGAATAGAGCAAAGCATCTTGGGAATGAGGAATGCGTTTATCCAATGAAACGGCTGCAGGTCAAGTTCATTGGATAGGTCAAGTTTATTTCTGGTTAAATCATATTCATGAAAAGGTAGAATTTTAATAGGTCACAAAATAGTTGAAGTAAAATGTAATGGTCACAATTATGTAGTTTTGAAAAATGTCTAGGCAAAGCAAATAAAATGCAAAAACTGCATTACTTTACAAAAAAAGGTTTTTGTTTTATTTTCCCAGTAAATGAATTATTTTGATGCATGTGGTGGAAAAGCAAAAAAAAGCTCTTATAAAGCAAAAAAAATGATAAAATATTTTTTTTTCAATGGAGAAGTACATGTCCAATATGACATATGTAACATTCCAGATCTCTCACAAGGAGGGGTTGCATTTTAAAAACAACTGCATAAACATGTTATAACACCTGTATAAATATTAGTCTGTTTGTCTGTCTGGTGGCTGAGCATTATGTCACGATCAAATGAAGAGACGTTCAGGTTCAAATGCAAGAGAAGGGTTTTATTAGCTTAGAGTCAAAACAGCAAAGGTCAAATACCGGCAAACACAGTCCACATAGGGTGAAACAAAAACGTAGATCCAGAAGAAGCAGAGGTCAAGCGATGTACAAACAGTATCCAAAAGAACAGACGAAAATCGTAAACAGGAAACAAGCGAGATCGGTAACGGGGAATCAAACAACGAATAACAAGACACTGGAACGGGAAAACGCTTACAAGGGTAGGACAAGCCATACACAATGATC
>JAUCMU010000001.1:2825769-2848052 GCA_032275025.1 Enteromius treurensis
CTGCATTACCTGAGTTTACTTACCTGCTACGTATTACTTACCTGTGTTGCTCTCTGCTGAATAATGTGATGGAAGACAGAGTCTTTATGTTGAAACTTACATGCAGTGCTTACCTGAGTTGATGTTTCCTCCGTATCTGTGAAATCTGAAATAAATACTTACCTTTTACTTACCCTTCTTGTCTGCCTAATACCTGAGCGTGACACCACCCGTGAAAGCCTCAGTGCCATCAACTGGTTCTATAACTAAAATTAAACCTCATTCTAGTTTAGTTATATGTACGATACTTGCATTGACTCACTGTTGAGGGTCCAATGAAGTATCGAAGTTCTGATGGTTCCAAGGTTTTGGATTGGCAATCATGTCTTCCTGGTTTAAAGAGTGAGTTACAATTTTTTATTTAAAATTAAAAATGTAAAATATTTCAAATTCCTGAGCATGCACTTTTTAAACAGCCCTGAATAGCATACTTCCTGTTGAGAGGGGCATTGACTGTCACCGTGAAATGTGGCTCGGCTCAATTAGATCTTTATGTGTACTGAGTTTCATATGAATACCTGCAAGTATGTGTGAGCTATACATCAAGATTTCAGAAACATTTCCAGGGGGAGCCGTCGAGCGCCTGTGTCACACCCGAATCCCACTCTCACCGCAGATTCCAATGTGTGTGCCGATTTTCAAGAGTTTTTGAGCATGTTAAGAATCGTCGAGGGAAAAATAAATTTCTTAGAAAAACAATAGGGCCCTCTGCCTAGTGGCTCGGGCCCTAATTATATAAACATTAAGTAATATAAACATCTACATTTGCTATATTATGCAGTCTCTGCTGTAGCACCTGTGTCCTAAATTCCCAGAATGTATTGCCGCTGTGACTCTGCTAAACTCTGCAGGACACCAGCCCTCCAGGATCAAGTTTGATGACCCCTGTTGTAATATGTCTCAGATGCGCTGATCAATGTGTATGATAGAGTTGCCTGAATAGTATGAATGCATTTGTCAGAAAATAGCACTGAACAGCAGTGAAGCTACAGTGTGATGCAGATATACATCAATATACACAATAAAAAAAGGAAGGGGGAAAATTAATTGGTAAAATTTAGCTTTGTTGATTAAGTAGAATTTAATAAATGATCTTAGCTTTGCCATTACAGTGTGTGTTGGACTTTTATTTTGGTACGGCGCTGTGATGTCATAAGTCTGCGCCGCTTTTCCTGCATCTGTTGTGATTCAACTGAGGTTGGTGTTTTTGCACTTTTACAGTGTTTACTTAACTGCAACCCGTTCACTCTGTTTATAGTTTTACAAGTGATGTGAAGCTCATCATGAATCAGTTTATCACAAACATGAGTTCAGTCATTAACAGTATCTACTGAACTAGAGAGAGATGACTGAAACAAACCCAGTGATTTAGTTTGGACTGATTTTCTTTCCTTATCTTTAACACGACAGACTGTGGATTATAAAGATGGAGTTTATTAAAGAGGAGACTGAAGATGTGAAGATTGAAGAAACATTCAGAGTCAAACATGAAGATACTGAGGAACAAACAGGTTGGTTTCATTCTCGGTTGATGATTATTAAAATGCCAAGCTGTACAGAAAATTGCATTATATTTTTGAAGCATATACAAGGTGTAAAATACTTTTTTTACAATACCAATAAAAGGTGTAAACAATTGTATTTGATACATTTAGGGGAATTGTGCTTAAGTGAAGTACAGCTGTACTTGAGTGAAAGTACAGATACTGTACATTCAATAAACTATTACTCCAGTAAAAGTACTTAAAAATACTTGTTTTTTTTAAATGTATTCAAGTAAAAAAAATTGCTTTATTTTGCAATTGTATATAGGCTACTTAATTTAATATAGCACATATGTTTTATAATTGTACTGCTCAAAATACCTGAGATTTTTGATGAGCGTGATGTAGTAATGTTCACTGTGAAGCTTACACTGCAATGTACCTAATGTCTAATTTTACCCAGTAAGAAAAAAAGTTTTTTTAAGCCTAGGCTATTGTTTTGCAGAACGCCCCAGAACGTTATATACGACATAAAGTTAAGTAGACAATAAGATGAGAAAAACATTTGAAGGGAAATGTTATATTTACTGTTTTGTTTTCCCTCTCAACCCCCTGTCTGTGTTGCTAGATAGCAAAATTTAGACTACTTATTTTTAGTGTGGTTATGAATAAACATTCATATGCAAAAAATAAAATAAAATAAAAAGCTAGTTGATCCAAGCAATATAAAAATGTATACTGTTGATAAACAATATATAAACGGACATAGGGTTAAATGCGTAGCATTTTAATAAAACTGCTAACGTTACAGCAACAGGGAATATATGAACGTTTTTCGACTTGGAGACACTGATGTTGAGGTGTCTGATTCATCTCACATCACGCAAACGGTATTTTTTCCCCATTTGCGTCTATGACGCATAAAAAAGACTCAAATACATTAGACTGATGTGGGTTTCCTAACATTAAACTGACCGTTTTCTAATGCAAGCTGAAAATCCTTCAAGGACAGCGCAACTGCACTTTGGTAAAGTCCACTCTGATGCGCGCACAGAGACTGTGCAAATAAAATGCATGCGCAAAAAGCACTGGTCAATGGGCTTAGTATGTGTAGCAGTCTTGAGCACTGCCTTTACCGGTGCTCAATAAGAATGAGGAAATCACAAATATGCTGTTCCGAAAAAAACACCGCCTTACATCAAATATGTTAAACGTGCGCTTGACCTATGAGAACCAATGATGTTTGATGACAAATTATAAATCTGAGGAAGCATACTGAAGTAGCTAATTAGCTTTAAAAAAAATGGTGGTTTTATATAACCACTAAGTGTAATGCAGTGTAATGGCTAAATGTGGCAAAAAAAGGCCCAGTGATGAGAATTTATATTAAATGATTATTTTTTCTTAAAAAAAAATGTTTAAATTAGTTAGTTTGATTCAAATCATAGTCGATTGTCAAAAGTCAAGTCATAGTGGATCTTCACGAGTCAAATCAAGTCATCACTGATCTTCATGAGTCAAGTCAAATCACTGCCATCGTCCAAAGATACGTCACAGCTCAGCAAATTTTCAGGAGTCAGGTCACGCCACGGCTAATCTTATCCCATCTCAGTTGTTCATCCAGAGAATCTTCTCATCACAATTGATTGTTGACTCATATCACACCTTAGCTGATCTTCTAGACTCCCGTCATGTCTCGTCTGTTAATCGGGAGTCCTGTTATTTCCTGTCCATTGCACCGAGACCTTGGAGGTCAGTTCTTCAATGTACCAGACTGATATCCAGCGTGGAGGACCTACCTCTGACATCAGTAAAAGCAGCTTATATCCCTGAACCGGCATCTATCCCTAACTCTTTCTGTGCCCTGATGATACCACTGTAGAACTTCCAGAGTTGTCAGTGGTGTTCACTCATTTGCTCTCGTCCTGCCCGGTCATGACTTTGGAGGCCATCTGTGAATCCTCGTCTTGTGCTATCATGACTACAGAGGCTGCTGATGAACTCTTGTCTAGTTTCGACCCAGCTAAAGGGGCTGTCCGTGAGCTCTCATCCAGTTTTAAACTGGCCATGGAGGCCAATTGTGAACTAATATCCTGTATATCCAGCTGAAAAGCCATAAACGAATGCTCTTTGTTCAATTCTTATAAAAGAATTTCAGTTTGTTGGTCCTCTTTCATGTTTAGTCCTGTATATGAATTGTATGCTTCGCAAATTAATCTGCACGTCTTTTGTTATCTTCAGCCCTGTTACAGGTATAAAAATCCAAGACTGATTTAAAAAAAAAAAACCTGCTTGTATTGGATCAATATCAGCATTGATACAAACATTTTTTGTTTTGGATTGGGATTGGTTCAGAAAAAGTGGTATTGAACACAGTTTATGTATTATGATGGAGATTAAGTCCTTACATTTATCTACAAAACTAGACATAGTTCATTAGATACCTTTCCCCCCAATATTTTTAGACATGGTAGATTTATCGTGGGCCAAACTGTGCTCGTTTTTGATAAAAGGTTTATTAACTGCGAGCATGAACATTTTTGGGATGTGCCCAAAACAAACAAAAAGAGTTTACAGTATAATATAAGAGTTTTTAAAATTATATGATCACCTCTTTCAATAGATAAGTGCACATACTATCTAGAATACATGTTTAATAAAGCAATAAGCCCCAAGAATCTGTGGTTACTGGGGCCTACTGCGCTTATAAAAGGGTTATTCCACATATGTAGGGTTTTACAAAATAAATAAATATTAATAAAATCTAAATTGTTGAATAACATATTAATAAAAGTATTACTCTGGGGTTGAGCAACACACGAAAGTAAACAAAGGACAGCTATCAATTATATAATGTTTGGCTGTTTCTTTGTACTATTAAACTGGCCTAACTTTCATTTGTCTTTTTTTTCATCATAGACCTCATGCCGCTGAAAGAGGAGCACATAGTACCGAATGAAGCGGAGGAGAAAGTACAATATGAGACTCATCATGATTTTAAAACTGAAGAGGAATCTTTCAATTGGCCACAGATTAAAAAAGCTTTCTCACAGAAAACAACTCGTAGTTTTAATGAACATGGAAGCCTTACACACTGTGAGAAACACCCTATTCACACTGGAGAAAAGCGTTACATGTGCCAACAGTGTGGAAAAAGATTCAGCCAAAAAGCAGACCTTAACAGGCACATGAGAGTTCACACTGGAGAGAAGCCTTTCACCTGCCAACAGTGTGGAAAGAGTTTTAGTCAAAAAGGAGACCTTAACAGGCACACAAGTCTTCACACTGGAGAGAAGCTCTTCACCTGTCAACAGTGTGGAAAAGGTTTCAATATAAAAAGAAACCTTAATGACCACATGAGAATTCATACAGGAGAGAGACCTTTTACCTGCCAACAGTGTGGAAAAACTTTCACTCATGAAGGAAACCTTTACAGACACATGAGAATTCACACTGGAGAAAAGCCTTTTATCTGCCAACAGTGTGGAAAACGTTTCGATGTTCATGGAAACCTTAGAGCCCACATGAGAATTCACACTGGAGAGAAGCCCTTCAGCTGCCAACAGTGTGGAAAGAGTTTTAAAAGAAAAAGAAACCTTAACGACCACATGATAATTCATACAGGAGAGACTCCTTTTATTTGCCAACAGTGTGGAAAAAGTTTCAACCGAAAAGAAATCCGTGACACACACATGGCGATTCACACTGGAGAGAAGCATTATGTGTGCCACCCGTGCGGAAAGCATTTCAACCAAAAAGGAAATCTTTACAGACACATGGCGATTCACACTGGAGAGAAGGATTATGTGTGCCCTGAGTGTGGAAAGCACTTCAACCAAAAAGGAAATCTTAACAGACACATGAGTTTACACTGGAGAATCTCTTCACCTCCCAACAGTGTGGAAAAAGCTTTACTCGAAAATCAAAAAGATACATGAGAAAATTACACGTTTCTAAAGCACGAAAGCTCTCATGGTACATGATGTCATACACTGATCCCTCTGTGCAGCACCGCTTAAAATCTTCCTAAACTCTATTTTAAGCGTTAAAGCTATGAGCGATGCACTACCCGAATAAAACGATAAGTCGCTGTCTATAGGCGGACGCGTTAATCTGCACGCAAAGAAAATGAAATTAAAATAATTCGGTTTGGTGTTTAATGTCAAAATTATTATATTTTGTTTTGTTTGTTTATTAAGTTAATTTAGAAAAATGTTTGGAGTATTTTTAGTTTGTTAAATAGAAGTTTTTGTTTTTTAAAGAGCAAGCGTCCATCAGCAGCCGATTAGAAAGTGTTTGATTACTTTAGCCTATGACATCAATTTAAATTCAGAACTGTAAAGAGTCTACTTTTATTTGTGAATATCTACAAAACGTTGTGATTTCATATGCTAAAAAAAAAAAAGAAAGTTTTTTCTTAGCCTGCCCTTTCATTTTTTAAGAAATCTGTCATGGAATATTTAGGGCTTGTTAGTAAATGTTTCCTCAATGAAATCATGGACGGTGGCTTCACTTGTTGAAGCGCGAGCTCGTCTCAGCTGTATCCATGACTGCGAAAGCACGGGTAACAAATAAAACGTCTGTGCGTCACAAAAATATACGCTGTTGCTGTTTTAATCGAATGAATTTAAAAAATATTAATAAAAACGTATGTGTAACGAATATTAATAATAAGAATATATTTATTTCACACATTTATGTATGTTTCCTAGACTACTAAAATAGTCTACCACTTTCAAAGCTCCAATGCAAAGTAGCCTAAACTACTACTTTTTCATTCTAAGAAACACAAATAACTTCATAAGTAGACTGCTAAATTGTAATTTGGAATATTAACTACAGTTTTTTCATTTTTTTTCTTTCATTTTCCGCTGGCTGATGCCGTCAAATAAAACACATCAGCGAGGCAAAGCTGACGGCTGTTTGCTAAAACATGCTTTGAAGCGTTTGCTCAAAAACTTGTGGTTAAAGCGCCACTCGGCGGTCAACAGCTGCAAGTGCACTCTACTGCGCCGCGGCGGTAAAAAGTTCATTCTGGTTGTCCATCATCTGTAGGTACAATATACAGTAAATATAATTTACTTTACTTTGTGGTTTTAATATTGTGCTAATGTATATACTGTAGTGCATTAGTTAATTGTTTATATATGGTATTTGGTAATTATATAAATAAAGCCTTTTAAATATTTTTAAATGGTTGTATTTATGTTTAATTCTGAATTACATTTAGCAGTTTCTGGGCCACATTTGGCCCGGGGACCAAACCGAATCTCTGCATTAAAGTGTCTAGGCCAGACCTGGGCCACATAAAATAACAGAAGTCACTTTACAGTATACAACCCAGATCTCGGCCACAGCAAAAAGTGATGTTGATAAACAAGTTTCGGAAGTAGCGCTGATGCATAATTAGCCGCACCTGAAATCACTTTTCTAATCAATTAATTCCACCTCGTCCAATCAAATCCATAAGCCTTTCCCTTAAATAAGCATGTTTCCTTCCTTTCCAGATCTTGTTATGCATCCCTCCTCTACCTCTTTTTCGTGTCTTCCTTCTGGGGGCAAGTGGAGTTCAAGCCGGACGCCAAGCTCAGCCCTCGCTAGGGTTTAATCGACCTCCCGGCTTGCTCCCTGGAAAGCACGCCAAATACACCTTAATTGTTTATCATAAGGAAACACGAACTTGTGAAATAATAGTAATTTTAATGCGAGTGGACTACATGTAGGGCTAAGGAAATTGAGTTGTATTTTGTGTCTGTGTGGGCCAGTTTTGGGCCGGGGACCCAGCCAGAACTTGACCTCCTGTGACTCTGGGTCCTCATATGAGGACATTATATTTTATTTTGTTTCTCTGAAACTCCACATGCCACAGTTTTAAGTCTGGAGTCCTGTAAAGAGCCCATTAGGGATTTTCAGAGATACCAAATGATTGGATGCTTCATCATGATCACTCATTCTCCTTGGTCTATCATAACTGAAATTATTTTCTGGTACTTATGGAAATATAGTCTTGTAAATATTATCTTAGTAAAATGTTATGGGGTTTTAATTTAAAATATGACTTTCTGTTATGAAACGGGGTTGATTTTCATGCAATTCGGGAGACATAACATCATTACTCCCGTTATTACACTTCTTTTTTTCACTATGTTGCCTCAAAAACACATTAACATGCAAATTAGGTTTAGTTTATAGATACATTGGTTTTATGACCATGTTACATACATTCTGTAGAGAGAAAAATGGTATATCAAATCATTTTGTTATAACAGTTGAGAATCATCTTTATATATAAAGATGGAAATGGAAATAAAGTATTTGTTTTGCCTATATTTTGTACATATTAATTAATGTCATGTCTTTTTTTAAAGAAATTGAAACATAGCATAACTTATGAATGAAAAAATTTTTTTACATTATTTTTAATGTTCTAAACAAGGTAAAAACATGAAGAAAACATATTTTCCTAACACTTTATACTCAGGTGTTAAGACTTTAAGCAAGGTTGTGGGCCAGACAAATTTTGCTATCTGTAAAAATTATGCATTTAAAGCATGTATTCATAATTAATTTAGCAGCAGACCCTAAAAGAAGGCAGATATACCTCAATAAAAAGAAGGGAAGGTGGAGAAATAACATAAAGGAAGGAAAAATAATTGTCAGAATTTAGCTGTGTGGATTGAGTAGAAATTGTAATAATAATCTTGACCTTGCCTTCTGTGGTGTGCCTGTGTTTTATGTACTTCATAAATGTTGGCATGTGAGTGGGACGTTTATTTTGGTACGGCGCTGTGATGTCCTGTATCTGTTGTGTTTCAGCTGAGGTTGGTGTTTTGGCACTTTTATAGTGTCTCCTTAAATGCAAACCATTCACTCTGTTTATAGTTTTTACAAGCAATTCGAGCTCATCATGAATCAGTTTATCACAAACATGACTTCAGTCGTTGTAGATGTGCACAGAACAGACAAGTCGTGTGATAGCTTTGTATGAGCTTGTTTTAATGAACAACCACCATATTCACATTCCAAGAACCTGCATGTGCCATCCCCACTCTGCCCCCATGTGTCCATCTCCAGACATGCAGCTCCAGTGAACATATGTGTGCAACACACACATTCTACAGTCATAGAGAGTGTTCTACTGAACTAGAGAGAGATGATTGAGACAAACCCAGAGTCAAACATGAAGATACTGAGGAACAAACAGGTTGGTTTCAGTTTCATTTGATGATTATTTAAATGCCAAGCTTCACAGAAAAATGCATTATATTTTTGAAACATAGAGTGTAAAAAATACTTTATTACTGTAACCTAGTGGAAGTGGGTTTGTGTTTTAGGGAAGTACAATTTAAATCTAAACTCGTACTTATACTTGATTACATTTTTTAAGAAAAAAAAAAAAACGTTATACTCCTTACAATTAAATTTCAGCTTGAGAAGTACTTACTACTAAATGTGCTCTATTTTAGCCCAAAGTGCTCTTTGCATGTTGCTTCTTTTCATTGTTACAGAGCCACATTAAGAACTGCATCCGGTAATTTACTAGGGGCAATCGGATGCTTTGATAAGGTTCTTTAGGGTATTCATATGTGACATATTAGGGTAAAACTCCTCAGTTGTCGTTTTAATCAAATCATAATAGGGCTGGGTGAAAAGGTGGGGGGGGACTCGTTGCCACGGGGCAATCTGTCACAGCCGGACACATATGAAAGACGCACCAAACCGGCAGTAAGATGAGAAACGTCTCCACTAATGCTGTGCACAACTAACCTTGCTTTTTGTTTACATCCTCAGAAGACTCACTGTGACCCTGGGCCAATCCCAGGGAAAGGAGCACTATTCAATGGAGTACCACTCACACACGCTGGAGAGAGGAGGAGAAGAACCACACTGCACAGCACCATTGGATCACTGTTGTACTGGGACTGAGTTTGTTGCACAAATTGTTAATAAATCCACCCTCCGGGGAACTTGCACTTTATCTTGCCTGTTGGGTTGCTCTTTGCCAGTCGACAATAGGCATACATATGAATTTCATCACAATTAAACACTACAAATTTAATATTTATCTTTCCAACTGGCTACATTCACCCCGCTGAACTTTACAAAACTAGTCCAATACTAGTGACTAATGGACACCACTGGGGAATGTGATCACACAACACAGTATCTTCATGCAATATACGTGTTACTCAACCTACTGGGAGAGCGACAATAGAAAGTTAGCCAGTCACTCTAGTGTCTGCCCGCAAAACAAATAAGTGCCATAGACACTACTTAACAGATACTGAAAATTATAACTACTTGAACAATACCCCACATGAATAACACCAACAGGAAATAATTAACCCCGACTTATTGAGCTTTTCACCTGAAAAGGCTAATGGCGCTTTTCCACTGCGTGGTACGACTCGGCTCGGCACGGCTCAGTTCGGCTCGGTTTGCGTTTGCACTGCAGTTTAGTACCCCTTTAGAGTGGGTGGGATAATTCACATGTCGTTATTGTTGCGCTGCCTCTACTGCCGTAGAAAATTAATAAATGAAAAACTTTTTCATTCCGCATTGCCCCATCAAGCTCTTGCTGGATCTGCTCCTCGGCTATCAACGAGAGGAACGTCTGTACTTCCTCAATAGACCACGAAACAGTCATTTTTGGTTAATACAAAAAGGTGCGTTTCTTAAAACACAAAAGTTGCGACCGATCCTTCGCTGGCTGTGCCGATTTAAATTTAGCGGGTCTGTTGTGTCTCGTGTCGCAAGTTCAGTGACGCAGTAATGAGGACTCTCTCCGGCCAATCAGTGACCAGCAGAGTTTACACGTCACGTTTTGGTAACGGTTCGTCTCGCTTGGAACCTCTGCTGAGGTGGTACTAAAAAAAGGACCAAGTACCAGGTACTGTTCCCAGTGGAAAACCCCCCAAAAGGGGGCTGTACTGAACCGTGCCATGCCGTACTATGCAGTGAAAAGCGCCATAAGTGAGGGGCTACACAGTAGGGTTGTCTGGGACATAATTTGAATAAGCCTATTAACCGGTTTTGCCAATCTGACAACCCTTGTTCTGACTGGTTGAGTGGTATCAAAAGGCAGTGGAATAGTATCTCCAGGGACTCGGTCAGTTGGTATTAACTCTGTCATGTCACGTTCAATTTCCTCCACTTCTATATTAGACAGGTTAGACTCAGAACTCGGAACGGTTTCCAGATTCTCACTTTCAAGAAATGACCCATCAAGGACATCCTTTACATTTGAAATAGAACTTGGACTTTTGGTTCCGTCTTCCCCTGATGAACTTAATGGACATGCTGGTGGATGAACGGTTCCATCAATTTCATTACCAGCGTCCACTGATCCATTAAAAGTATTATCAATCACAGACTCGTCAGTCTCATAATCTGATTTTGATTCATCAGAGATTGGGTCTCCCCTCTCTTCAATGGGCAAGAAGTTGGCTTGTAAGAGTAAGTTCCTGTTAACCACCTTCTCCTGATTGGTCCGAGTATTTTTAATGCGGTAGGTATGACTTCTTGCGTCCATAGACACCACAAAATGCAATGTTGAGTCCCACCTGTCAGCTAACTTGCGTCGTCCACGCTCTCCTTTGTTGGCAAGTAGCACTTAATAATCTTCCTCAATGTCTCTGCCTTTGATGTCTTTGTTATAATAGTCAGTTTGTCGTTATTGACTTGCGGTGTTGTTGGCCTGAGCAACTAACATCGCTTCTGTGAGATCGTCCTTCAGTTTCTTCACGTATTAATCATAGTCTGCAAAGTTGTTACCACGATCCACATTTTAGAACATCAAATCCATTTTCAACCGGCAATCTGGGAATGCGTCCAAACATAAGAAAAAACGGAGCAAAGCCGGTTGAATCATGGCAGTACTGTTGTAAGCGAATATCAGGGTTTGCAGCATTTGCGGCCAGTCCTGTTTGGCTCTCGGGGATAATGCCCTGAACTTATTAATCAAGGTGCGATTAAACCTCTCGACTTGGCTTTTGCCCATTGGGTGGTATGCCGTGGTTCGTGACTTCTGTATGCCAGCAATCTGCAAAAGTTCTTTAATCAACCTGCTCTCGTTGTTTGCTCCTTGGTCTGAATGGATTCTTTGTGGAAATTCATAAACGCAGAAGAAACTATCCCATAAATGACGAGCAGCTTGAGATGCTGACTGGTTCTTGCACAAGAATGTGTTTGCCGTTTTCATGAAGTGGTCTGTTACCACAAGAACGTCTACGTACGAACGTACACTCTTACCAGAAGAGTTCTCGGCAGACCAGAAGTCTATACAGAACAGTTTGGATGCTTTCTAAAGGGGCTATCTCTTTTGGTTCAGGGGTTTTGCTGACCACACAGCGTTGGCAGCATCTCACATAATTTCAGGTATCACTCTCTTGTCCAACCCATGAAAATCTCTGCCTAGCCAAAGGCAATGTTCTACCTTGGCCTTGATGGATGCCACGCAAGACTTCGCTGACAAGAGAATTAGGAACTATAAACTGGGAACGTGTAACCTTAGTCATTGGATTTTTGCGGACACGGAATGGGAATCTGTCCCATTGCCTCAACAGTTTCAGGGCCTTGTAAGGTTCCTTGGCTCGTTCTCTCCGAGACGGCCTTCTTCCTCGACACACATAGAGAAGAGCTCTTGAAAGCACATTGTCATCTTCTTGCTTCTCACGAAGCTCATTCAGAGAGTAGACAAGTAAGGGGTTCTGACCAGCAGGAATTACTTGCCGGGTTTCTTGAGCAAGCCAGGAAAGTACTCTACCTTCTGCTCCCATTTCCCACTTTGTATGAGCTTCGAAGACAGTGGAAACTTGATCCGTAGACAAGGAACATGGCTCTTATGGATGCTCAACATACTGATTGTTCGCACTGAGCCTAAACAAATTCTGTACCATTTGTTCTTTTATCAATTCAGACTGTCCCAGCAGACGATTGTAAGACTCAGCCACAAGTCTATGACTCACGTTAGAAGGGACAAACGGCTGACGGCTCAGTGCGTCAGCAACCATATTTTTGGTGCCAGGTATAGATTAGATGTTGAATGTGTAAGGGGCCAACCCACCTCTGTTTGCACATGTCTAGTTTCGGCTCTGTTAAAATGAAAAAAAAAGTCAATGGATTATTGTCTGTCCAGACTGTGAAAGGGTGTCCCTTTAGCCAATGGCTAAATTTTCACAGACAGACCATTTTAATGCAAGAAATTCAAGGCGGTGCGCAGGGTAGTTGGACTGAGCTCGAGTAAGTGCCTTACTTGCAAAGAGGATTGGCCACGCCTTGGATTGCCCTACAGTCACTTGTGATAAGACCGCCCCTATACCGTCCAGAGAGGCATCTGTGGAGAGAATAAATAACTGGGTGAAGGCAGTGTGCGCCAGCACAACAGAGACCAAGAGAGGAGACTTAAGTTGCTCAAAAGACAGAGCAGATTCTTTAGTCCAGTCTGATGAGCTGAGTTTCTTGAAAACAGCACCACCTCTTGAGTAACCTTTTTTTCCATTTGGTTGCTGCAGTCAAGGTAAAGAGCGATTTGGCAATACTAGAACAATTGGGTATGAACTTGTGGTAATACATGACCATACCCCAAAAAAATCTGATCTTCCTTGGGGATGGTGAAGCTCCGTCGTCCATCATGAGTGTCGTGAATCAGGAGCGAGGCAGGCGATTCCATGTGCAAGGGTATTAATTAAAAGGTTCTCAGGACAGAGTCAACAGTCGAAGATCAAACAGCGGCAAATAGAGCAATGCAGATAAGACAGAATCGTGGTCAGTAAACAGGCAGAAGTCGACACTGTGGAATCAGAATACAACAAATATAAACAGGGAGAAAATGTTTACAAAGATGGGACATGCAATGATCATCGAGGAATGACTAGTGAACCGGAGTATTTATACACGGGACTAACAAGACAGAGGGGAGGAGAACATATCAGTTACCATGGAGACACATGAGGTGGGTGGAGACAAGAGTACACAGGTGATAGCTTATACATGGAATGGAAAAACACAGACACAGTACATAGGGGACTGGAGTGCCATCTAATCTGGACTGGCACATCCAGCTTATCATAACATAGCCCCCCCCCCCCTCTGGAAGCCTTGGCACCGACAGTGCCGTCCCCCAGGGCGGGGCAGATGGCGAAGAATTCCACTTGGGCGACGAGACGGGGGAAACATCCTCCAAGGTGGCGCAGACAGAGAAGAGACCAATCCGAGCCCACCAGGCAGCGACAATGCCCTCCCCAGCCGACCAGACAGTCCATGTACCCTCCAGGGTGTTGCAGACCACCTGGACCGACCAGACCACAACCATGCCCTCCAGGGCTGACCAGACAGTTTGAGAGCCCTCCAGGACAGGGCAGACGACCGTGGGACTCTCCGAGGCAGAACCATTAATGACGACGTCCTCCTAGACTTCACAGGCCTTGGAATGCCCTCCTGTTACCGGCACTGACTGGATTTTGCACAGCTCTCCTGGCTGAGGAACAACAACTGACTGGGCTTTACTCTGCCCCTCTCGCCGTGAAACGGAGTCACAACCCCTTAGTTGCAGGTCTCAAACTGCCAAGATGAATGACCGCACTCCTGGCTGTGAGACCAGCAATGATGGGGTTAATTGCGGCTCTCCCTTCTGCAAAAACGAGACAGTACCACGAGTCCCTCGGTAAACGACTTCATGAGTAAGACCGTTGATCTGAGCGAACTTTAAAACCCTCCGTTGCTGAACCCTGACTGGTTGATCATTCTGTCAGGATCAATGAAGAGGCGTTCAGGTTCAAATGCAAGAGAAGGGTTTTATTAGCTCAGAGTCAAAACAGCAAAGGTCAAATACCGGCAAACACAGTCCATAGGGTGAGAAAAAAACGTAGATCCAGAAGAAGCAGAGGTCGAGCGATGTACAAACAGTATCCAGAAGAACAGACGAAAATCGTAAACAGGAAACAGGCATGATCGGCAACAGGGAATCAAACAACGAATAACAAGACACTGGAACGGGAAAACGCTTACAAGGGTAGGACAAGCCATACACAATGATCAGCAACCAGACGGACAAACAGACTAGTATTTATTCAGGTGGTACTGATTGAATGATTGAACCTAACTAGCAACAGCTGTGGGAGAGAGGTGCATTCTGGGGAATGGAGTCCAGGTATGAAAACAGACACAAAACACATAGAGTTCATAGAAAGCTGGAGCGCCATAAACAGTCTTTAGCTGGCAGCTTCGTGACACGTTATACGTGTTCCATTTGGTCTGTTTTATAAGCCTCATAATTTTCCTATAAGGATAAATAGGTCCGAGTCCTTATGGGTTCATTCAACACAATACTATGAAAGCCTGTTTTCCCCTCTGAATAAAAGTTTAAAAAGTTATTGTGACTTTTTATATAAATTTGCAATTGTGAGTTACAAAGTCCAATTTTGAATGTTCTCAGAACTAAAAGTTTATATCTTGCAATTCTGACTTTATAACTTGCAATTGTGAGTTTATATACCATTTAGTGGCAGAAACGGGCATCCATACAATATGTATATACCGTAGCATGCTGCATTACTCATGCATTATATATGAAGCCTGAACTATACGTATCTGAGCAAATTGCACATCATGCCATCTAATGCTCTCAGATATTCTGAGAGCCATTTACCATAACAACAGGAGTCAACAGAATGCTTTGTTATAAGCATTAAATATTAATCTGTACTTCAGTTTATAAATGTATGAACTCAATACATATTGTGTAGGTTGAACATGTTGAAGTGGGCTGAATTGTTCATTGATGTGATGCAAAATTAATAGAGGTCTTTTTTCTATATGAAAATACACATATGAAACAAAGAAAAAGAGAAACCTATGAATGCACTCAGTGTTTTATGCACAAAAGAGACATCAACAGCTATCCCTGAAATCATCCCATTAAGACGATGACTAATCCCATGGCAAAAGCACTCCGATAAAGCTGAAATTCCCGCTGTCCCAGCCAGCAGTTCTGGGCTAACATATGTTTACACAGTGTTGGATATTTAGGACACCCACACACTAGTTTACGCTGCGTCAGAGAACATGCTGAATCTATTTTCAGCGCTGATAATGCGTCACGATAACAAAGACAACAAACAAAAGCGCTAACGAAAGGGACATTGTGATGAGGGCAAAACTTGAGAAGCCCTAAAAAATACATCTTACACCATCCTATCTGCCAAACAAACCATACTTTTAGCTGCATCTAATGGATTTAATGGGTCAGGTTTACTAAACAGGAAAAATTGCATTAGAGCGCAATGTGAGGGGGAAATTCAGCAGGTGCTTTACTAACAATATGCACAGAACACAGACACAGCCAGATAATTTTGATAATAACCAGCGCAAGAGCAGCACAAATAACCACCTCCTAAGACATGCTTTTTGGGGGGCATTAAATAATGACGCAAATACCAGTAATTTGACGTGTGCAAACGTTAGTATATCATTGTGCGATTCATTTTAATACTCTACCCCAATACATGACTAAAAGTTAACTCTTACCACTCCATATCCAATTAGGTCAAGCGCAGACGCCTTTTCAAAGCTCATTCTTCACTGCTCGTCTTTCGTAAACCTTGACAAGTACATTTTGGATTCCTACATCTAGGCCTTCAAGTTTTTTGTCAATGCAAGCAATGTAAAGTCAACAGGGAAATGACTGATGATTCCCATTTGACATTCAAATCCCATTTCATCACCAAATCTGGATCTGACACCTGCAGGATATTTTCTGAAGTGTTTGATTGGTCAGTGTCTCATACACTGTATGATCTGATAATCAACTTGAAGTGGGTTTTGTGAACTGTGGCTGATCATGATTTGTCACGAGCAATTCAACTGACTATCTTGCCCAATTATCGTGGGGTAATACTCATGTGCTTGTGAGATGCCCAACGGTCAACATGTCATCCTTCTTCCTAAAGTTATCGACAGCTTTGTCTGGATGGAACACACTTGAACTGATGCTTTTGTCCACATCTGAAGATGGCAGACATAACAGTGAATTATCCAACAAAGCCTTTTTCATGTAGAATTCATACATGATGTGTTATGCATAAGAAATCGCATTACATGGGTTATTTGCTGCAGTTTCATTAATTGGGTATACTGATATAAACATTTAATTCTTTAAAATCAATAAGACGTTTCAGAATTTACTTAATTGGGTGCTTATTTGTAATAAACAGTTGTGTAGGTACAGTATATAAAAGCAATACAATAAGTAATGAAATGGAAAAAATCCCATAACACACTGCCTAAAACAAATCAACAAATCAAACCAAAATAATACAAAAATATCTTATTTTATTTGAGGGAACTCTGCTTTTTATTTACTGTAAGTAGACTATTGGGATATTTGTACAACGAAATAGTAGAGAGAACCCGTTTGCAGTACCTCAACAGGACAGCGTGCATCGCCAAAATGTCAAAAAACTTTCCCTTGTTTTGTAGCATGGTGTGTTTCTACATGTCATATTCATTAAAGCCATCTGATCTGTGTTAGATCACAATGCCAGTACACTGTCAAACTGACACTCGAGTGATGGAATCTGTTGACAGCTTGTCCCATGGCCAACACTGCCTCCGCTGCAGACACAAACAGACCTCAGCCTATTTGTGTCATGATCAATACTTTGTCATAGTACATTAGTCGAGACGCTTTTACAAACCACCTATATTCAACAAGGCCCCCATTTATTTAATCAGAGAAATGAACAGTAACGTGTGTTCATAAAATAGAGAAAGGTAGCTGCCGTTTGGAGGTTTTGCTAAAATCCTGAGTGTTAAAGGTCTCTCATTTAAGCGTAAAGTCTAAATTAAACAGCTCTCAGTATTGTTTAAAGATTTATTAGCCCTGACAACTGATGTTGTTTTGCTTCTCTCGTTTATTGTTGTGAAGACAAAAGTCATGCAATTAAACTAAAACAATAGCTAGATTGCATAAATATGTGTATTAAATATGGATCAAGTGTGTTTTGACAACACTGTTAATACTGTGCTACAGTAAGTTGGCATTCCAAGTCTCTTAAAGAAACAGCACCCTTAAAATTCCTTTTTTATTCCTGAACAACCATCATGTAGTTTCAAACTTGTTGACTATTATTTTATCTGTGCAACACAAAATAAGAGTATTTTGAGAATCTTCACAGCTTATTTGCGTAAAATGAAACTTCATATTGACCCAGCTAACAGCTATATATATTTATGTATTTTTTAATTAATTAGTTAATTTATTTATTTGTTTTCAGCAAAAGGGTCTTTGGATATATTTTGTTAGCTGGAGATCAAGTCTCAATCAAGATAATACCGGGCTGATCATATCTTGACTATATGATCGGCTCATATTAACTACTTGATATTGGTTATCACTGCATGCAGATCTTCAGAAGTCATTTAACATAGAGCTGACTACAACTAAAAAAGTATGAAATAAATGAATGATTCTTTAAATGCAATCATACCATTCGAAACTCACCTCAGCTACACACTACTGATCACCTGAACTAGAGCACAGCTGTAAAGTGGAACGGGAAGTTTTACTCTATATTTGTAAAAAAAAAAAAAAGTTTCCTACTTAAATCCACTTGTTCGAGGAGGAACATGAGCTTTTGACCCTGCAGTGAGCTGTCAGCGACTCAGTGGTATAAGCAGCCTTGCCTATAGCAGAAAATTGGGCTCCACCAGCCTGGCAAAGACTTACCGTTGATGCAGGCTCCCAATCTCGTACATCTAGTTTAACCAAGTTTAACAGGGCATATTTTAATGCCCGAGTCGATGTGAAAAATTCCATGTAGCTATAAACCTTGTGCTGCTGAAGCATCCACTATTCATAGGACAGAATTTTCTTTATCTCAGCTCTGCACTGGCTTGCATGACAAACACCATTCGCCTCCAGTACAGATGACACGGGTGTCTGGGTGGTGATAAGTCCCTCTGAAACCAATGATCAATTATGTGGAACTAATCAGGAACCACACAAGCACTCTCCATATGGTGCGTTTTCCCACGTTACATTCTCAGATTGAATCTCGTTCTTGAGACACAAGGATTTTGAGTTGCAGAGGATTTCCGGTCTCTGTGGACACGGATGTGCTTATTTCCGACAAGGGCCCTGAATGTGTTGTGCTTTTGTTTGTTATGAGCTTTGATGGAGGTCCTCTTTTTCAGCAATCTCCTACAAATATTAAATGGGAAAACAAAGTCAACATGAGGCCCTGTCAGTCCTCATTAAGGATGCCATAAATGTATGGCCACACATGTGCACACACACACAGACATTCCACCATTGGCAATTGGAACAGCTTCAGTCCTGGAGTGCTGCCATAAAAGTGTGTTCGGTTGTGGAATATTGCACCATTCTTCAAGAAGAAAAGCCTCCAGTTCTTTGAAGGATGAAGGGGGATAAAATCTACTTTGCACTCTGGGCACCAGAATTACCCATAACACTTCGATGATGTTCAGATGGTTACTGGGGAAGCAACTCAAGACATTTGACTTGCAGAGCATTTGACTCATGACGACGCGGACATGCAATCATCAAACCTAATAACTCCCACAACATGCTTGCGCACATCATTACGTTTATCCGCTGGAAAACACACATCGTTTCTTTTAGCATCCTTTAGCTTTCTGCAGGCATTAACCTGGTTTGAGAGACTGGTGAAAAATGACACGTCAGACCGTATTTTGTTTCATGACGACAGTGGCGAGGCAGAAATCGACAATTGGGGGCATCTAGGGATGGTCTTTCAGTCTTTGCTGACTTTCTGGAATAATTTAATAGGTTTGATTCCCAGGAAATGCATGAACTGATCGAATGCATAAAGTACTTCCACTGCAGTGTATAGAAGTGTCTACCTAATGCATGTATACATATGACTGCAAAACCTAGGTACTATGTAAGTAAGTGTGAGGAAATTACATCACTAGCTTAAAACTGTTAAGATACATTAGAGCTGCAAACTATGAGGGTGATGCAACTTAATTTAGGGGAAAAGAACTGTGAAGTATAGATGCAAAAACTTATGGCAGTCCCACTTTAAATTAGATGGCATAACTATTATTATAGTTCCAAACATCAAGAGTACAACATTCAAAAATGTGTTCAAAGATTTGTTGAGGTTTTTTACTCCAACAATGACACTTGGAAGTTAACAACACTCCATGACAAATTAGCATCAAAATGCTATCTTTTAATCTTTCCACAACACCTTTCAATTAAACCTGTGGATCATGCATAATAACGGGAACATTGCTTCACAGCAGGCCATTTCAAGTCCAGCAGTGATTGTCTTGAAATGTATTATAGAAGTGGTGGATTTGTACACAATATTTGTTTTTGAGGGCTGTAGCAACTTGAAATGATTTGAATTAAGAGACAGAACTTCTCAGAAAAAGATTTACCATGCCGAGAGTTAGTACACTAAAGCACAGCATGCCAAATGCCAGGTATGTAAAATAAATGCAATGCATGCATTCAAGTTATTATTATGACAATATGCAGTTGATTTGTTTTGTTTTTCTCTGGATCTTTCCAAACTTTTATATTCTGACAGCTACGGTTGGATGCACCAGTTTTGACTGGTTTGGCCTCGGACACAAGCTAATTCCTGATGCTAGCTCTGCCATTTGCTTCAGCCTTCAGGTTGACATATACTTTTCCATTTTCATGACCAATGCACCTGCAATTCGGACGCCTGCTGTTTGGCCTCTTGGAATTCGATCTGTTGCTTCATAGTGCTTTGAAAACTTGCATATTAAAAAAAAAAAAAGGCGATATTGTAATCGTCAGACCTTTTTTTAAGCTGTTATATCAAAATAACTGGCAATCAATCGTATTTCTCATGTGCAGCTACATTTGGAACTTCAAAATCAAAGTCCATTCTGCCGTTTTGTCCACCTACTGTACAGTCATTGTGAAACTTGAAGGATAAGGGACAAGTGCTTTTCTCAAGAGCACAATAGTAATAAAAGACATCATTAACTCTGCGGTTCACAGGTTACCTCAAACTGAGGTCCATTCATGGGCTGCTAAAAAGAGGTCTGACAATTAACAACTGCAGTCTGCACTCACCACATTATCACCAGCAAAATTAGTGTTAGGACGGTTACTTTACAGAATAACGAAAAGCAGGTGCTTAAAGAGTAAAACACATGTAAGCAGAAAATTAGGTACAAATACAACATGTGCATGATGTGGAATGTTGCTTTCCAGTGAGTTCGGAAAGTTAAATCCAAACTCTTGAGAATAAAACCAGGCAGTAGCTTTCACAGAAAATGCCTTTGACAGACTGTAACACAAAAATGAGGAATGATTAAGCAGTTGTTCTATACATAATAGTCGTGATTGGTACTCAAAGTATAGAAATGTGCTCTTCTATGCAGTTATTTACTTTTCACAAGTCTTGCATACCTGCCTTCGCTGAACACAGCAGACGATAAATACATTTTACAAAAGCCATTGAGAGGCTGAGGAACATGCGTTTGCTTTTATGTTTGATTGTGCCACATCTTTGCACGGCAGATATTAATGTGAGTCCAGAACGACTGCAGAAAAATGAATGCAAAAGAAAAGTGTGAAAAACAGTTCCACCAAAAGAGGTTATGTATTGTGGAAACATGTTGCTTGAAGTGAATACGTGAAGATGTAAATAAACACGAGGCGGCCAACGTCGCAGGACTTGGCTCCCAATTTCTAATAAGTGGGAGTCGGGAGCCACTCTTGCTTTCCAAGAGATAAAATAAGTTTATAAGAAGAATTCAAAGTGCTAAAAACATTACTCTTCATAAGACAGAAACATTCTGATATAGTCATATGCTAATAACTATGGACCGTTTTGTGTAATCATTTGGTCAGAATTATGCGACTGACGTTTGATTCATTTCCTACTAAAATTGTCGATAATTCAGTAACATCCAATCTCATCCCTCAATATTGGATGACTGACAGAAATGGTCTATGCTCATTCATCCGTGTGTTTTATTTACTGATATTGTGGAGTTAATAGGAATGAAGTCTAATTAATTAATAAATGTTGTAATAATAAATAATGTCCCTAAAATAATGACAACATTCATGGAAGTTAAAAGTTTTTAATATGAATGTATCAATGTCAAGAATATCATAACAACAGGAGAAACAAAAACAAAACAAAACAAAAAAAGAAAAATGATGTATTGCTCATAATTAGTGGCTGTCTGGTTTGTGTATCAGCTAAAATGAATATGCACATTTGAGCACAATCTTTCATCTTTAAATCTAATTCAGCACAGTCTCATGTGGTTATCCAGATGTTGCTACACTCTGTGTGAAACAAACCAATGAGATGATAGAGACATCAATGAGAATATGAAGAGCATTTTTTTTTTTTTTTTTTTTGATATAAACTTTCTACAACTTTCTCCCATCTCCCGACTGCATCTCTGGAGCTCAGTCACAGTGATAATTGGGATCTTCTTTATCACGAGAGGTTACCTTCTCCCCCAATAGCTCAGTTTGGCCGGACGGACAGCTCTAGGAAGGGTTCTGGTTGTCGCAAATGTTTTCCATTGAAGGATTATGGAGGCCACTGTGCTCTTAGGAACCTTAAGTGCAGCAGAAATGTTTTTTATGGCCAGATCTGTGCATTGCTTCAATTCTGTCTCTGAGCTCATCAGGCAGTTTCTTTGACCTCATGATTCTCATTTTCTCTGACATGCATTGTGAGCTGTTAGATCTCATATAGACAGGTGTGT
>JAUCMU010000001.1:2860030-2879449 GCA_032275025.1 Enteromius treurensis
GAAAATCACTTTTTCTGTATTGTGGTCAGTGTTAGTTTAGCATTATATATATATATATATATATATATATATATATATATATATATATAAGTTACCTTTTATTTATTGTTTGCACATCATCAAGTACACGAATAACAAATAAATTACCAAAATATACCAAAACACACACACACACATATATGTATATAAAATATGACCATATTATTATTTATTTTTTTCAATTTAGTTTTCATGTACTTGATGATGTGCCAACATAAGTATAACATTTAATGTATTTTATTTATTTATATATGTCTAATGTATTGCATATTTTATGTTTTTTTAGTTCTTGATTTTTTATTTTTATTTTATTTTTATTAGTAGTTATTTTATTAATTTACTTATCCAGTTTTAACTATTGTTGTATCAAGTTAAAATAAATGAAATTAATTCTTGCCAACTAGATGTTTTATTATTTACTTATTTAGTTTAAGAACATATTTTTGCTCCATTACAAGTCAGCAAGTGTTTGATAGTATATATGTATGTATTTTTAAATACATGTAAGTGGCAAACTGTGGCTATGTTGTCGGTCACAGTGCGAGTTGACTGACATGTTTGGGGGGAAAACTGTCATTGAAACTTCTACGTTGCATCAAGGACACCACAGGGTTGTATTTGCTGAAGGGTGAAGACAAGGGTGACAGCATGCCGCTGAGTGAGCCAGGTATTTATATGTATGTATATATTTATACCTGACATAGCAAGTGTAGTTTAGAATCTGACATGCACCATAAAAAGCTCACATGCATCAACTTGAACATGTATACCGTGTGTGTGTGTGTGTGTGTTTGTACACTGGAGTTTGTGTACTAGATCGTTGCACCTGGCTGGTGGACATCTCGAGGGTCAAGTATGTGACAGATCGTGATGATACGCAGCATATGTGTGCCCTCAGAGAAAGCTCTGTATACACTTGAATATAAGAGCCCTCATACTTGGTTGGCAGCAAATCAATTTTGAAAGCCTTTTTGATGCAAAAAAAAAAACATAATCTAATTGTTGTTTATTAAAGTTCCCGCTGTGCGACCAATCACAAAGGGGAGGTGATTCATTGTCGACAGGAAGCACACACACACTGCTGAATTAAGGCTAGACTGTGTGATGCAATTAATGATTCATTAAGCAAAAGTTTGCATTAAAAACATGCCAGCCAAAACACATCCAACAAGATGTTACCGACCCTTATCATTATCAACTTTAGTGTGACTCTTTATAAATAAATTAATTAACCATCTACTATTTGTTTTCATATACATATCAGAGATCAGAGATTAGCTTAAACCTAATGAAAAATATATTGAAAGAATAATATATAAATAAATAAACCAAAATATTATGTATCTGAACCTGTCTGCTGCAAGAGTGCGAGGTGTCCCGATCTTTCCCAGTGCGCTCCTCTTTCTGCGTCTGTTCTGTTCAGCAGAAAACTCAGATATGTTGCTTACATTAGGTGCGTTTTCGTTTTAAAATGCATAACTTTACGGGCCTATCCGGCATTTTCCACCCTCAAAAACTGACACTTTTGAAAACGCTGCAGACTCTGTTGTAGTTTGAAAACTCCGGGGAAGGTTGAACGCCAGTGTAAACGATGATTGTTTTATTTCTAAACGCTGTTTTCAAAAAGAAAACGCAGTGGTGATAACGGAGCGCGGTAAAGTTAGTTTTAGATTTAATATTCGCCTATGCTGCTTTAGGGAGCGTCTGTAAACTCACATCTCAGTACTAAACGAGGTACAAATTTCTAGTAATTTTTCCTAATTTCACATGCAAACCCCGCTGTTTTCATTATCTTTTGTGTAGCCTAAATGTAAATGTTAAATAAAAAATTATAATATGTACATGAAAACTGTAGAAACACTGGGCGTAACTATGGGGCACCAATGTGCAGTAGCAACTTTAACAACAAAAAAGGTACCTCAAGGTTGATTAAAGTAAATGAGTGCAAATGTAGGGCCCAATTCCTATATTTGCCAGGGCCCCAGATTCACTTTGGCAGATTTCAAATGAGCCATTTTAATCTAGATTAATTTCAAAATTAATCTAGATTAAAAAAAAAAAAAATCTATGCCAAACCTAATATATATATATATATTAATTTGAAACTAACAATAACAAACTATTTGAAAAAAAAAATGCTGATGAATTAAGCATTTCTAGTGTTATTAATTTATTTAGATATGATTTTAGAGGAAATTACTGTTATTATTTATTATTTATTATTATATATGTTTTTTATATATAATTATTATTTATTTTAACTTTTGGTGTTTATGCATGGTGAATGCAAGGGCATTTTTTTTCTTAAATTTGCCAGAAAGTTGATCGATATACCTCAGTCCACCTCATTTGTTATACTTGAGTGAGATTGTATAGGCTTACACATATGGTGCAATTGATTCATTACAGTCCAGCTTTATTTTTAGGAATATTGTCACAGTTCTCAAGGACTAGGCAACACTTGACTGCCATGTATTACATGCCTACGTTTACTCCACACAAGCACAAACCAAAAAAACCCCAAAGAGAAATACATCGAAAGCTGGTTATTTACGGTCAATTAGAATTAAATGTTTCCATAAGTGGAGAAACAGACAACAATGATCCAGCATGTGTAAGGCTTATCCCCGTTACTCCATCCAAACTTATTCAAGTCGAGGATTCAAGCACGAACAGTTTGAGAACCTGAATTACAGCATTTCTGCAAAAGCCGTAAGCTGTTTCTAAGCCCAACCTTTCCAATTCCCCAGCTCACATGTATCGAGACACACAAACCCATCAATGACTATAGTGATCCTTTCAGAGCAGGAAATGGCTTTGCATGCTCCAGACCCGAAAGCACAAGCCATTCTGGTGGAGGAAAATGAAATATTCAAAACTTCCCAATAGCTTTTTCCTAACTGGACTGATGTGGCCAAGCAGTTCCGTCTTATCATCCCAAGCCACACTTTATTGCCTGGCCTACCTCAACGAAAATTAAAAGCACCTAGAGCCCTTTGATATTTTCATGGTTGTTTTGTGATATATTTATTGCTTCGTAACCATCTTATAGCTTAAACACACACACAGGCAGACAGACATTTTCACAAACACTTTTAGGCTTCTGTACACACACACACACACACACACACACACACATTCATACTTCTACTGACATCATTCTTGTGAAATATTGCCCAGCTCTTCACTCTTGTAGCCTCTACATCTGCTGATTAATTGTAATTGACTTCCCCACTCATTTTTTTTATTCCTTAAGGAAATGTATGTTTTAACTACAATTTTTGTGGTAACTAAAACATATAAATCAACACACACACACACACACACACACACACTGGAAAGTACAAGATTAGCAAAACAAAACAAAAAACAAAACTAAGCAACATATTTTAATTAGTACTTAATTTTAATACGTAATGCCAGGGTAATTACATGAATTTGTATCAAATTAAATACAAATATTTTAAGAATGCATTTATTGAAATTATTTTGAATCAGTATAAATTTGTTCACTGGGAAAAATGAATTACTAAAAGTATAAACATGGTATGAATATGGCTACATAACACTACATAAAATATTGAAGCAAATTAGACTAATGATTTTAATATTTAAAACCCTCTTATATGTCTTTAAATATCATTACTTTGTTAGTACTATGAAATAAATCCTCTTACTGTTTTCAATTACGAATGGCTGACAAATATGCATCACATTAAGTTACAGTGCAATCCAAATAGATGGATAGAAATGTTATACAATCTGTACAGTACATATATGCTAGTCTAATATATATATATACATATATACATAGTGCTACCATATGAATATTCAAATTCTGGTTTAATTGGATATGGAAATTTGTCTGTGCTACATGGGTGAACTTTACATGTTAAATACTGCATACACCATTTTTGAGTGCCGTGGCACATTTGTGCCTCTACATAATATGGACCGTTCAAAGTAAATTATAGTATCTTTTTTAACTGTGAAATAAACCTTTATGGTTTTCCAACCTGAGGGCTTGAGCAGTTGATCGTCCCTTTCCCTTAGAGACATATAACTAGACTGAAGTTGTTTATTTAAGTTGACTTTGAAGTTGTTTATTCCAACCCAGTCGCACGGCTAGTCGTGACAATATCACGAAATAGGCATAAAATCTATTTATCGTGTCAAGGTCACGAAATTTACGTTATTTTCGTAACTCCAGCACGAACGAAAATCCCTGATTCCATTGGATGCGTCAATTCGTGGTGGATTCACGAAAGTCGATTGTCCTGCTTTAAGTATTTATTTTGTAACAGATGTTGAATTTTGTGAAACGACGCAATTGTGTTTCATTTTGAGGTTTCAACCCTCACTTCTGCTAGACACAATTCATTCAACCTGTCTAGTACACCTGCACACACACACATTACAAAGTAGCACTTAAAAATGAAAAATCTAATGATATGGTGAGTAATAATAAATCCCAAAACAATCTCTCTCTCTCTCTCTCTCTGTTTAACTGGCTTCAATTTTGTCAAGTTCATTATGATGAAATTTGAAGAAACATCAAGCAATAAGTATAAAGTTTCTCAATGCACTTGCGTACCAAATAATATTTTCAAAAACATATTTCTTTGTACACTAACTCAACAATTAATAAATAACTGCATTTTTATTTTTCAGTACAATGCCTACAGTATGTTTATTATATCTGGGTGTATTATTTAGAATAGAAACATTGAAAAAGTACAAAGGGGAAATAATAAGTAAAAAATAACCAACATCATGAATCTTAAATATAAGGATAGATTAGAGAAATGGTTCAGTTCAAAACCCATAACAATTCAATCTAAGTACATAAATGCATACATCATATACACACATATAAGTAATATACTCAGTGTCTTGTTATTATTATACCAGACACAGTATCATAATTTGAAGCATATTTACGAAATGAGGTTAAAAGGCATTTATAAATGTCATTATTTCTGCCAGTGAGTTTCTCAACCATATTGAAATATAATTAAAGTCAGGAATTTCACCCGCATTCACAGTAAACCTTTGATTACAATATGTTTTCCTGCGAGGAACATTTAATATATTCTGCACTGTAGGGACAAGGAGGTTCGAAAATTAGGATTTCACGGTTGATGACTTTGATTCAGATAAGCTGTAATCCCTATTTAAATCCTGCATAATGACTTCACTATTGCATTTTATTGTATTTATAGCTCACCCACCACAAAACTTGTATTAAACGAGTATTTTTTATTCTGAAGTGTACCAAAGCGGTCTAACATAGCAGCAGCGCCAGAGGCCTTTGGATCAGCAAACCAAAGCAGAGGGATTGACACCGAGATGGTAATGAAGCTCACGGGTGTGTGAAAACAGCAGCATCTGATTAATCCCGTATTGAGTTACACACAGAGTGCAGAGTTTGGCTGGTTTTGCATGTGGATGTGTCTTAGGTTTCAGAAACAACATTTATTTCAACCAATCAGTCTTCAGGGTTTGCAAAGGCTTGCAGTCTATGAAAAAACATTCACATCATCCTCTCATTTACCATGCTTAGACTTGGCATGTTAGGCAACAACAAGCCTTCATTATATTTGTTGAACGAGATCCAATTTTTGTTTTTTCTTAAAATTGTTTCTTACTAATTTTAGTCTGCTGACTTTAAAAATAGTGCCTGTTTTGAGTGAGCATGTCACAATTTTTCATAAAATATGATGCATTTTGTACCATTTTTGCATTTGACAATCATTTAAAAGGTCTGTATAAATATATGCATGTGCGTGTGTGTGTGTACTGCATGTATATATAAATACACACGCATGTATACATGTAAGATAAATAATTTATTTATATATATTTACATTTAAATCAGGATTAGTAGCTTGACAGCACTAATCATATATATGTATATATATATATATATATATGGACCCACACCGTCCCTATTACCTGTGTACTTACATAGTAACTAGATGTGTATCTAGTATGTTACCACAGTGTAAGTACACATTGCTGCATAGTATGTACAGCTGTAATATTTCTGAAACTATATTATTAGTTTGTAAACTAAACTCCTTAGACTCTGTTATGTATGCTAAAAAAAGAGTCATATAGAACATGTTGACTCTTCTTGAACGTGAAAAGCTCAGAGAGAACATAAAATTCATCACAAAAAGTTTTTTTTTTTTTTCTAATTTCTTTTGGAGAACAATAAAAAAGAAAGTGCAACGCTGTGCTCCCAGTTTGTCAGAGAGAAACTCGCTGAAAACATCTCTAAGGTTTTGGAGTCTATATATTTTCCGCTGAAGAGGGCTATTGGTGCCATCCCCTGCCGGCAAATTTGAAAGAGGGAAACAGATTGCTCTAGCCACTCCCATCCGTTTGATCATGAGCGGCCTATTCAGAAAAACAGAAAAGAAGCTGCTCTGACAGTTTGGAGGACAACTTTCTAAGACTGTTGCATCTCATCTTTCAAAAGACACAACAATGCCTTTCAGGTTGGCTTTACCTCAACAGCTGGGGTTGTAAATTATTCTTCAGACTTACACCATGTACTGGCTTCTTTCCACTTTCTGTGCCCTCTTTTCTCTCCGCGTCTTTCTTTTCTTCGAACAAAACCCTACTCAGCAGCCTGGCAGAGATCACAGGTGGAGGGGTAATGAGATACATTTGCTTTCCTGTGCTCAGCTATACCTGGAGTGGAGAGAGATGTAATTCATTATTGAGTCGACCCTGGAGACTGTTGCTGACTGGGAACTGTGCGAGTGAGTAACGGGACGAGAGACAGCGACATTGTTTAGATGGTGGAGAAGATCGCTAGATAGACAAACTGACTGGTCGAACGGCTTTTTCATTGTGCATTGATTCTATACACAGAGTCTGTCAGTGACATCAGTGCGGATGACAAAGTATTCAAAGCCAGGCATAAAAAATATGTTGTGTTCTGTTATGTATTGTTTCAGTATTGTTAAAGTGTCCCTGTTATTAATTTTCGAAAATGAACTTTCGTGCAGTCTTTAACAGTTTATGAATGTATATGAAAACATATGTTTTAAATCTGAAAACCCTGACTCTGATTCATTGATTGAGTAATTTTTAAAATGAATCCTAAGATGTGTAATGTTGAAGTAAAACATGGAACATTAGCATATTGTCCGCCACTTGTTGGTCTTTTTGCATTGGTCTGAATGAAAACGTAAATTCTTTTCTTCTTTTTTGCCACTTGTTGTCACTTTTGGGGCGTTAAAATCTCTCCAAAACGGCTTTAAATGAAATTGACAAATCACTGGAGGGTTTTGGAAAAAAAATTATCGCTGAATAAATGGTTTGGGGTTTGTTAAACAAGGTAAACATAAATGCATATTATAAAATTCTAAAATTAAATTGCATGCATGCCAACCTGTTGTTTTGGACTCCCCAAATCAAAATAGGAACCTTTCATTACACATAATAGTGGGACTTTAATAGAATGATCTTATCTTCGAAAATGTTCTCCAAATATTATTAATACATCATCCATGGAACACTCCCTAAAAGTTAGCTATTTTGACTTACATAGTATGGAAAAAAGGTCCCACTTTATATTGTGTCCCTAATACATTGTACTTGATGTGTAGATGTGTACATAGTGTGTAACCACAGTGTACAGTAAGTACACATTAATATGAAGTCTTTACAGCTGTATTGTCTGTGTAACTATACATATGTAACAGCACACTCAATGGTGTGTGTACGTACAAATGTGAAACAGGACATTGATAAAAACACATTGTGGTAATAACAGTACAAACATCTCTCATGGATGGGGTTTTGGTTCCCTCCCGCTGTCGCCTCTGGCTTGTTTAGTTGGGGACACCTGATTTCCAGTGATTATCGTTGTCTTGACTACAGAGACCGTCTCTGCATTTGATAAATAAATAGTTGTATTCTCATCATTATACATTACCATCACTGTGTTCTTCTATTTGATAATGTTCAGTGCTCTGCTACAATCTCTATTGTTAAAAGCGCTATATAAATAAAAGTGACTTGACTTGACTTGACAAGTTCTTAGTAAAGTGAAAGGATTGTTACCAATGTCCTGTTACACATTAGTACTTACACATAACATTCTGAGGCTTGTTACCTGTGTGTACAGAAGTTACAATAACAGATACTATGTAGCCTACAATGTGTATTACGGACATTTCATATAAGACAAGACAAAAGTGGGAAAATAATAATAATACTAAAATACTATTTTTTAAATATATTGTGTTCAACAGAAGAAAGAAACATACAGGGTTTGGATAAACTTGAGGGTGAGTAAATGATGACAGAACTTTTTGACATAATTGACATAAAAGTAAATTTGCAACTGCATGCAAACTACATTATAGTAGTCGTTAGATCATTAGTAGACTTTGCATGTAACCAGTAATCTAGTGAGAGTTTTGTTCACATTTAGTTACTTATAAGGGCCCGGTTTCACAAACAGGGCTTAGCTTAATCCAGAACCAGGACTTAAGATATTTAAGTGACTTTTACAAAAATGCCTTAGAAGAATAAATTACTGGTGCACATCTTGACACAAAACAATGACACTGATATGTTTTAAGAAATGTCATGGCAAGATATTTTTAGTTGAGACAGCTCAAACATGCATTTTAGTCTGGGACTAGCTTAAGTCTTGTCTGTGAAACCGGGGTAGAACTACAGTAGAACTAGAGTAAATATTTCCTTGCTACTTCCTTTTGTGACCCAGCATCAGCTTTCCAAAAAAAATAAAAAAATAGCACGGTATTTGCATTTGTGAAAATGTGAATGAGACTGAGGACAGAGATGCTTGTGTGCGTGCGTGTTTCCAAGTGAGACAGTGAGTGTTTATCAGCCAAAGAGAAGGTGAGTCTTTAAGTGGTTATGTATTCCAGACGGCCTCTGTCCCCTGGCCGTGCTGTATTCATGAGATAGCATGAGCTCTTATAAATGGATCAAAGGACAAAATCAAAGGCATTGCTCATGAAACCCTGTAGAGAAGCTCCTGTTTACAGCCTGAGTGCCCCATCTCCACATTTACCTTGACCTGAATAAAGCACGCACCTGATTAAGGTGCTTGTCATGGCCCGGTACCAGCCTTACCATTGAAATGCCCCTTAAGGAAAGAAAAATCTCAAATGAAATCTATTTAGATTCCCCCTAGACAGTAATGAGATGAAATGGAGGACAAACTGAGTCTTTTGCTCCCACTTCTCAGATTTTATTTTATTTATTTTTTTTATTTTTTTAGATACCCTTTGTTTTGAGGAAGATCTCAACAAAGTGTGATCAGAGCAGGGTTGCCAATTTAGCTACTGTGAAGCTTGACTAGAGACTTACACGCACATTATGCAACTTGTTTTTTTGTTTGTTAAGGGACAAATATAGCAACTTCTTGGGCAGACCTTATTTCCTAAACCTACGTTCTCATCTTCCCACTGATATATATCCATCTTTATATAGATCAGCAAATTTGCCATTATGATGTCATCTGGTGACATTTAGCTACTAGTTTTAGCTCCTTTAATTGAAATCAGTTGGCAACACTGGATCAGAGTTGCCAAGACACCACAAATTGGTTTTTTTTTTAAAGAGTTTTTAAATGTCAGCTTGAATGTGTCTTATCAAAGTTACTAAAGTTGCCTGAAGTATCAGTGTTTAATTGTATTTATTTACTATGAAGTTTTAGTAAAATTGTTGTGTAAATATTCCATTTATCCATTCATTCATTCCAATTTCACTTCTCTTTTTAAGACACTGCAAAGTCCAACTTTATGTGTTGTCTTGTGCAGGGCCGGCACGTGGCATAGGCAGTACAGGCAAATGCTAAGGGCGCCGTACATCCAGGGGGAGCCAGAAACGAAGGAAGAAAAAAAGTGTCACTTCCACTTTAGTCTCAGCCTCGGACGTCACGCCCAGGGAATGTTGGCTAAATGTCTTATACATATGGTAAACTTAACTGGAAACGCTTCAGCAGTGTCGAAGTCATCAAATGATTGGTTGAATTTGAGCGGATTTTCGGGGGACGCAAGTGTCGCGTTTTTTTTCCGTCTGCCGGGAAACAAAGCGCAGACGTGTGATTGCAGAGAAAAAAACTGTCGTGTTTACATGAGTGACAATAAGCATTTATTAAGATCAGTTAAACGTTGGATTCACAAAAGTATGCAATCCAATTTTACTAGTTGTGCGTCCCCCTCCTATCTATTATGGAAGATCAAGTAAAGTACCTAACTCAGAAGGGGATATCATCCACGTTTGCTAGCAAACATGAAACAACAGACATCGCAGCTGGCCAGTTCAGTATTGTGTTCAGTTCTCCAGAATTGCTTGAAGTGTTAAAAAGTGGGTGGAGAGATTTGCTTCAAACAGATGTTTACCGCGAGCGTCTCATTGGGACTTTCTATCTGACTGACTGTTGCACGCCGTTTTGTTGTTGTGGGGACGTTTCCACGCCCCGAAATGTGACGCTGAACGAAACAAACTGTGATTGGTTGTTTGACATGTCGGTCAAACGGCCTTATGGGCGGGCCTTGCCAAAGAAAGTGGCTATGAATTCCAGACCTTCAGCCGTCAGTCCCTAAACTTACCCATTATTGTGGTCTAGACAAATCAAGTGAAGTCGTACGAATGCACATCGTAAAAGCGTTGGTCTCTCAGCGTCTTTAGTGGTCTGAACTTGAAATGGTTCAGTGTCGAACTGTGAAACACAATTGATTTTGGTTCTGTCGTAGTTAAGGAGTTTGATTCTGTAAAGGCAGTTTTTCTGCCATTCATCACTGTAATATTTTTAATCAGCTCAAGGTTTTTGTCTAGAAATATAATCTGAACTGCTTCTTCCTCATAGACTCCATTGGAACAGCTTTCTTATCACTGTTAATATAATTCACCGTTACCTCTGATCTATTAAGTGAATAATGTAACATGATTGACCTCGGTATGCCTGTCGATGGCGTGCATCCGTGATGAAAAAATTATTTATATGTCTTTGGAAACGGTAATTAAATTGATAATGGAATGCAACACTGAGCCCCGTTAACCTGAAATAAATCGCCAGATAAACAAAGACAGGAGGGCCCATTAAATCCACTACATGGTATTAATTAGCACGAGTCAAACGATGTTACCTACCTATGGGCTCTACATCTCCAGATAATGCATGACATGCCGAGCCAGTCATTATTTTCAATGAACGCTAATTCAGACGGATGGCAAGGGAGGAATTTGTGGTCAAAGAACACAGGGCCTAACCTCTGTTAGTTCACTTAATTGAAAAGTGAAATTAAATTATTGATTTTTGTATTTTCTCCAGACAAATGGAGGGTCATGCTGACATCCAGAGAGAGAGAGAGTCTAGAGACGTCTCGCAAAAGCAAAGTGCTCCCGCGAGCAAGACGGCCCCTCACCAGAGTAGTCAAATTCAATTTGCACGAGAGCCGTTTTAATGCCCGTGTCAGATGCTTGTCTCCTAATGCATTTTGATGAGTATGAAGTCTTCTGCTCCTAATGAGGCGGCGCGTCGGTGCGTCTGAGCGATCTGATAGCTTATCTCTCTCTGAAGGAGAAACAATAACGCTGCTTAAACATCCTTGTCCTCATACAGACATTCACGTGGCATAAATGTAGTTGTTTATGTTATTGTTCTCCATCATACGTTCACTATGTGAAGTGATTGTGCTTGGGGAAGTGCGGTGTAGACTGTGTAAATGTGTTGTTGAATTTGGCTGCCAAAAATTTGACCTAAAATATATTGTATTTCGCGAGATCAATCATCAAAGTGACCTCTCCAGTAAAGATAAACAAAATACAAAAAAAAAAACTAAAATTAAAAATAAATAAATAACTTAATAAAAATAAAGTACAGTGTACAGAGAACATATATATAATTATATTATATATATAATTGTCTTTTACTGGTTGTCATTCTGGTGTTTTCCATGATAAATTATAACTATTTATTTATTTAGGTTATTTTTGTAAATAAATAAATATTTATGTTTGACATTTTATTACAGGAAATAATGCATTGCATGTTTAAGCTGTTTTTTTTTATAATAAATAAATAAATAAATACAGTAAAGCATGCAAAGTACCTGTGCAGTGAAAAATTGCACTATATGTCATTTTATTTTAAAATACTGTACATTTTTAAGCTATAAATTCTTTGCTTATTTGACTATATCTTCAAATGTATATAAAGAAATACAGATTGTTAAAAAAAGTCACTGTATGTTCACAATTAGTCAACTTTTTGCTGTAGTATTTTTTTCCCTGTAACAAAACAAAAACATTTATGTGGAAGGTGAATTGCTTTAGCCTTTTTAAGCAAAAAAATAATAGTTCTTTACCTACATACTTCCTGATTTAAAATATTTATAAAGAAACAGATGATAAGTTATTTACAGTTTTCATCTTAAAGTTAACCAAAAGTGTGCTGTTGTTTTTTTGTTTGTTTGTTTGTTCCATTTAATTATTTAATGAAGACATAATTCTTTACTTATATTGTACTTTTTGATATCATTTAAAATGTTTCAAATGATAAACACTCACATGAGATGCTGACTCCAGTCACATCAGTCACACATGGTATATTGGTTAGCAAACATCATTACTTGGTGCTCCTCTAATTTTACAGTTCTAAGCAAACTCTAATGAACATTTGCCCAGGGATCAGCCTTTCAGGGTTTTTTAATGCATTGGTATGTCATGGCAGTGTGTGCATCTGTGAACGTTAGCTGGAAGGTGGCTGCAGACATAGACATTCATGTAGGGCTCAATAAAATGCCAGTAAGCTAATATAGTCATATTTAGTCAGATAAATTCAGTTTGATTTGAGTAGTACTTCTTGTGTGTGTCTCATTGAAAGCTGCCCCTTTCCGTTAAATCAATCACAGACACAAGCACTTCTAAGGAGAGAAAGGGTTAGTCAATTCACATTCAAGTGAACATGGTACTTTTTCATTGCTTGAGTTCTTTGAGCAAATGTTCACACTGAAGTGCTTCAGGAAATATAAATGTTAACGGAGTCTCACGGAAGACTTCTGTCGCTGTAATTAATTATTTGTTCAATACCTCAAAGTGAACTGCTCAGTCAGTAGAAGTGAGTTTAACCCCTCGTGCTGTTGGAGTGACCCTGACGTGGACGGTGATGTTCTGAAGACCTGCACCAATAAAAAGAGGCTGAGGTTCTGACACTCAAGCGCTCATTGCAGGCGTTTGTTAAATGAGAGGATGGATTTTGAGCACTTCAGTAAACAGCAAAGGCCACCTGCTGGCTTTAACCGTCTCACGGATTTGACTGATGACCCTGTCTAGTCAGTTTAACAACCTAAAAAAAACATTTGATACTTTAGACGGGATGTGAAAAATACATCCCGCATCTCTTCAAAGGACTGCTCAGTAGGGTCTTCTTAATCACAGTCTTTTGATAATACCAACATTTAGTCAAGCTTCATTTAATGTAGTAATTTGATTTATAGTATGTTAAGATTTAGGTTTTGTGGTGATATTTATTAAGATGTCACGTGTTGTTTTTAATTTACTAATTAAAAATAAATGCTCCTAAAGGGGGAGTTTTTACAGCAGTTCCATAGCAGAACCGTTTTCGGTTCCTAAAAAGAGCTTTTCGGTAAATAGGCAAATCAATCAATCGATTAACACTGATGGTATTTAAAATTGTGACTTAAGTTTAACGGGAAAAATATCACACTAAACAAATAATTAGACAAATATTTATTTTCAACTTATGGGTAGTATTTATTAAATGATTTGTTTGTTTGTTTTTGGTAATTACCACAGACACATCGTAAAATATAATAATAAAAAACATCAGTATGGAAATGTTCATATACATTGTGCCTCAGTTAATTAATTAATTTCTTCATTTATTTACTTACTAATTAAAACTGGTGATGCATTCAAATTTCTCAAATATCAATCTCAGTACAATGAATAGAGCTATCACACCTGAACATTTGTTAAGGGTTTTTTATACCTTTAATGGGAAGTACCTATCAAACACAGATCAGTTGAGTTTACCAGCTGTTCTGAAGACGTTCCCTGACCCAATTACTGTAAAAACCCAGCACATGGATTAGTTTCCACCATTTCTTTGTCTCTACACAGAAAGTCAGAGCCGCTCCACCTGTCTGTTTTTCTTCTCTTCTCTCGGGCTGTCAGAAGCAGCAGTCTGCGGGAAATGTCACTCCCAGACTCTGGAGTAGAGGCACTGAGCAGTGAGTCAATGCTGTGTGTGCGAGAGCTGCGTTTGACAGCGTCCAAGGATGCAAAAAGCCAAATAGAAGTGACAAGTGACAAGCCGTAGCACAGGCTGTGTTGTTATTGTTGGTTCATACGGGACCTTTGTATTGAACATGGTCAGTTGACCTCCAAGACTCAAGACTTTATGTTTACTCATAGTATAGAATATAAAGAGTCGAAGGGCTATAGTTATACAAGTGTCTTCCTCTAAAACACAGTCAAATCCTGACTTTCTTTATACGGAACATTATGTGGAATAAAATCCAAGTTGCTCTTTTAAAAGCATCAGGTGGCGAGAGGCAGTCAAGCCCTGAAAAGAAAAAGCATCTCACAGGTGTCATATATCGAGGGTCAAATAGCTTGTGTACTGTGTTACTAAACCTTCAGTGTACAGTAGCTCTTTCACTCTCACACACACACACACAAGGTGTTATGCAACAGCTCACACTAATGATTCCGAAAGCATTTGTTATGGCAAAGGACAGATTTTCACTGAATAATGACTCTCAAAGCAAAAATAATTTTTAAAGGAATTTTTATGACGTGTCACAGCACAGGACACATTAAAGATGTCAACTACCTATAATATAACAACACTGTGATAAAAGACAAATTCCCTAAAATTTTCAGTAAAAAAACATCACTTTAGGTTTTACAGTTTAAGTTAAATTTACAGTTAAATACCGTAATTACATTAAATGATAGAATTTTAATATACCAGCCTATACCAGATTTAAGTACTGGAATGTGTTTTGTACAAGAATAGCACCAAATGCAGGTGATGATGAGAGTCACATGATGAACCAAAGCCCATCACAAGCTTTTAAACATGAACATATATAGAAGGAGCTCAGTGTCATTCACACAAACACTAAACACCATCATGATGACTCATTAAACTGAAATATGCAATAAACATTCAACAGCATTACATGTAACATACAACCCTAATAAACATAACTGATCAGAAAAAAATAAGAAGAAACAGTTAAAAAAGCATCAAATTGTCCACAACCATCATTTTCAAAAAAATGTTTTACCGTATCACAAGTCTTTTTTTTTAACAGTGAACAAATAAATTTGCGATTTAAAAACATAACTATACTCTATATGCTTTCATCAATATTACAGCAAGAAGTCACATAAATATACTTCTAAACAATTTAAATAGCATTTATGCTGAGGTTTTTGGCCTGTCCCTATGCTTTTTATTTTTCAGCAGGGCTTTTAATTAGCAAAATGATATAAAAACCATGATTGCATATTGTTTTTAAATATATTCTCATTGAAAAGTAATGTTTCTGGCATACATATGCATTTCGTATAAAATTTTAAAGCATTTAATTAGTGTCGCTTGATTTCATGTCAGCTCTGTTACCCTCAACAACAACAACAACAACAACAACAAACCTTCAAATGAATATATATATTCAAGTGACATCATTTCGGTTACATCATCTCTCAACACTTTAAACACTTTAAAAGCATGTCTGTCTCTCACTTCCATAATGCTGTATTTTTGGTGATTTATGATGCTTGAATGAGGGTGGCCATTATTAAATGTCAATACGGTTACCACTTTTAAAACGCTAATTTAAACAGTTTTTTATTACAGTGTTGACCGTAGGAATCAATTACAATTTAAAATGCATTCACATTGAAAGCAGTTCTTTGAAATGTGAATAACATTTCACAATATGTTAAATGACTACTATATTAATTAAATGTTTGTTTATTATTTATATTTACTTTTATGTAAGCTATTTGATATACGCTTTATCCACTTTTGAGGTTGAACCTAATCCAGACTTTCTACGCTGAGCACTGAAGGGTTAAAATGCTCCCCACCTCTCACCAACCATAAAAACCGTCCCTTCGGGCAGTAAGTGTAAAGTTCCTGTCAGTTCCAGCAGAGAGCACTGTGTGTCTGACCAAAAACAGCACGTCAGACACATTATTAACCCCATATATCACAAGTCATCAAAGTGTGCAAAACAGCTCATTGTGGCATTTTAATTTTTTGTGTGTTTCATTTTAAACTTTGTGTTATAATATTTATCTAGTATGGGTTACACACAACAAACTCTCTACAAACGAGGTCTTTTGTATGTGCTTTCTCAAGGGCAAAAACCATATTGAGCTATTTTACTGAAGATGCCTTCAAACTGATGTCCATCACATGCAGAGTGACATTGCATTTTTTATTCTTACTAACATTCTGATCTTAAAACTGAATCAACACCATCAATAAAAGATTACCTTTAAAGTCAGAAATCAGGTCTTGCTATAAACACTTTGTCTGAGCAGTGGAGATGCTTTGGTCAGGTGATGCTGGACAGTGATCTGCATGAGCGGGGCAGGTTAGATGTTTTGTTCAGCCCTCAACAGAAGTGGAGCAGATTGATGAGGCCTTCAGGTGGGACGGTGACTGGATGAGAGGTCCAGATGGCTCATTACCACTGACAGCAGTTTATTTTATCCCCTACGCTCGCTGAAAGGTCACGCTGTCCGCCGACTCTAAGCTCAGAGAGTCCTGCCCATCAGATCCACTCTGGCAAAGGGACGCATCACTGGCTCACACGTTACTTGGGTCAAATGTCGCCGTCCCATAAGTATATTTGGTACAAAATATTCCTCAGAACTTTTGTGTGTAAAGTTTAATCATTTTATTCATCAAGGATGTGTTTTATAATGGTTAATATATATATATATATATATGTATATATATGTACAATATTACTAGTTATATATATATATACACTGCTCAAAAAAATAAGGGATCACTTAAACAACACAATGTAACTCCAAGTCAGTCACACTTCTGTGGAGTCAAACTGTTCACTTCGGAAACACGACTGATTGACAATCAGTTTTACATGCTGTTGTGTGAATGGAATAGACAACAGGTGGAAATAATAGACGATTAGCAAGACACCCCCAATAAAGGAGTGATTCTGCAGGTGGTGACCACAGAACACTTCTCAGTTCTGCTTTCTGGCTGATGTTTAGGTCACTTTTGAATGCTGGCGGTGCTTTCACTCTAGTGGTAGCATGAGACGGAGTCTACAACCCACACAAGTGGCTCAGTTAGTGCAGCTCATCCAGGATGGCACATCAATGCGAGGCACTATCAGGAGACAGGCTAGTACATCAGGAGACACGGAGGAGGCCGTAGGAGGGCAACAACACAGCAACAGGAAAGCTACCTCCGCCTTTGTGCAAAGGAGGAACAGGAGGAGCACTGCCAAAGTCCTGCAAAATGACCTCCAGCAGGTCACAAATGCACGTGTGTCTGCTCAAATGGTCATAAACAAACTCCATGAGAGCCAACATCTATAGGCAAGGGGTTGTGCTTACAGCCCAACACCGTGCAGGATGTTTGGCATTTGCCAGAAAACACCAAGAATGGCAAATTCACCACTGGCTCTTCACAGATGAAAGCAGGTTCACATTGAGCACATGCAACATCCTTCAACATGACCAGTTTGGCAGTGGGTCAGTAATGGTGTGGGGTGGCATTTCTGTGAAGGGCAGCACAGCCCTTCATTTGCTCGCCAGAGGTAGCCTGACTGCCATTAGGTACTGAGATCCTCAGACCCCTTGTGAGACCATATGCCTTGGGCCTTGGGTTCCTCCTAATGCAAGACAATGCTAGACCTCATGTGGCTTGAGTCTGTCAGCAGTTTCTGCAAGACGAAGGCATTGATTCTATGGACTGGCCGGCCGTTCCCCAGACCTGAATCTAATTGAAAACATTGTGTCATGCATCCTTTGCCATAGTCTGGTGGCTGGTTAGGACACAGTTTCTGTATTGTATATCGCCTGGCTAAGCAGACCATGTTAAATAACAAATATGACAACATAATTATTCACATTAAGCTATTCTGACCCATATGCTGAAGAATGAACTATGGCCGTGAATGTACCATTTGAGCTTTGTATGCATAGCACAGTGTGTGAACCATTTGTAAAGTTAACACCTACAATAAATGAGCCTACTCAGAGTTACAATATGAGTGGCCTCCAACCAGGCACATTAACATAGCCTGTTCTGCAGGCCAATTCACTGACATTTCAAAAATAGTGCATGTGAATTATGAACAGCCAAGCTTTAACGTATTGGAACAGCAGTGTTTACTCAAAAACTGAGGAGTATAAGCTCAGATCAATGAGGCCTACAGTGCATTTAATCAGTCATTTAAATTATTATTTTTTTTTAACAAGGTGGTGAGAAAAATCAACAAAAATACAATAATTATTAAATTATTACTACTACTACTACTACTACTACAACCACTTAAATATTTACTTAATGTTTACTACTTGCTCAATATTTAACTAACTTTCCAAATTGAAGTGCAGCTGATCTATCGAACCCTGGGTGCCCCCCTGGAAGGAACGAACGGTGGAGAAGGGGAGGTGGAGGGAATGCAAGAAAGAGATGCGGAAGTGAAGGAAACAGGATTATTTATAGTGGTAAGATAATGATTGGATTGGCTTACGATGAAGGCGGGACTAATTAATAAAGTGGTGCCAGCTGTGTCTAATAATTGTCTGCCCTTCCTCCCGAAATTTGTTTGCAACTTCATTTTACTGTACATTTGTGTACATTTCTTCATTAATTGATAATTTATCAATTTTGACTAACATTAGCTTGAACACACACACAAACGCACGCAAAGAATCAAATATAATTTCTCCTCTACAAATACTCACTATCAAACCATGATTTCCACTTTGGGCACAGCATCGTTGAAAGGAAGTAGTTGACCCTTGTTTACTAGCAGACATTGAGTCTTACGCCAAAAGCATCATGAGATGAAAACACAGCTGATGGAGCTGAAACTGATGTGTGCTGGTGTTCAGGGCATCAATAAGGCGGAAAGAAACAAAGGAAGCACAACAAGGCCTTACATCCTCAGGGTCACTGCGCTCAGGGTGAGGAGAATGATTGTGAAGCATAAAATACCATGCACTCAGAGGAATGTTTATTTGGTTAAATGCATGACCATGGGGTCATCTATTTCTTTCTTTCTATCTATCTATCTATCTATCTATCTATCTATCTATCTATCTATCTATCTATCTATCTATCTATCTATC
>JAUCMU010000001.1:2887430-2900727 GCA_032275025.1 Enteromius treurensis
GGTACATATAAAGTACTATAAATAAATACATTCAGATTTGTATGTAATTGTATATGAAAATTAATGCTTTATAAGATTTCATACATGGCATAAATGAATAAGCTTTAATAATAATTAAAATTATTATTTATTATTGTTATATCTTTGTTTAATCCTTTTTTATGTGTGGATTATGTCAATTATTTAGAGCACAGGAGACAAAAAGGTCAGAAAGAACAACCTTATTTATTGGCTTCTGAACAGGGTCAGATTGTTTGACTGGGTCATTGTAGGTCATGTTTTAATATTGAGTCATTGCAGTGTTAAGTTGACCTTGTGTTTGCAGTCTTTGCAACCATCCCAAGCTTTTCTGTTCTTTAGTTTCTGTTCTTCTCCCAACTAAATGCAAGCTCATTTACCAGCATCATACTTCAGAGTTGGATTGCTGTTCTTTGTCAGATATGTCTCACACATTTGGGTAATGCAAACATATCAGTAAAATCTCTTTTTATTTGTATTTTTTATTTTTTTTTTATTTTTAATGTGACTGCCCAGAGTAAAGACATTTTTGCCTAAAATCTGCCGAGTTAAAGATGCATATGAAAGGTTGAAATGGTTGCATAATGTCTGTTTTTCCACACACTATTATTGACATACAGTGCGTACGTCACAGTATGCAGTTAGCATGCTATTACTCCATTCTCAACATAGCGCCAATCTCATCTGACAGCAGAAGCATCTCCTTCATTGCAACTGGGTCACCATTGTGGTTTATGGCAACTCCAGATGGTTCTTTTTGATTAATGGTTTCTTTTGTGCCACCCTCCAATACAAGCTGTTATGTGTTGCAGGGCTCTTTATGTACGTGACTGGAGCACTTTCACTCCATTCTCACTCACTGAACTCTGTAGCTCCTTCAAAGTGACTCCTCGTGGCTCCTCTCACAAGTCTCATCCTCGTTTACACCGAGGGTTTGAAGACATGACCTTTTCTAGGCAGCGTCTGGGTGGTTTGATACAGAGCATCTTCTTCCCGATAACATAGCCAGCACTGACCACTGGGACGTCTGAAGACACGGATGCCTTTTCTTTTGGTAATTCATTGATATTTATTCATTTGGCAGACACTTTTATCAAGGTTCTTGCTTTATCGGTATGTGTGACCTTGGACGCAGTTGAGTTACAGGTACAGTGACAGAAACACAATTTATGTATTCATTTCACTGTATCTCTGAACGTCTTTCGACTGCTCTTTAGTCTTCATTTTCATAGCTGTCCTTCAGTTTTACAACATGAATAATGATCCCTTAACTGTCATGGTTTTTTTTGTTTTTTTTTACTCATAAACTGTGGAAGTTTTTTAATGGTTTACAGTCATAAGGCAACTGTGCACACACATTTTTACAATATTCTTATTAAAATACACATATACTTATTTCAGAACATAATGTAATATATAATTGAGCAGCAAATCAACATGTTAGAATGATCTATCTACCTATCTATCTATCCATCTATCCATCCATCGATTTGGGAACCAAAATCCAGTACCCAAAACCGAATCAAAACACGGATTTTGTTGCCTTTGGTGTCGTTCATTGCCATGCCTGAACAACAAACCCAATAACCCAATCTTTGTGGTATCGCGTGTGTGCATGTTGTTTTCACATTCCATTTCACATATTTTCCGTTTACTCAGTTACAGCAATAGCTCCGCTATAAGTAATGCTACTTCTCTGGATACATGGTTTTTCCTGTGCCTGGGTGCCCTCCTGTGTCCTGTATGAATGAAACCAATGTCATGTATTTAAAGTGCTAATAGCCAGTCTGTACTTTTTTGTGGACATTTTTCTTTATTTATTTATTGTTGTTGTTCCTTTTCAGGAACTCAACACTTCGCCAAAACGCTTTGGGAACGCCTCCGGCATGACCACGCTCTGATTTTGCTGTGCAATCAGTCCAAACGAGACACCACCCGCGGGTGATGTCATAGACCAGGATAAAAGGCACGTGCAAACACACCAATCTAGCCTTCGTTCATTCAGCGTGCTCTCTGTGCGTCAGTCGCTGCTTTCTTTTGATTGTCTTAAAAGTAAACTGTTTAAAAAAAAAAAAAAAGAAAAGATATGTCTGAGGAGAAAATCAGTTCAGAAAGTGTGCAAGTCCGTGTGGCAGATTTGTTACACCACGGGATTCGCACGCTCTCTGTGTGGCATGTTTGGGAGAGGAGCACGCGGCAGCTGCTCTCGAGGGAGGGGACTGCCCACATTGCATACAATTCTCGCTGGCCACTCTCAGATTCAGAAGGTCTTTCTTCGAGGAGGGGACTTTCGTGAGTGTGCCTCGCATTGCCGCGGTTGCCCTCGTGGGGCTCGCAAATTTGATCTTTTGGAAGGAATTGAGACAGGTGTTCCCCTATCTCATGCCCAACCAGACAGATCTAGAGGCATCTCTCTAGGTAATGAAGCACCGCTGATAATGGTTACTTTTCCCCGGTGAGAGCAGTCTACACACCGTTCATCCTCCTCCAAGGAGTTGGATGTAGTTAGTGTAGATTGCAAAACGCTTCTCAGTCTCCCTGGTCACGGCTATCGCGGGGTTTCCTCTATCACCTGGTGAGGCTATGCTTTGAAGACTCAGCCGTTGACACCTGGTGTGTGCAGCACACTACTGGTGGTTACAGGCATGCCAGGAAGACCTGCTGAAGGCATACATGCCTTTCGTCTCGACATCGGCAGACACATGGGGTCACGTATATAAATGCCTTCAGAGAGAAAAGGTCCTTATAAAAGTATCAGGACTTCAGAGAGCAAGCCCTTGGGTCAGAGAGCGGTCTCTGCCGCAGCACACGGCACCTGCTTCTCGTCTCTGCTCTCTTCACGCCCCTCGGTTATCTATGGGATGCGTCTCAGCAGAGCCGGGGTGCATGCTTCCCCCAGGGGGTTGCACCAACGGTGTGTTTGGGCCCCTTGTGGTGAGCCAGGGGGGTTGGAATAACCGCTGCTCTTTCTACCAGAGGTCAGTCTCGAGAGACTGGTTCCCTTAGTAGAATATTTGGCGATGTGGATGCGTCTATCTAATATATCTCAGTGGGTCCTTCCCACCAAGGTGGGACCCGCTTAGGCTCTGGTATTGGAACAGGAAGTTACTACTCTTCTGAGCAAGGGCACCATTGAGTTGGTTTACAGCCGGTACTTCGTAGTTCCAAAGAAGGATGGAGGGCTGAAGCCCATCTTAGATCTCAGGCTACTGAACCGTTCAGTCAGTCAGCTGAAGTTCAGGATGCTCACATTGAAACAGGTCGTGTTTCAAATCCGTTCCGAGGACTGGTTGGTCACGGTAGATCTAAAAGACGCTTACTTTCATGTAGCGATCCATCTTTCACAAAGGAAGTTCCTGAGGTTTGCTTTCGGAGGCGAAGCTTACCAATATCGGGTCCTTCCTTTCGGTTTGGCACTCTTACCCCGTACGTTTACAAAGCTAGTAGATGCAGCCTGAGTTCCGTTGTGGCTTCAGGGCATTCGCATTCTCAACTATCTAGACTACTGGCTAACTCTTGGCCAGTCACAGAGCGAGGTGTGCAGACATCGAGATGTGGTCCTCGCTCATTTGAAACAATTGGGGTTAAGACTAACACCAAGAAGAGTGTGCCTTCTCCGGTTCAGTGAACGGCTGCAAAATGTACCTCAAACAGCAAATAAAAAATGTTGCAGTGCCTGTACCATAATAAAAAAGTTCCATGGTCATGTATTAAACATGTGTTATAGCGCCACTCTCTGGACGTATCACTTTGAAACTGCCGCAAAACCTGCAGTAAGGTACCTAATTGTGGGGTTGCATAAATGTATGTATTTATTTGTATTTAGTTTATATATTTCCAATGATCCTGGGTTGTGTATAGTCCAACAGCTGCAGTGTCTGCTTGCTGCCAATGTTTAATAACATTGTTTACATCATGTTACATTGTTTTGGCTTCATAGTGTGACGTTAGTAAAACCAACCAAGAACAATGACTGGTGTTATATTTAAAGAATAATGCCTACAATGCATTACCTTTATACATAATGCATACACTTTGCAACTTACATATGGAATTTTGACACGGAATATCCAATTTTCTCCTCTTCAGCATGATATTTACTATGGAAAGTTATGCTTCTGTTGGTATTCTTATACGCACAGATATTTAGGGAGATTATTTTAGGCTGTTGCATTTTGTTGTGTTGATGTTTGCTGTCTGTTTTGACTTGCCATCCGGAGATTCGATATGGCAGGATTTTACAAGCAATGTGATACAACAATTTGAACAAACTGGCATCGTCTTGTCACCCTGATGAGCTCCCCAGAGACCAGCGTCATTCTTTGATCCCTTTTTTTCGAGTCCAAACGGATGCTGAGAGTAGATGGCGGTGTCCTGAAATAGTCTGAGCTCAAAGTTTCCCATATCATCCAGCCTTTCAACCCTTAGCTGTTTTTATGCGAAAGGGAAGCTGGAGGGGGGTAACTCTGGCAGATCTTTCATTTATTTTGGGCTAATATGTGTAACTCAAAAGGAACATTTCCAAAACACATGGGAACTCTTTTATTAAGAATGCGTATGCAAGTGCTTGTGCGTTAAAGCTGCATTTTTTTTTTTTTTTTTTTTAATGCAAAATTCATGATTCATCAGTAAGTTCGCACTTTTCTAATGGAAATGTTTTCTCTTTCTGCATTGTCTATTTTCACATAAATGTGGTCAAAGCAAAAGCTTTTCCATATGTGACCCTGGATCACAAAACCGCTGGGGTATATTTATTGCATTAGCCAAAAATACATTGTATGAGTTAAATTTTATTTATGTATTTATTTTTTTTCTTTTATGCCAAAAGTCATTAGGACATCAAGTAAGATCATTTTCCATGAAGATATTTTGTTAATTTCCTACCATATATCAAAACTACAATTACACATTTTTAATTGGTAATATAGATTGCTAAGAACTTTATTTGGACAACTTGGGGATGATTTTTAGTTTAGTCAAATTTTAGTTGTATTTCAACCAAATATTGTCCTATCCAAACAAACCATGCATTAATGGAAAGCTTTTAAATGATTCATACATCTCAATTTCGAAAATGAAACCTTGACTGGTTTGTGGTCCATGGTCACATATATTCACTTTTTTTTTTTTTTGTATTGATATACTATTAAAGCTTGTTTGACTGTTCTCAACACACACACACACACACACACACACACACACACACACACACATACATATATAACATTTTGTAATAATTCAGCTGTGTGTTTTTATTTAAATTTCAGCTTTAGTTTTAGCATAATTGAGATAAACTGTAAAAAAAATATGATTTTAAGTTGAATTTACAGTTACATACAGCACTTTCATTAACTGACATACTGTTAATATACCAACCTCTTAAATTACTGAAATCTGTTTTGTACCTTTGAAATAAACTGATAAGCACCAAATGCAGGTGGTGATGACAAAAACAAATGATGAATTAAAGCCCATCACAAGTAGCTTTTAAATATGAATATATATAACCACATTACATGTAATATACAACCCTAATAGACATAATTGAGAAGAAAAAAAACTAAGAAGAAATAGTTATTTCAAATAAAAATGTGTGTGTATGTGTGTGTGTGTGCTAATTAGTTAGTTAGTTAGTTAACTCCAGGCTCCATCGGATTCCCTCTCTGTGTCTCCGTTGTCCGTTTGTCCTTCGTCGATCTTCAGAACCTGCAAGCAAGGTTTATCATTAGTACTCTGTCAATGTTCATTGGGATATTTCATCATCGATCATACTCACCTTTACATCTGCTTCATTCCCTGATACTCCTCTACTACCTTAAATAAAGACTCTGTTCATACTTACCCTCTCTGTGTAGTCTGCTTCATTACATGCAGTTTTTCTATATTTTAATTAGTTTTGTTTTGTTTAGTTTTTTACGACAAAGTTTAAGTGCCACAAAAAACAAACAAAAAAAAAACAAAACATGAGATTAAAGTAAAAAAATTAATAAATAAAAAAAAAATCGAAATATAGCTTCAGAACCCCCCAAAGGAATGTCGACTGAGTGTGTGAATTGATGTGTGAGCTGATTTTAGGATCAAAAGTTCAGCGCTTTAATAAATATCATATTCTTGATGATATAAAATCAGTAACATCAAGTGGCCGCTTGGACGCAACAATATTCAAATATGCCTATATCTGGTGGCTTTCTCTCAATCCGGGTCATTAACAAGTGCACTATACTAAATAATGTATCTCAACTTATTTTTTTTTTTTTTCATTTTAAAATTTTGACTTTAATCTCGTAGTTTTTACTTTATTCTCGTAATATTTCGACATTTGTTCTTGTAATAGGCCTATTACGACTTTAATCTCGCAGTTTTCGAATTTTTTTTTTTGTGGCACTAAAACTCCATCGTAAGTTTTATACATTTATAGTATTTTGTTTTTAAATATTTGTATGCATTTCATTTATTTTAAATACTTTAATTTGTATATTTGTACTTTATTTTTTACTTTAATTTTACCAATTTAGATTTTTTTTCATTCAGTTTTTATTTTAGTTCATTTATTTTAGTATTGTAAACTAAACGAAAACAGTTCAGCCATAAATATTTTTCTAAATGGGAGCACATGGTCAGTATGAATTCACATGGGAAATTCACATGCTTTTTTCATAACCACTCAGACTCAAGGTCTAGTGCAGCTATAATTGTGTTGCTTTAACCTTTTCAAACATAACAATTTGACCTTGTATTTATTTATTTTTTTCTATAGTTGTACATGTTCCAATATAACATGAGACACTAGGACCAATAGGATCAATAATTCACTTCGATGCTGCATGATTCTTGGCAGTCACATGGGAAGTTAAAGCTGCGGTAAGAATCATCACCTTATTCAGTTGCTAAAAGATTTAATACAGGTTGCTTTTTCAGCAGTCATCTATGGGAGCCAAAATCAATTAGATGCAACAATACGCCTTCTTCACTTTCTCATAAAGAGTTGTATGGTTGCATATTTGATTTTCCCACCTATTCCCATCCGTTGATTGTAGCGAGCACAGCACATCAGTATCTGGCCACCCACCGCTGTATAAAAGCACTAGAGCGATCACTGCCTGTGAAAAGCAGTCATCCTCTTTCAGCCAAAAGCCTCCCCTCAGCAGAAAAGAGCAGGGTTACAGAAGCTCAGGGGTACAGTAATAACCATATAACCACTCAGCTGTGCCTAATATAGACAGAAGAAGGGCAGACAAACAAAAGGTCAGTAAGCATCGTTCTTTCCAATTTACTTTCCCCAGTGGGCGTATAGGTGGGTTAACAATTTAGAGATCCTTTATGCAATCTAAGGGTTTTTAGAAAGCTCTGCGATAGAGGGATTGCAGAGGGTCTTAGTACATTTTAGATTGATTTGGCCTGTAATGAACTAAATACATTTTACATACATAAATATTGCTGTGAAAGAAAATCGTAATGTAATATTGTAAAAAAAAAAAAGAAAGAAGAAAGAAAGAAAGAATATATAAAAAAAACAAATACTGCAATGACAAAGCAGCATTTTCAAGAAACATTTCTTGCTGGTATCATTTTTTAAAATAATTGTGCATTTATATATATATATAAATACTTCATGCATTAGTTCCGCCCACTACCAGAGCTTAAAAGCAGAAGAATTCCCAAGAAAATCTATTACTTTGACAAAAACAAAAAAAACATGTAACGTGTCAAGTCAGCATATGAAAGACTCTCTGTCTCTATATCTTTCTTTGTGTGTGGAGACATGTGATTGGGGTGGAGACATTTAGCACATACACGGTGTCTTACATGTGGAATTGAGTAATGCACTAAATCAATAAGATTTTGGATATATGTTAAGGGAAACACAGCCTCCTGGCTGACCGTGGAGCATAAGGTTTTGTAGCCACAACCTACTGGGCGAAGGAGACCCAGTAGGAGCACAGTCCAGAGCTACTCCGCATCTAGGTCCGACTGCAGGGCAGGAGGACTCAATTCGCCTTGGCAGGGGGGAACCACTGAGAAGAGCACATGGATCCCATGGGAATGGCGCAGCAAGCCAACTCCAGCTGGCCTCCCACTACCTGCTTGTCTGATTTAAGACACAGGAGGACACAGCCTTTTCGAGAAGGTCCTAGAACCTTGCGAAGGTGTTGGGTGTCGCCCAGCCAGCAGCCTTACATATTTCTGCTAGAGAGGCGCCGTGAGCCAATGCATAGGTGGAGGCAACACTCCTTGTGGAGTGAGCTCTCAGACCCAAGGGGCATGGCTCTCACTGGTAAAGATAAGACAGGGAGGTGGCATCAACCACCCAATGGGCAAACCTCTGTTTGGAGACAGCATTTGGAGACCTCCATAATAGATGAAGAGCTGCTGAGAGCGTCTGAAGCGCAGTCTACGTAGAGGCACAATGCGCATACTGGACACAGCAACTCCAAAGCTGCATCTGCCTTCTGCTGGGGCAGAGCTTGCAGGTCCACTGCCTGATTTCGGAAGGGTGTGGTAGTAACCTTGGGCACATAGCCGGGCCGGGGTCTCAGGATAATGTGAGAATCAGCCAGACCGAACTCCACCAGAGGCAGTCTTGGGGCATTAACACGACACGCACCTCTGAGGAACCGTGGTATGCAGCTATGGCAGCAACATACACTTTGAGAGTCTAAGGGTACAGCCTGCACTCCAACTCCAGAAGCAGACTGAGGCAATCAGTCAAATCTTGCCTCGCAGGAATTATACCACCAGGTCCCCGAGAGCTCAGTTTCCTCGCCCCCCCCACGGCCCCGAAATCCACTGATCCATCCCCCACAAGAGGTGCTGCCCGCATCTCAGGGCCTGGCCAAGAACACCTGCAAGTCAAAGACGCGCCCCTGAGACGAGGTGATGGAGATTGCTCTTCGGGGGACGACAACATCTGTGCCCCCACTCCTGGAGGAGGGCCGGGAGCACCTGTGTACTCTTTTCTTAATACTCGAAGGCGATTGGTCTCTCATGCGAGTTCCCATATGTACCGTCGGAGTGACTCAACTGAAGGGGAACTGTGTTGTAATGGGGGATAGATAAAAAAATAAATATATAAAACACAGTTAATAACACTGTTTATTTATACTGCTGTTATTCCCATTACTGCATGTCACCATATAATACTTACATAAGGAGTCTTATTACCTAATTTATTGAAACTCCCTGGTCCTCTGCTGAATATAGCACTGATGTAATGTGTTTTTTGAACTTTCCTCTTTGAGTCAGAAAGGTTTCGGCTCTGCAAGCTGCTAGTGTGCCACAAAGAAGTGAAAAGATTCTGGCCATAGATGTGGAGGGATGGAGACGTCTATGGACTTTGGCAGATGAAGCTGTAGGAGGTCGCTCTACATCCTGTGGTTTTCATCTGTCTGCACACTGCTGTCCACTGCCTGACTGAACTACAGCCTGGTCACTTCTCAACACCTGAACAAACCACTGCACAATCAACCAGAGCTGTGTTTGTGTGTTTGAATACAAGAAGCAAACCAACACGCATTACTGTCTTTATCTTCTATTCTATCTAAATATAAAATGTCTTTTGATCATGAATTTTTGCACGTCTGTTCTAAACCCTGTTTTTGAAAAGTGTGCATAAGGGAACCCTGGAGTGTGGCGTAAGAGGGAACCCGCAATGATTCAAAGATCAAATAAAGCATAATCACAGTGAACAAAAAATAGTAATTTAGTCAATAGGTGCCATGTTCAATACAACAGCATATTGGAAATCTCTAATCAGTTTAAGAGCATAAGTTATTCCTCCACCACATGTACGTGACGTAACAATGGCCCTATGTTTCTGAAATAATGTGGTTCAAGCGACGGAGATGCTTGCAATGCATCGTACTATGGTGGTTAATCAGCAAGTTACATCGTTGTTCAGGAAATGCAAAAAAAAAAAGTTTATCTAAAGTATAAACTTTAGATAAACAAAAAAAAAAAAAAAAAAAAAAGCTAAAGATAATTTAAAAAAAGCAAATAAATGAATTACTAAATAAAACCTCAAACGCAAAAGAAAATAACTAAAACCTAAACTGAATTTGCAAATGTAAAAAGAAAAGCTAATTCTAAAGAATACACAGAATAAATGTTTCAGACAGAAATGACTAATAAAAAAGGACAGTAAGTAATTAAATCAGTAAGTTAACACTGACATTACATAACAATATATTAAACACAAACTTAAACAGCAGTAAAATGGATATAGTATAGTAGTGTATGTAGAAGATATAAATGTTCTCCTATGTAATAGCATGTAATAGTATTGTATATAGCACTGGTTCACTGAAAAAGAGAAAACTTCTTTACATTGAATTAAATTTGAATATCTACATACATTTAATTGCTACATTTTGTGTAGCTGACAATTATTACTTACGCAATTACTAACAAGATCAAAGACACAATCATTGTTTTGAGATATTCAGCAAAACTATGCATATTTCTGTATAGTATATATTTATTAAAGGATAAATATAGTATAATATTTTATAATAATAAAGCATATATAGTAAATATAATAATCTAAATATTTTAGTTTTTTTTTCAGTTAATTGAAGTCAAATGTTTATGTTTAGAGGTTTGAGTAAGTCAAAGAGTTTAACACCATTTAGCTTCATTAATATTTTAGCATTTCATTCTGTAAAAAAAAAAAAAAGAAAAGAAAAGAATGGCACACCATCCCGGTCAGCACACTATTTTTAATGCTACAAAATGCTCTCTTTGGATTTTCAAACTCTCTCCAAAAAGTCCTGCTCTGACCTCCGTGTGAGAGACTTCTCTCCATTATCGTGGGAAATGATCTGAACATCTTTTCTACAATGTGTGTTGAAAGGGGTTAGACAATTGGAGGACATGAATTAAGTGTCCTTGACAGCCCATCTGAAGGTCAAGCAGTGAAAGCATGTTGCAATCTGAAATGACCGTATGGAATTATCATATTGTTTGCCGTGTGTTTGGATGGATGCGGTAAATGTTAAACAAGTGCAGTGAGAGTTTGTCCTTGCAGGCATTTGCCAATAAGCACGCTTCAGTGAGCCTTGAGTGCTTGACTGTGAATCGTGGGATTACCTTTATGTACAAAAAAAAGGGGAAAAAAGATAAATGATTCAGGACAAAACATTGAAGATAAATCCGACTTTGGTAACTCATCTGGAATAAGAAGGCATTGTTGATAAGAACTGCCTTTCAACAGGCTAAACTAAGGAAACATGTATACAATGTTTAACCTTGATGTTTCCTATTATTAGTAGTAGTAGTATTATTATTATACAAGTACTGTAAAAATAATTGAATTAAGAAAATTTTATTGAAATAACTGAGATTTAAGTGTAATTATACATGATAAAAATTACACGATTGAATAACAACAGCGATAATACTATTTGTATTATTATTATTGTTATTATTATTATTATTGGAAGTAATCAGTTTGTCTCTCTTATTTTTTAATAAATGTTTAATAAAATGTGGCAGCCTTCCCAAAACATTACGAGTACAATTCATCCACGAGCAAGCAAACAAACAAATAAACAAATATTCGATAACACAAGTCTCATTTTATCATGTGCAATGTTTCTGTATTGTGTTTAATGCTACTCATTGCATTTAAAAGATGCGAAACAAACAAAATTGAGAAGAGTCAAGTTTATATTTCTGTTACTCAACATAATCGCACAAATGCTGTCCAACGAATCTGTAACACGCTTTAATCTTCCATATTGAAGTTAACTGGCTTAATTTGCATAACCCATCACCTTCTCACTAAGGCTAATCTGATAAAATGATGAGTAAGTAGAAACAAGCTGGAGACAATTACCTTTACTAACAGCTGCAATTACTCGCCCTGGGTGCATTTTTCTATGCATGCACAAAGATGACATATTTATGGCACCTCCATGGAACACGTTTACATCATGGGTCCTTGGGGCCAAAACACCTCCCAGCAGCTCTCCTCACATCTCTCATACGGACCTAAAGCACAAAACAACAATACTGAAGCAATGCTGGAGATGCATTATGAATGTCCTTGTGCAACCTCCACTTTTCAAAGAAATAGTTGCATGCATTGTATTGAATTGCATTACATTGTGTTTTAACTTGTTTCGGATTGCTAGTTTTACTTTTTGTTTTGAAGGAATGTGGAATGAAAGATAAAGGTGAAATCACAATTGAGATGTTTTTAATTTATCAGTTGTCTCTTCTTGACAACTAAACATAATTGTTATGATATCCCTTTAAATATGCTAATGTAGTTATATAGTGTTAAACATGTTCAATAAAATTAAACTTTTTATAGTGCATTTTATTTTTATGTACATTTTATATCATTAGGTTGTATTATGCACATAGCCATATTATTCTCCATGTGGCATTTGCATTAGAGAGGCATTTTAGTTGTGGACCTCATAAACTCAGAGTTTTAGGTATTATGCATTCTGATTTATAAGGGTCTTTTTCATAATATCCTGGGCAGTTAGATAAATGTCATTGAAAGGAACTATTTAATAAGATTTTTTGGTAACCATTACCCACCTCTAATGTGTCCTTTTCTGCTGACAACTTATAATGTATACTAAATAATATAATTACTGCTAAAATCTTGTCGTCATCTGCCTGCTCAGAACATGTATTCTGCCCTTCCAAAAAAAAAAAAAAAATTGGAAAAAGAACAACAAAAAACAAAACAATGATATATGCAAGCAGAAATTACAGGGGTTTGAGCATTGTTCAAGGGGTCATACGTCGGTACATGCACTTTTTCCTCCAGCTCTTCCGGGGGAACACCGAGGCGTTCCCAGGCCAGCCGAGAGACATAGTCACTTCCGTGTGTCCCCAGGGCCTCCTCCCGGTGGGACATGCCCGGAACACCTCCCCAGGGAGGCGTCCAGCAGGCATCTGAAACTGATGTCCGAGCCACCTCAGCTGCTCGCTCTCGATGTGGAGGAGCAGCAGATCTACTCTGATCTCATCCCGAGTGACCGAACTTCTCACCCTATCTCTAAGGGCCGCCCAGCCACTCTGCGGAGGAAACTCATTTCGGTCGTCTGTATCCGGGATCTTGTTCTTTCGGTCATAACCCAAAGCATACCATAGGTGATAGTAGGAAAGTAGATTGAACGGTAAATCGAGAGCTTCGCCTTGCAGCTCAGCTCCTTCTTCACCACGACAGACTGGTACATCAAACACATTACTGCAGAAGCTGCACCGATCCGTCTGTCGATCTCCCGTTCCATCCTTCCCTCACTCGTGAACAAGACCCCAA
>JAUCMU010000001.1:2900827-2928189 GCA_032275025.1 Enteromius treurensis
CCTCCACCGGGTTCTGGGGTTGCCGCCACGACAGGCACCGGAGACTGCACTCGGACTCAATGTCTCCAACCTCCCTCGGGATCCGGTTAAAGCTCTGCCGGAGGTGGGAGTTTAAGACCTCCCTAACAGGGGGCTCTGCTAAGCGTTCCCAACAGACCCTCACAGTACGTTTGGGCCTGCCGAGTCTGTCCAGCCTCCTCCCCCGCCAACGGATCCAACTCACCAACAGGTGGTGATCACTTGACAGCTCCATCCCTCTCTTCACCCGAGTGTCCGAGACATACGGACGGAGGTATCACTAGGTCTCACCTCCAGGTATCACTATCATCGCCCACGTGAGCGTTGAAAGTCCCCCAGTAGAACGACGGAGTCTCCAGTTGGACCATTTTCCAGCACCCCTCCCAGAGACCCCAAGAAGGCTGGGTTCTCTGCACTGCCATTCGGCCCGTAGGCACAAACAACAGTAGGCGCAGGGAAACGACCCTCTCGTTCACCGGGGTGAACACCTACACATGACGGCTAAGCTGGGGGGCTATGAGCAAGCCCACACCAGCTCCCCGCCTCTCACCGCGGGTGACTCCAGAGTAGTGGAGAGTCCACCCGCCATCGAGGAGTTGGGTTCCACAGCCCAAGCTGCGCCCTACTATCTCTAGACGGTACCTCTCAACCTCCCACACAAACACCGGCCCTTTCCCCCCCAGCGAAGTGACATTCCATGTCCCAAGAGTAAGATTCTGCGTCCGAGGATTGGGTCGTTGAGGTCCCCGCCTTCGACCAACCCACAAAGCACCAGCCCCTTATGGTCCATCCTGCAGGTGGTGGGCCCATGGGAGGGCAGCCCTACGTCGCTCCTTCGGGCTGGACCTGGCCGGCCCCCGTGGGGTAAGACCTGGCCACCAGTCGCTCGCATACGAGCCCCAACCCCAGGCCTGGCTCCAGGGTGGGGCCCTGGCTGCGCCGTACCACAGTTTTTGCTGTCCTCCTCTCCATATGGGTTTTTGGACCTCACCTATAATAATGTGCTAATTAGCAAGTTTCACTATGAATACGGCTAAAAAAAGATCTCTGAGAGGCTTCAGAAAAGAGGGGCAGAGTCAGCGGAGCTCGTGAAAATTTAAAGGGGAATTACACAGAACAGAGATATTTCTAAAGAGCAGTTTTTGACACACTATCCTTGAGGAATTTGAAAGCAATCTTCATTACAAACTTTTCAATAAGATCCTAAAGAATCATATTAGCTTGTGGAAAATTGCTTTTCTATGACCCCTTTAAGGCCTTTGAGGTTGTATAAGGCAACCTGAATGTATGGCTGACACTGAAGCACATCGGAAAAGGACAATAGGCTCACAGACACACATAAACACACAGAAATCAAATGAGATTTTTAATGTTATTATAGAGATTTTATAATGTCTTCATCAGCAAACATGAACAGCACTGTTTTATTGTTTAATCAGCCCATTAGTGGTCTTCTGCTGCCATCTAGTAGTTATTTATTGCAACTTCTTACACAACACTGTGTTTAAGTGTTATAACTATTTCCGTAGACCCAAGGTTTTGAGTCCGCGACAAGCGGTTTAGGAGTTATTAGCACTAACGCATTTGTGATCGCTGTATCGCCACCTATGGTCTGATTAGGCCGGTTCTTTGTGCCTGAGCAGTGAGCAAGACTACTACCATCTGACCAAATTTCAGCTTTCTAGGCTTACGGTTTGGGCTGCACAATCAATAATCAATAATAAAAAAAATCCTGACAAATACAATAGGGTTTTAGCGCTACACACTTGAACCCCTAAAAAAAATAAAAAAACAGGCCTTGCTGCTTCAGAATATATGCTAAAGTATTAGTCTCTTATTTGAATTAATTTATTCATCCTCAATAACTATTTGCTAAATGCAGGGACATTCATGCCTTTTTTAATGTAAAGAAAAAAAGAAAAAAGAAAGAAAGAAAAAAGATATATGACATACAATATTAAAGTCAAACTATTCTGCTGATAAAAAAAATAAACAATTTTTTATTATTTCTATTCCAAAAGCATGAATGCACATGATTTCTAACCTAAATCAAACAAGCTGGATATTTGCTTTCATGAAAAGAAAAGAACAAAAACACGTCTTTCGTAATTATGTCACATGGCTGGCGTTCACTTTGTACTCTGGTGGACCAAATGTTCCTCATTGTAAAGTAATCCATTTCAGGGGCAGATTTCCAGGAACAAATTATGCCTGCTAAATAAAGACACCTGTATGAAAAGAACATATTCATAGATCTCTTATTTATAAGATTGTGGAAGACTGTTGGATGCTGACATTGTTTTTATAGATTCAGAATTGTAAGAAAAAAAGTATAAAGATATCCCATAATATCATACTTTTTCCTTTATTAAGTCAAAATATTTCAAACAAAACATGGAAATATAGTTTTGACCAACCTAAGAGTTAATTTGCACTTTCCATCTTGTACATAATTGACCAAATACGCTCATAATTTATTCTGCAATATTGCTGGCTTTTTTGGCAAGCTCTGCTGAATGGGTAGGAGCCTCTAAGGGAGTTCTTTTGTCCACGGTGACATTAAGCCCAGAACATGAGTGGTACATGCTCTTCCCACTGATCTCATCCTTTAAACCTTCCAGGATGTTGTGTTTCGCTTGTCACCCTTCCTGACAGCATAAACAAGAGGAGTTTATTTTCGTAAAAGAGCATTATTTTGCTCTCTGTGTAGTACAATATGCAACCAGATATGAACAATCTTCTCTTGAAAATGGAATAACAAGTTATACACGTACCTGTATCATATAAAACAGCGAAGTGATGAATGAATGTTACGACATGATTCATACAACTGGCAAAGAAGCCATGTACATGCATCTCATTCCATTTTAATTCATTCAGTCTCATTGCACTGTAATGGAGGTTATTTCTGATTCACAACTGGAGTTCAAATCTTCTTAAGAAAGGTTTGTGCAACATTACAAGATCTGAAATAAATATGACACATGCAAACACAGATAAGACTGCTAAATTGACGTAATATAACACAAATAAATAACTGCATTACAAGTGCCGCTGTTGCAGTATGCGGCAAACAAATCAAATAGGAATTCTTATGCAATTTCTGTAAAATGCATTTGGTAAATACTGTGGCCCAGTTCTGAGCAGCTGCATTTCATGAATTTGCATGTAAAGGTTGGATTTGTTTGCCTCAAATGGGTTGCTAAATCAAGCAATAAATCAAATCTGTTGTATTTATATTTCAGTTATTTTAAAGCCAAATTCCAATTCCAAGTTGTTTTTCATAATAGATAATCACTCGGTGGCAAGCGCTCCGGTACGCCTTCATTTATCATGCTCGTTTAGTAAAGCATCTCGACTCATTTTTAGGATTCTACTGCTGTCAACATCAGTCACTGGAAAGGATACAATCAATCATTCCTTTGAGAGCAAGTGATGGCCGTTTGACAGGGAGGGAACATTACTCAGTCACTTTTTTGTTTACGCCACACAACGCTGCCTGCCAAGTCTTGGCCCCCGTGAGCGCCACTTGTTTTAGTTGGAATAGCTGGATGTGGAATTTAAATCCATTAGCAGGCTGGCTAGCCTTCCTACCGGCTTTACTGAGAGTAGCGGCCATCAGAATGAATGTGCATTCATTAACACCAGCGGACATTTTCAGCAGCAGCCAACATACAGTCTCATGTTCGTGGCGCAAACGATAATTGCTACATGACTGAAGCTTATCTTCTTCAAATCAAAGGCATGAAATACAACCCACAGGAAAATTGCACGTTTTCATAGCTCAAGAGATTTAGTTCTCATTAATGCTTTTTCCTCCCTTGGATGATCTCCTGAAATAAGAATAGATTGCATATAGCGTAAAGCTGTACAATTAAAAGCAGCATGTTTTAGTATATAAGGACATCTCTTACATAGACCTACTAAAATATGAAAGAAGTTGTAGCTTTGTATATACAAAGACAGTTTTTGCAATTGTAAGTGTGATTATTATTTTCTCTGGAGGCTCACAATCTTACGGCTGTCTAGGAGAAACAATTGAGATATCAAACGAGATCTCTTTTGTGATTTTTCTTTCCTACGGGAAAGCTGCTCATTTAAGGAGAGGCTGGTTGGCCAAATGTTGCACCAGATGGATTTTGTTAAGATGCGTGTGTGTGTGTCTGCAAAAGAGAGTCAGTATGCTTTTGTAACATGTTAAAGATTTATTGAGTGCCCACCTTTGCAAAGATCTCCTATGGATTTTTTGATGGATCTGTAAAAATGAATCATTATTTGCTAAACTAAAGAATGACTCAGGTTCGTTTGAAAAACTGTGGACATGTTTCTGGAAGATAATATTCTTTTGTGACATTCGTGGCAACATTTTATTTCATTTTACTGTATGTGTCAGTACTTTGGAAATTAAATGTCCGTTGAGTAGCGCTATAGGGTTGAGGGGCCATTCAAACAGAATGTGTCTTTGCATTTAAAAACATAAGACACAGCCATCAGGAATGGTTTTTAAAAAACACAAAATGCCTCCCTGGCAGTGTTACTGTCAAATTGCTACAGTACTGTACATGCAATCTTGCAACATTTGCCACACCTCCGGGGTCTTCTGATTGGTCTACTGTTTTGAAACTTACAAAAATTACAAATTTCATGGCATGCCAACATTTTTCAGGCCCCCAGAAGACCCTCAGACCCCAGAGGGTTGATAAGCAGTGCTGCATGTAAAAGTCGAAATTCTTAAAACATCAAGATATTGTCATATGTGAGATAAAAAAAAAAAAATTTCTTAAGCAACCTTACAACTGTAGCTTGATTTTACAAGTCTTTAGTAAAAAGTATTTTATTATCACTGGTGTTTTGTAAGACTCACATTTATCCACCCACAAATAATCAGAGTGATTTTTTTTATTTTATTACCCAACTTATGATATAACTGCGGCCTCTACTGCGCAGATATCAAAAGCATCACTGGGTTGCCAATTTGAGGGGACAGATGGGTTGAAATTTGTATGTGTATTTTCTGTGAGAAGGATGCATTTCATACAAGATCTGGCAACCAGATTACTTATATACTGACATGATTACGGGAATTGAATGTGGCAAACATGTAAAATATGCCCAGTGGGATTGTTTTTTATAGCAAGATTAAAAATATGGGAGAAATACCGGACAGTATTTAAACAGGATGAAAGTAGGATGGTAAAATGTGTGTGAATCCTGGGAAAAAAATGGGAAGGTTGACAGGTCCCTTCACATCGCAAAGTCAATGCTGTACCAGCATCACAAATCAGAAAAGCCACATACCATATGTACACAGTAAAAGTGCTTCACAGAAGAACCTTTTCTTGTCTAAATGGTTCCTCAAATAACCCCTGGGTAAGAAAGAGATGGTTCTTTTTAAGAACCTTCGACTGTGGCATTGCTGTGAAGAACCTTTTAAGCACCTTTATTTTTAAGTGTGGACAGTATGCTGCTGGTTGTGTATTAGTATAAGGTATATTTTGAGGTTATAACAAAAAATTGTGGAAGAAAGCCTGTCAAAATGAAAAGAGCAATACTTGTACAATGTTTATTTCAGCTGGAAACTTCACTGAATAGTGTTACAGTATATGTTTAGGTAGTTTGAGGCACAATTTCACCAGTGAGCCTCTGGCATAGTAAATAAGTTGTAAATTAAATCAAAAGTATCTAATGATGCTCAGTGAATAACTACATCCAGTTAGTGGCAAACTAGAGCCATCTATCAGGCTTGAATGAACATTCTCTAGTGCAAAAAAGGAAGTGCAAAGACCTTCAGAAGGAAGAAGGGTAATTAAATGGACCAAAAACAAGTATGAATCAATCCTCGCCTCGACCAGGAAGCCCTTGGGGATTGGAGCTAAGCTTCGTTCTGTCTGTGAAGTGCTGTAGAGGTGGAATAATGACCGTGGCTATAACAAACACTGTCTGCCCGGACTCTTGATGGATCACGTGAAAGTACCTTTAATGTCCCAACTCTTAATCCTCTCTCTTCTTTTTTTCACGTGTTCACTTATCCTTCACGGCCTAATCAGCATCAACTTTGGCCTCTACTGTGTTTTTGGTTACATATACAGCTTTAAAGTCTGCTCGACTACACAATGCGTCCGGATATGCCCAGTTGTATAAAGACAAGGTTTTTGCACTTAAATATTGAAAATTTCATTCATTCTCTGGTTTGACGCAGAGACGTACCAATCAATATGAAAATAGACTTTACAGTTTGTCAAGACAAACTTAGCATGAAAGAACCATGCCATTTAGTTTACAAGATATTTTAAAGCTGCATGGATGCCTTGATGAATAAATGATAAACTAGTTAAAGAATTCCCATGATAACCGATTGTTTTCCTAGTATTAAGCATTTACAATTTATGTGATGCCTCAAGTACTACTCAAGTACGCTTACTCTGGAGGCCAAAAAAGTCACACATGATGAAAGAGTTTGTTCCTCTGTGTCCACACAGCAATAAACCCAAAAGGTTTTTGTGAAGATCACACCGTGGATTCATACTGAAGAAGATTTTAGCATTCTCAAACATTTGACAGGAATGAGACGCTCCAAAGCAATACAGAAAAGTGAAACCAACCTTCATGAAAGCAAACAGAAAAATCCTGTGAGGACAAGAGCGATGAGATGAGATCCGTTGTCCTCAACATATCTTTGATCTAGTTACCATAACACAGTTGCTACAAATGAGCTTTGTAAAATTCAGACTTCTCATGTAATTTAAAACAAGAGCTCTTACCGTTCCCCATCAAAATCTCAAAGTATTTCGATTTACTCATGCAGCAAGGAGTGACGGTTACATAATGTTCTCACAGTTGGGAACACACAGATACGTGGGGGACCGACACAGATTGACTAAGAATTATGCAAGCGACGCCATGGAAAAAATAGGCCATGGAGCTATATCTGTCTGCAAACCTGTGACCTTGCTTTTGCAATCAACTATGATGTACGTGTAATTAGGTTAGCTCCCTGAAAATGAGAGATATTTGTCATTATTTATTCACCTTCATCTCATTCCAAAAAAAGAAAAAGAAAAAAAAAGAGCTTACGCTGTTGTATTTTCCACTCAACACAAAAGTCTTCTGAATTCAAGCAATAAACTTATATCTTTAAAATTACATTTGCAAAAATAAATAATGATGACTTTTTTATGTGAATTTATTTAGGGTTTTAACATTTAATATTGTTATTATTTAATATATTTAATTTTCAGCATCATTTCATGATTTGCTTCTCTCAACAATGAAAACTCGTTCCACTTCCTAATATATTTATCCAAATGTTTTTGCAGGATTCTTTGCTGAATAAATAGTTAAAAAGAACAGCATTTATTTAAATAGAAACATAAATGTAATAAAGTGGTCAAATAATAAGCCACTTTAATGCATTGTTTCAGAATAGCAGTATTGATGTATTGCAAAGTCAATCAATCAATCAATCAATTTTTACTGTATCTGTTCCTCACAGAGAGCTGTGTTTGTTTTTTTAATGTTCTAAACTGAAATGAACAGCATACATGTATGGAACGAAATGAGGATGAGTAATGAGTGACATTATTTAGATTTTCGGCTGAAGCTGTCCTTCGTATTTGGATTTGAGCAGGGAAAGTCGGTCACGGATTGGCGTGAAAAAGCAAATTATTTGGGGAAGGCTGGTGCTCGACGTACTTTAAACTTGATCTGAAGGCCTTCCTAAGTCCTAGAAGCTGACGGTACGATTTGAGCGGATGCAAGCCTGCGACCAGCTAAACAGTGTGAGTTCAACGCTGTAGCTGTGATTGGCAGGATTAGGGTGAGGCGTCCGCGAAGCATCCATGTTGACAGACAAGCAGAGGAAGGACTTTAGTGCTTAGCACACTGAGGTTCAAGGAGGGGAAAAACATGATTGTCGGGCTTCAGAGAAGGCCTGGGGATCAGAGGCACTCTAAATGAGTATAATTATCCAGTTCTGTTGCCCCACATTCCCAGAGGGCCATTAAGAAGACAGTACATGAACCTGAGACCCTTCTGAAAACATTTCCAAGAAAAACGGAAACGTGTGATGAGTGTAAAGTGCAGTTAATATGCCCAACGTAAAAATGTTTGCTGCACACAATGTTTTTTGAATGGTAATGCTTCAAAGTGTGCTGACAAACGCTGGACAAGCTCATCTTGTGCTCTAGTACTAGTAAAGGCTTTTATTAAAGCAGCTTGTACAAATTAATAGTACGATTCTGAATAAATTTAGAAACCCAGTCCACAATTTTGTCTTCTAATTTACTAATTCAATATTCCTTTACCTGGGTGTTCCTAGAGGAAATTGAAATCATTAGTTCAAGGTAATTGCTCATGAATTATAAAATCACCATAGTTTAAATTAAATGCTGCCAGAAGATTGAAAGCAAACATTTCCTAGCACATTGTGTACAGCACTATAGCTAACATTTCAGGTGAGACAATACATTTCAGAGTTCTTTTAGTAGAACTACTAATTAATTAGTACTAATTATGATACCCGAACAATAGCAGAATAAAAGGACGACTCATGAATGTAAACAATCTGATTTTCGCTTGGAACATTTAAGAAAAGCACATCTCTAAAATGAATGACAGGATTGTGTTGAGTAAATGAAGACTACCGAAAACTGAAAAGAGTCTATTGTTTTAATATGACAGAATTTCCCTATTAATTTTCACAGGTGTGTTACCTGTATTTTGAATTAAGTATTGCACTGTATTACATTTAAGGGTTAAAAGAAAGGTCTATAAGCATACTGGTAATTCTGCAGGGACTTTTTCTTCATTATTATTATTTATAATAATTTCAGGGGAAAACATAGAATAAAGTCTTTCTGTTACTGTTTGCAGAAGCTTGAAACAAGCCAAACATGTTTTTAGATGATACATGTTTTAGTCTGTCTTTCATGCAGCATCTTCATTAAGACAACATCAGTCTCACACAAGCAGGAAATTATAGTGTCTCTTCACCATCACTTCATTAGACATGCTATCGCATTCACCCCGTTTCATTTTGAGAGCCTCAATTTGGATCATTGTTGTAGCTCCTTGCTGCACTTTCTGCAAGAGACAGCAAAACCAGGGCAAGACAAAATGACCGGAAGAACAAAATCACACAGGATAAATTATACAGCAAATAAAGCTTTAGCTGAAACATACAAATGAAACATACATTTCTTTTTGAGCACTGCAAAAAAAAAAAAAAAAGAATTAAAGACAGAAGAAATGACAATAGGCAAAAACATCAGCTCTGTATCTGCCATAGGAAACCATCTCCATATAATGGGCATGAGTCATGCATGAAATCACATTGTTATGTACCGGAGATTATGTTTCAGTCCAGCATGATATGAGCACATAACTGTGTGTGTATTTGTACATGTCTGTGCTGAATAGAAAAATTGGAGACAGAAGCAATTTTTATGCAAAATGCAACCCATAAACCTCCAGAAATGATACATCAATCTATGGAGACTTGCGCTTCACAAAATATCTTGTGATAAATGCAGATAAAAATATATAAAATAAATTAATATTTATATATACAGGTACAGGTATGTTTTACAAGACAAATGAAAAAAATATCAAGTTAATTTCTAACATTTACTGACATTTTGTGCTTTTTCTTTTTTTTTCTTGAACTAATTAACGATTACAAAAACTACTCCTAACAAGAACTTTTTTTTTTATTTTTACTACGAAGAAAATGTTTTCAACATTTTGTTTAAAAAAGAAGAAAAACTGTTATTTAAATTAATGTTTCATTAAATTTATTTGGTTTTCTTTTATTCTGAAGTGCGCAGCATGACAAAATAATAATAGCAAAATTTCAAAGCCAATCAGTGCAATGACCCTGTGTTTACTTAATTTAGTTATTGTTTAAAGCAAACTAAGAATTGTGAGCGTAAAATATTGAGTGTAACATGATTTATAACATACTGTATGATGAAGACATGAAAATGTACTGCATAGAAGAAAAAACAAAACAAAAAAAACTAGTTGTCTGCACTCGAACTGCCCCTTGAATCACTGATCAAGTACAAATTGAATGAGACAGTGCAGTTGGATCCTTACAGGCTGTCTTTTTACATTACAGTATGAGAGCTTTTCTTCAAAAGTGACTTAGTGCATTTGAATTTAACATTTCTGTGTTCCCGTGGAATAAACTCAGGAGTTTAAACTTTGCTGGAGATTCGCAGACGCAAGTTCATCAATCAATAATATACATACTGTACAGTACATGACATCTGAAAACATGGTTACACATTATTTCCTGGCAAGTTCACCCAATGTGACTTTGGCTGCTCTGTGACTATGATGTAAGGTCTGTTGTTGAACAGCTTAAAACACTCAAGGAGTGATACATCAGCCTGTTGTATTTTTATTTGTATTTTTTTTTGGCCAGACATCACAAGGGCTGGTATGCAGGGAGTCGGTAATGCAACGCTTGCCATTTATCAAACAACAGGGTTACTGAGGCTGGTGCAGTTTTGTAAACAAACAAATAAAACAAAAAATAATAAATACAGCATGAAGTCCAAACCAACACAAAACCCATCAGGGTGTCACAGGCACCGGTGCTGATAAGGAAATACAATATTGGTCTATTGCACCCTGAATATATTTTATGATGCTACAGGATCAAACGGCACATTAAAAAAACATATCAGGCATTATATCAGGCTCACTATATGGGGGTGATCTCGTTTGTATTTGCATATTTGTGTGAGCAAAGTACTCTGTGCTAAATAATTGTGACTAACTCATTTCATTTTTAGGAATAGCATACACCTACCTATTAATTACATGAATTTAATATTGTACAAATATCGAAGGATGCATAAAAATTTATACATCTATAAAGTTTTATAGGTAGGGATTTGGACGCTTACAAATACTAATGAGATCACATTTCCAAACACACACACAAGAGGAGATATCGCCATTAGATGGGACAGAACAGCAAATAACATATTGGATTATTCACACAAGCTGTTAAAATGTCATATTAAGTAACAGATAAATAACAGCAACACAATACTCCCTTTAGAAAAAAAGGTTTGTGGTGTCCTTTTAAGGGACTTACATATTTGCAATCGTTTAATTTGGTGTGTTTTTTGCTTTGACAGAAAGAGGTGAATGGAGATTTACAAAAGAAAACACTGCAGGTGGACAAAAATTCATTCTCTCACAAATTTTAGGTAAAACACAAATCTCCAAACTCACACTGACCTACATTAAATTATATTTAGCTCTCACGAAATGAGAACAGCATTGCTGCGTTGACGTCAACATCAGGCTTTCCTTTCTAATTCTCTTTGCTTCAGTTGTTAGTTTACCCCTATGAAATCTAAAGGGAGTTGAGACGAAAACAAATTAGTCGTGTTTTCGCACATAAAACTGCCTGCAGCTTCTGCAGAGGGGCCTTTTTGGTGTCTCTTTGTTACTCTCGTTTCTCTACCAGTTTAAAACTGCTAATTCACCAAAAATATACTAATTAAAACAATTTTCCACAACAATCCGGGAAGATGAAGCCACATCGGGTGCCATTCGAGGAATATGAATGCAGTTATATGAAGCCCTGTTAGCCATGTTTATGGTAATTTCTTTTGGATTAGCCAGTAACCAACAGGTGTCTAGTTGCCATGGCGACGCTGCCAGTTACCAGCCCATAAGCATGGCTAACTGTGTTTCGCACAGCATCCGAGAACTTGGCCACGAGAAAGTGTGCTTTATTCGCTTGAATGGATGAAGTATGCAATCTGAATACTTTAGCTTTATAAACCACTTTATTTGCTTCTAGGGGCCCACTGAGGCCCAAATTAGGCCTTGTCCACTGTCCAAATTGACTGGATACTATTGAACACTTGATTTTAGGGATAAACACGGGCAGGAACAAACCCCTAAACCATTCAAAGCGTAATTATCTCCATTAGCTCTTGGCATAGCTTGCGCAAGTATAGCAATATATTTCCAATTTTGCATTACGTAGCATGTCCTTCATAACCTCAGCTGCACAAAGGAAATAAGCGGAGCATAACAAAGTCTTGAATATAATATAGGAGTTCATAAAATAAAAGCACACTAAAAAGGGGCTAAATTTAGGATTTATGTGTTTGAACTGCAAATACAATTTCCATGCATTTGGATCACACTTTAACATAAAGCAATAATCTTAATGTGATACTTTCATAAATAAAACAGATTTTTGTAACAGTGCTAATAAACTGTGTGTATTTCCAATTCACAGTAACCCGCTTTATACATTTAGAATGAATAATTTATGAATGATAAATGAATGAATTTGTTTCAGTCTTACACATTGCTCTGTAGGTAGCATATTTGAATTATACTGTGTGTGTATATATATATATATATATATATATATAATGCTGGTTTTATACAGTTTGATTAAATGCATTTTGAAAATATGATTATAAAATGTGAAATTACATTTATTAGTTACATAATTACATTATGTTAAAATTGTGTAATCCCAATGGCTGGACATGTTTTCTTTGTCATTTAAAATACTTCTTAAAATTAGGACTAATATTTTAGTGTAAAATCAACACAAGAAAGAAAAAAAAAAAAAACACAATACAGCAGTGACAGACCCACTGAGAAACATTCCATTAACCTGCTCAAAAGTACCTACTTAGGGAGCCAAAGAATTGCATTACGACATAATAAAAAAAAAAAAGAAATGCACAAATAAATAACTAAATCATTCAGAAAAGCCATACGAAAAGGTGCGTAAACAAATTTGCAATGAATAGCAAACAAGGCTTTGATCATCTCCAGGCCAGACGGCAAACTAGCATTGTTACAGAGTTATAAACTGACTCCCAACCTGCAAAATTATCGCACTTTAACGTTTCCCCACGGCTCAAGGAGTTTCATTAAATACCATGATTAAACTAATCAACAGACTCATTGGTGCCTGTCAGATATCATCGCTGCCTTCTCAATTAGCCAAACCTCCTTGAACTCAATTGCAAATGTCGTCAATCGCATGCCATCTCCCTCCCAGGTCCTCTCTGCTGCAGTGACCCCCCCTAAAATGGGATAAGTGAAATAATCAGTGGGGAAATTAAACATCATAGCCTCCCCTGACGGCCCCTCCCAAAGCCATCATGCCGATTAAGAGGCATCATTTGCGATTTGCGAAATCGGAAGTATGCAACTGATGTTTTTGTCTTACTTTGGTGCCACCAAATGGGTAATGCAGCCCTCGCTGTTGAAAACATCCTTTGGTTCAGAGCGCACATTAGCTCGGTGGCCAAAAACAATATTAGCTAATGGTACAGAGACATGCGTTAAAATGGAGATAATTTTGGTGATGGGACTGGGAGTGTTCAGTTCCCGTATAGCACAATTTTGGAATCCTCAACGAGCAACAACTGCGGGTTTTGTCGACAACCTTGGAAGAACGTCACCCCTGGCATTTGACCGTCTGATGCAGATATCCTTGACGCAGATGGATGTAAATGAAGTTTTCTTGCTGTAGAGCTTGAACCCAGGAGACAGATCCAAAAGACTTCAATTATGTTTGTATGTAAAGATGTTGTTTCGATTCAGTGCACAAAGTTTTATTCATGCCTGCTAATTCAGAGTTTCTTAAATAAAAATGACAGAGAAAAAAAGCAACATACAATCCAAAACATAAAAAAAAAAGTACATCGTTAAACATGAAAAAGAAATAAAACAAAAATGCACAGTCACCTGACAATCAGCACTTGCACATTATTAATTACGTTAACATCCCTTAGCAGCGCATCGGTGTGTAACAGTATGTCAAGGTCGGTCCTCTCATAATAGCCCCTTTATGGCTTTACAATGCTGCGACTCACCCTCCTCAGCATATAAAGACAAGTTGTCAGGTTACCCAAATTATTCAAGCCCCTCATCCTCAGATGCAGCCTTCATTGTCCACCGCTATAAAAAGATCCACATCATGCTCAAAGTGGAATAGGACCCTTGAGCCTAGTGAGGCAGTGGGTACAAAGCAGACCTCTTTATCATTGAGTAGAGGGCCAGGTCAGCTTCCCTCCCAGCTTCCTCTCAACACTCGACACAGCAATTTAAAATCCACCGGCAGATACAGCTGTACCAATATTTTAGTCTGTCATGGTATAGAGGGCAAATGGTGAAGTTCTTTTAAAGCACCTCTAAAGATCAAAGTAGCATCGAAATAATCCATCGATCCAGCGACTTCTAAACAACTAGCAATCTGCAAAAGGAGTTTGCGATGGTTCGATGCAAGCCCTTGTTGTGAAGTCATCTGCTTGCATATCGCTAGATCGCTATAATTTCAGCCATTCGTAATAGTATTTCACCTCTATTATTAGCATAAGGCAGAATAGCTGTTATCGATTTCTTCTTGTTTCCCATACTGCAAGAACAGTTGACCCTATTTTGCAGAGTATTGTTGTGCCGCTCTCCTGCTTGAAGAATAAGGGGTTTGCGAGCAGAACCAATACATACAAACGACCTGAGTTGAGAGGTCGGCCAAGTAACGGGCTTGGTGTATTGATTTGAGCTATTGAATTAACACCTGTCAACTTACAATGGGCCTGCAATTGTTGGTTACCTGGTGAAAGCTATAATTAAGCTGGTTCCAAGAAATTTCTATAAGAACCGACATCATATTTATTGATGACATAAACATATTTTGGTCAATATAGTGCAATAAGTGCAAAGCAATCAAAACAATGAAAACGATAAGGGAAAGAGAATTGCGAATGCTTGTATAAAAATAGGTGTTACATTAAAATATCAGTATCACACAACATAATTATTACTTCAATTATTATTTATGAATTTTGATATAACATATTAAAAATACATATTAAGAATGAATACACATATTCATTTTTAATATATAATATTTCTTCTAATGTTAGCTGGGAAGACCCTGTGGACTTCCATCTTCCAAAAAAGTGCAGACAGCATACAAAGACACTTTTCCTTTGAAATTGTTAAATGATGCAAAGTCTCTCTTCGACATTGGGGTGTGCCACTGCTGAAAAAAAGCCACTTGTACAATGCAAGCTACAGTAAGTGATCGGAAACTACAAACGAAATGTTCATACAGAGAATCATGGGACATGACACACATAATATTGATGAGCATTGAAAAAATGTTGAAAATACATGGCAAAGAGTATACCAATAAATACAGTACTTACTTACAGACTAAAGCAGAGAAATTGTCCTGCTCGATTGGATGCGCTGCTGTATAGTGTTTCTGTCAGAAAGTTGTGTTTTTTTTCTTTTTTTTTCTTTTGTTCTTGTTTGTGAAACCCCTTCCCTAACCCCCTTAAATTCACAATATTTGTATGATTATATTCCTGAAAATGTATTTGGGTGAGATTAACCTGTACACTTAGATTATGTGTATTCAATCATCCACTTAAAAAAATAGATTTTGCATCGCCAGTTTTATATCACAACTCGTGCTTTCATCCAAGTTCCGCGAGCTCTATTTATTTATTTTCATTCTTAGATATTTCTGTAATGCCATGTGGTTCTGAAATTAAAGTAACATAGTTCGGCACACCCCACTTAAGGTTTTGGATTTTTTTTTCTTTACGTTGATGTATGTTGTGCCAAGGCACCCTCCAGTTTGAGTCAGTACAAGGGGAAAAATGCATTTACTGCATTTTTAGATACACCAATATTTAAAACTGGCTCTGTGTTGTCTGTTTCTCAAGAACTTCGAGGTAGTCCGGCTCTATTTGAAGTTTTGCCTTTAGTTCCAAATAGTCATTTCTATTGGGCTCCACAAAGACAGTACTTGGCGCTGTACCATACAGCATAGTCTCACGTATTCCTTCAGGATGCAAGAACTGGCGCCTGACGTCGAAGTTTTGTTGGTATGTGTAAGGGACGGGGCCAGTGTACTTATATTCAAACCTGCCGCCAGCAGTGGATGGGGATTTATCCGGCTCCAGGATCCCTCGGAAAAAGTGTTCCGCATCCTGCACAGGGGATGGCTGCTCACGAGGCTCGATGGTGCTCACTGTGTAATTGGGGCTCCTCAAGGTGACCTCCTGGTCCTCATCGGCATTACTCCTGTAGGTGACCTTGAGTTCATGTAGATCGGGGTAATCCTCCACAGCGTTCCCTTCCCGGGACCTGTAGATTGGGTTTTTGCACATGTGACCTAATGGATGGGGGATGTACTCATAGACATGACCAGCTGGGGCCTTGACCTTGGGGATGGAGCGATTGCTATAGAGATTGTACTGCAAGTTGAAGGAACTCACATCAGAGTTGTTTGTGCTGGTACGGTCGCTCTGAGACTTTTTACGCCTCTTCATCACCACCACAAACAGGCCGGCTGCCACAAACACCGACATAATGAAAACAAGGAGGAGGCTGAGAATGAGGACAGACAAAGGGACATTGCTGGAATGGGTGTTAAACCTCTGGGGTGTCTCCGTGGTGGTGATCCTGTCTGCTGAAGGCCCCTCAGAAGGAACCACAGTGGACACAATGACGTCGGAGTAATCTGGACACAACTGCTCAGAAGGGACGACCCGCATATCCTGTCCCGTGAGCCGCTTGGGAGTCACGCATTTGACGTCATTGACCACAGTTCCCATGTTCAGCTGCTCCAGCCAGATCTTCATGCCAACCACATCGCAGGAACAGTCCCATGGGTTCTCGAACAGGTCGATCTGGACAAGTGCTTTCAGCTGGTCCAGAACTCCGCTTACAGGCAGGTTTTGAAAGTGGTTGCTGCGAAGGTTGAGGCGGGAGAGAGACAGACTAGAGAAGATGCCTCCTGGCAATGTTTTTAAAAGATTGTTATTAAGGAAAAGTAGCTGAAGGTTGGGCACAAAGCGGAAGGTGCCACCTACAATCTCTCGAATCTTATTGTATTCTAAATACAAGTACTGCAGACTTTTTAGCCCAAAGAACATATCTGCCGTGAGTCTGTCAATCAAATTGCCATTTAAGTACAGCCTGCGTAGGTTAATTAAATCCCCAAAGGCTCTGTCGTGTATGAGTGCTATCCGATTGTTTCCCAGGTGCAATAAATCCAGTCCCTCAGCCTCCACAAAGTCAGATCTACGCACCACAGGGATGTAGTTCCCTGTGAGATACATCTTTTTAGGATTGTATGGCTTGGGCTTAAGATCTGATATGTTTTCAATCTTTCTCTCCTGGCAGTTGACATTTAGCCCCAGGTCGGAGATCTGCAGATTGCATGTACAGGTCGTGGGACAGTCCAAAGGCACAGGAGATTTGGTCTGAAAAGCAATGATGGGCCCATAGTTGTAGGGGTTGGCTGGGATTCGAGAAGTGGGCTTGGACTTAGTTTTGCTAGATTGGCGGGTGCCCTTGGTCGGCCTGGACGAGGATCGCAGGACAGCTGAAGATGTGGCTGATGCTGTCACGGCCGCCGGTGTGGTCTGGAAATAGCTGCTGGTGCTGAGCGGGGGTGGAGGTCGCATCTCGTACTCTGATATGGCCCTTCTGGGACACAGTTCCTGCTTTGAGACCTCGTCCAGATCCCTACCATGGAGCCTGAAAGGAGTCTCACATACCACCTCCCCCACCAGAGCTGTGTAGGCGATGCTCTCCAGCCAAGCCTTAAGCGCAATGAGCTCGCAGGAACAATTCCACGGATTCTCCTCGAGCTGTAATTCCACTACTTTGTCCATATGCTCCAGAAGGCCAATATACGGGAACATTTTTAAGCGGTTGCCCCTAAGATCCAGGTGCGTCAAGGGCACGTTCCGGAAAATGTTCGTGGGCAGAGAGGACAACAAGTTGTCGTTGAGAATTAGCACAGTCAGTTGCTGAAGCCTGCTCAGGGCATTAGGTTCAATAGTGCTAATGAAATTATAGTCTATCTGAAGGTATTCTAGGCTCTCGAGTCCGACGAAAGTGTCGTCCCTAAGCATGTCTATTTTGTTATTGTTCAAATGTAATCTCTTTAATCCTTGGAGTCCGTTGAAAGCCCCGGTCTCCACCTCAGATATGTCATTATTACCTAAATGCAAAATGGTAACTCCGGTATAGTTGATGAAGTCATCGACAGACAGTCTTTTCAGCAAATTACCTGTCAGCAAAAGATGGTACATAGAAAACTGCACTGGGCTTATTTCCGACAGCCGCACAATGCCCCTGTTCTCACAACTGACCGTCAGAATGCCTTCCTTCTCCTCGCAAGTGCACAGATTCCTACAGATCTCCCCATAATTGTCATACATCTCAACCAGACTCAGAGATGTGGCAACCAGCAATATTATTTTCAGTATCCAGATATGCATTTTCTTGTGCAGGAATGGCCCAGCTCACGGTTGTGCAGTTGCAGTTTGGGATGTCATCTAGAAAAGGAAAAGACGTGATGAATGTCTGTTACATAAATATGCAACCTCTACATCTGAAAACTACATTAAATGATGGGCAATGCCAAAATGTTACAGGGATATTGCAACCACGGATTTGCAGGATCCTTCCCATTAATGCAAAGCAAACTCTTCGTGCCTAAAGCAAAAGCAGATTCTGATACGAATAACCAATGTGCACTGTTCTTTAGCTTAAACTTTGCAATGCAAGAGGACTTTAATTGATTTAATATAATTTTAAGGCTGTCTGTATTTAATAAAAATATCAATATATAAATAATATATAGAATAGTCTCATACCAAACTCCATCAACCATATTTACTGGTTGCAAATGCATTGATTTATTCAATACAATAAATCATGCACATTATGTAATACTCATGGTATTGCAAATACAACCACATTTCTTTTCATTACGGCATTCAGGCAAATTTACAAAGACACAGAAGGGGAGAACGAAGGGGGAAAGAGAGAGAGAACGCTCTTGCTTCTTTGAAATTTAAAGTAACATCGACTAGTAGAAATGCTCTCCAATGCGCAATTTGGGAATGCATTTTCAACATATTATCTGGCGGGATCTCAACTCAAAGATGCAAAACGTATGGCCAGTTGCTCGTGAACTGAACAAATCGACATCTCCATGGTTTCCAACTTGAACATCTGCCGCTGAACGAGACAGATCAGCAAATCCACATAAAATTGTCACTCTACAAATTGCTTTAAAACATATAACGACAGTCATTTTTATTATTTGTTTCGTCTTAAACCAGAGACCCTTGCCATACCCTAATGCAAATAATATCCCCGTACTCACCCCACATATCCGACGACTTCAGTTTTTATCAACTCTCAAACAGTATCGAAGTTAAACCTCGGAGTGCACGACACATCTACGTTTCACAAAGGTGCCTATGTTGAATTTCTTCCTTTGATGCTATATGTGACATTCATAGCTCATCCCTCGGGCGACAAAGACGCGAGTTGATTAAAAGCAGAACCGACGTCATCGATTATAGCCCGATTCCATCTTGATGGGGAGCAAACAATACTATATTAAACCATTTTGTTGTGTAGAAGCATTTGTATTCATGCTAATCAACCCCTCTCTCACACACACACTCTGTCTCCCCCCTCTCTCCCACATAAACACACACTTGGGCGCACAAAGACACTCTCTCACACACACGCACACACATTCACAGATACGGCACATAAGTCTAAAGCGCTATAATACGATCCAAAAGTCTACACTGCTAATGTTGATTTTTTTGGTGACGGAAATTGAATGAAAAACGATTAAAGAATAAACAGCAATATAACTAAACCGATTCATCACAAAAAAACTCATTCATCGCGCACCCAAAGCCGGTTTTTCCAAAGCCACGCGTAATGCCTCATAATTGAGGCTCCTAAATCTAACGCCCGAATCTTGTGAAGCACATATGAAGTTGTGTAACGCATACATAACTGAATATTTCACAACCGAGACAAGTGTTCAAGAGGCAGTTTTCTATGTCAGCGCGATAACTGCGTTTCAGCACCACGGACAGCTCCAGCCGCAGCAAAAGGGGGCTGCCTATGAGACGGCTTGCTTTGCTTTGGAAGACAATCCATGTTTCTTACCCGTTTAAACGTGATAAATTCGAAAACATCATGAGCACGGCCAATCCATAACCTTGAAGACACTGGAGCCTCTTTAGCCCGACTGTATAATAATCCGTGAAGTGGTTCGTGATCAGCCTGGGTATCGCAAACTCTCCCTGGAAACGTGACGGTCAGCTGGCTGAAAATAGGAAAAACGCAAGTTTAGGAATTTCTCTTGATGTGCATTGGCGTTCCCTGGCAAAATCCAACCAATGCAATGTCCATTTCAAACGACATGTATCCACAAGCAAGGCAGTCTATCCCTTTTTCTCAGGAACGGACGCGCAAAGTACGTATCCCCGAGACTCTTGTGAGTGGTACGGCTGGTATCGCGTTGTATATTGCCGGATGTACATGTGATTTCTTCGCTGATCTCTGGTTCCTCCAATGCAGTGTTGTCTTTTTTCATATTTCTATATTTTTTATTCTTGTTTTGGCAAGAGGTTCCCATAAATCCGTCTTTGGAGATGTGTTGCCATCTTAACTAGTGTTTCAACTAGTGGAACTTGGATTTCCATTGGCTCACTGTTGCTGTACTGTCGTCAGATCAATTGTAAATTTGGGGCAGGGTGGAATATTTATGAGAGGACTTAAAATAAGAGATTCGTGCACAATATGTTGCTCGCACACTGCCCTCTCTCTATCTTATTTTACGTAACAGCATAATTGAAGGGTGATGGCGATGGTAAGGCAATCGGAGAGAGAAAGAAGAGGAAGAAAAGGCACTGTATGTGTGTGTGTGTGTGTGTGAGAGAGAGAGAGAGAGAGAGAGAGAGAGAGAGAGAGAGAAAAATGCCCATAGAGGGCAGTGTAATTCGGTAAACGAATATTTTGCTATTTGTATGCAGTACACGAAACATTTAACTTGTTATATCCTATAGTTCAGTTTCATTTGGCATAATTTGCACAAAGCATATGCCAATTGCAGCCAATTTACTTTGCACAAAAGAAAAGTATTGTAATTCATAAGACAAACTTGTATGTTTTAATTTACTCAATGAGAGAAAGACCTCAAATAATGCTCCATCAACCACATCGCCCTTAAGGCAGAAATTCAAAGTTTGCATGGAGCAAGAATTTACTTCTAATCCCCGATCTTTGGGAGACAGATAAGATAAATAAAAGACATGCTTCAACCTTGGATTACTGATGCATTATTTGTCACCTGAAGGCTGATATTGTACTGTGTCAGATGAACAGAAAAAAACAAATAAATAAATAATAAAATGTGAAATAAATAAATAATAATGTGACCCCTGTGAAAATAGGACAACCAAAGTCACATCTACAGCTGTCACTATCAGTTTACTGATATGTATGTGTGTATATATATATATATATATATATATAAAGAATAAATACATGTATGTTAGAAACAACAGACAAAATTATAACAATAATGGCAATAATAAAAGAATAATACTGATAGATTAAAGAAAAAAAAAAAGAAAGAAAAGAAAAGAAAAAAAAAAAAACACAGACCTGTTGTTGGGGAACCTTTGTAATGTAATGTAATGCTTTTTTTTTTTTTTTTTTAAGGTACACACTTTCTAGGCCTGCAGACCAGTGTGAGATGTTTTCTGAAATGCATTGCCCTCCTCAACTGCCGGCCTTAGATTTATAAGGGCTCAGCTCCAATTACACCTCAAGAGCACTCCCAGTGTAAATAGAATTAACTCTAGCATGCTAAAGCTCACATGTCCTAAGGAATCTCCTCCTTTGTCCTCTTTTGTATGCTAATTTGTAACGTCCACCTCCTTTCCCATTCGAATGAGGACAGTAAGCGAGTGTGACATCTACAACATCTTTAGCGTGGCATCGAAATTAACCACTAAGATGCATTAAATTATTTAAGTCACAGGCTGTGGCTAATCGCATTAAACGGCTACAGTTATAGGACATTTCCTGTTGTGAAGGACAAATCTCCAGAACTAAAATACCATTAACGCAATCTTTTAGAAAGTCCCACTCAGCATACAGTTACAGCCAAAGTACATTACAGTCACTGTTTCCTCGAATCTTACTGCTTCACAATGTACTGTATCAAGTGCAAACTTTACACAAATAGGCCCATACTACTTAAAAATACTACATTTACATACAATACATTCTAAATTATAGATTCTAAATCAACATTTTAGAATGACTTAAGAGTTCTGTGTGGATAGGGCTTTTACGGTACATTTATGGTACAGTAAAAAGATGGTATGAAACTTTTTTGAAACATTTCATGAATGCATATGTGGTGGGACACACTAAAAAAATAAAGCATGTGTTTAAGAAAGGCAATTGTGTAGATTTTAAAATTGGTCATTTTAAAATGACCTCTCAATAATTTCTATTAAGTCAACTGATTCTTGAAATAGTCTGCAACAAATGTAGATATAGAAGACTGGAAGATATAACTGAATTTAAAATATGTTGTCTTTGCTCCTAAAACAAGCTAGGGCTTACAGTCAGACTCTACACTTTCATAAAAAAAATAAATAAAGGTTTTCCACCTAATAGATTAAAACAGAGTTACTTTTTTCAAGCTTAGGTTTGCAAATTCAAAGAAATGGAGGAGAAATGTATTACTTTGTATAATAAAGTTGGCATCATGGGTTCTGGTTCCAGAAAACAGAGACAAATATGCTATTTTCCCCCAAAATAAAGTGCATTAGTACAGACATCTGATTTTACTATTGACTTTCGCTGTGGTATTTTCCCAGAAATGCCTGTAAAAACCACACTTTTTATGTATGTAAAAGCCTTTCCCCACAAAGCACACCATAACCCCCGGCCAAATGTCTCTAGACCTAACTTTACCGCAATAAAACGAGAGCTCACATATATGTTTCATTTATCAGCCAGTCATAAATCATATAAAGAGGTACTGAGGCATAACAAACACATCACTCCTGGATATTACAGCCAGTGTGAGAGTGCATATTCCATCTTGGCTTCTGCTCATAATGCGGGTCTTTGAGGGGGTTGTAATCAAAAGTTTCAAAGTTAAACCACAGCATTTATCAGCCGGCGCTCTGATGTTAAATGTCGACTAGGATTCCGACTGAGGGGAGACAAGATTACCTGTTTGACAGGTAAGACAGATTGTTGTAACACAGGGAGGCTGTATATGGGCTTACCTTTGTCACCGAACACTACTAAAGCACAAGCTGGAAACAACAGCACAAGACGAAGAAAATCTTCTCACTTAACGCACTTGCATCAAGGTCATCAATAACAAAATGAATAATCCAAGTAGATTTTTAAATCAAGTAGTAGTCCAAAACAAAACAAAAAGGTTAAAAATCTGTTTAAGCAGACTTATCTCTATCAGGTTAAATCACTAACCCACTTAGCACTTAACACCCTAAATAACTACATTGCACATTGCTTTTGCAAGTGAAATGAGAACTGTTGCGGAACTGTGAAATCAAGAGAATAAAATACATTATGCATGGCTTCAAATCTGTCTTAGACTGAACAACAGGGTTAATGTCATTCTGACCCTGCGCTTGTTCTGCGTCATTTTCAACATCATAGAACATTTATTTATCTGTTTAGCCCATGAGTACTATGGTAATATTGCCAAAATAACACAAACTTCTTCAGTGAGTCACTCGGTGTGTGCATCTGTAGATGTGCTCAACTCTTTCTTTTCAACACACTGAAATTATTAAAGACACTCTGCCGTCTATCAGCTGTCCGTAACCTCATGAACCTCCTTGGCCAGCATTTTCTATTTATTCCCATCGTCTCCAGACAAAGAGGCAACTAGTGAAAGTAGAAACCGGCAGAGTAGGTTTATTTTTAGACTGATCCATCAAAGCTTGCTTTATATACATCATGACATGGAAATGTGCTCCACACAATTTTGCAGATGACACAGATCATCAGATGCTCTAATCAAACCAATATTTCTTCAAAAATGTATGACTTTTTATTTATGGGTAATTCACATAGATAAATGTTAAATATTACGAAAAGGGCCTCTATTATGTGTAATGAAAACATTCAAAAAAAAAAAAAATAAATAAAAACTATTGTTTTTTTTATTAATTTCAGACACAATAACTTTATACGTGGGCCAATTTCAGATTTAAACCTTTGCATTATGTTTTCATTCATTAGCTGTTACACACGGCATGAAATGCCATTTTCAAAAATCCATAATATGGGCACTTTAAGATTTACATGAATACCTAAATAAAAGTATCCAAAGTCCACATTTCTTTTAGTTTTTTTTTCTTTTTTTTTTTCTTAATTTTTGCTAGGGCTCCTTCAAATAAACGTGTTTATAACGTGGTCAAAAATGTACTGTAGTGTATATAAACCTATTTATCCATCTATCCTGCAGCCTTTTATGCTCACCAAGACTGCATCTACACTGCAAAATATTGTTACTTACAAAAACTGTCTATGAACTTTCTATGAATATTCAACACATTTAAAAAAAAATATATATATATTTTATATTAATTATTTACTACTTAAAACAACCCTTCGGAAATATATGCTGATTTAATGCTAAAAAATAAAATATATATTTTTTACATATTTATATCTCCCCTATATATCTTTTGACATATATCTTAAAGTATAAATATGTTGTTTAAATCCTCAACTTTAGATCTGAATGCTACTCTTTATTTTAGAAGGAAGCACACTACTTTGTCAGCACTTTGATACTGCAAAATGGAAGCTAGTTGCATACAACCTCAAAACTTAAAAAAAAAAGTAGTAGTACACAAGCATTTCTTTTGTGACAGGTGTGGGTTTGAACTGTCTCTCAGAGCAGATGCATCAGTGCAGCTTCTGTCGTTTTTACAGTACATTACCCTGCAATGAAAAGTACAAAATTTACACTTCTACTGTAGAAATTCAATCCGTCAGGAGGAACGGTAGAATCAAAATACATAATAATATAAACAAACAGCAAGCTGCTCCTCTGCTGGATACAGAAGTTCAAAAAGTGTATTTATTTATGTGCTTGTTTGTTGCTTTTCGGGCATCTTTGTGCAGAGAGTTGGGCGGCAGTGATCTTCTCCGCCTGCTTGAAATAGCTATTTGTTTCTTGTTCTGCTTCGAGTCTTGTTACAAACGGAAGCAAAACTATTTAGCATATGCAGAATTGCAGATGAACCGTAATGGCTCTTTAATGACCTGATCATTACTCTACACCTCTTATTGAGAGTATCGCATTTATTTGCCATTAGATTGAAATCCAGAGAAAGAGGAGGTTACTTCTGCCTATTGCACTGTGGCGAAATTAATAGATTTCTCAACTCACAAGAGGAACTATTTGTCCTCCAGTTTAAATTGGTTGCTTAATTAAAAGCACTTTGGAAAAAGGAATAAGAATATCATCATGCACAAATCAACTTTGTTCAGAGCAGGCATTACCCGCATTTTCTCTTTTTCAACTATCAGTTGATAAGGACATTTTGCATTCATCTAAGTATATCTGTTATTTGTCCCTGACTGGCATAAATATGTAGAATTTTTATTTAATTTTTTTCTTAACCTCATTGCAAGCTATACACGCAACTCTCCGAACAAAAGTTATACAGACGACAAGTTAGAGAAGATGACTGACAACAACCAAAGCAAATGATCTGGTTCTGGACTGCATTATCTACGGTCAAAGCTTATGGAAAAGGAAATGCAAATATTTGTCTGTCACTCCAGAGCTGAAAGGCCTACGGGGGATTCAATGGACACCAATGAGTATTTATTTACCATGGAAAATCACTATAGAGACCCTGCTGGGATGACTTTCCATGCAAAGACTCTGTTACTCTACTGTGTGGATCATTGATTTCTTTGCCTGTGATTTGAATCCTGCTGCTCGCTTGGGTTCACGGGGATGAACGCTGAAGGACTGGAGATGTCTTTCTCAATGGGAGAAATCCTATTTGGAGCCTGCATTCAATATACAGTATTGTTTTTGACAAACAGATGGGTGTCAAAATCATCTAGAGACGCTCCTAACAGTCATACTGTCAGAATATTTACTGTTTTGCCATACTGAATGAACATGTTAGGCTTGAATGGCTTGAAATAACATCATAGCAGCAATTACCCCTTGAGATAAAGTACCTCTCAGTGGCAGAGAATTCACTTGGTGTTAAATTGTGCTCCATTATGTGTTCGCCTTTATGTTGTGTATTCATTATTTATTTATTTATTTTTTCTTCACATAATGCTTCTGAAAGGTAAGTTTGCTGATAAAACGCTGAGGGTTTAATCGCAATAGTTTCATAGAAGAACAAGTTCATACTGATAGCACAAGACAACACGTGGTACCAAAATCATGAACAAATGTATTGTAAAATGTGTTTAGTTTACATTGATGCACTAAAATAAATAAAAATGAAATAAAAATAAATAAATATATATGTACACATATACACACACACACACACTGATTTATTCAAACTTACTAAGATTAAAACAGAATAAAGAAAAAAAAACAACAACACTGTAATAGTATCTCAGTGATAATAAAATAACATGGGCTTTTTGCTTAAATCAGAGTACAATGCATTGCAGTGGGCACTGAGGTGCATTACTGAAAGTCTTAAGACTACTACAAACTTAAAGCTTCAGAAAAAAACTATAACAATCTAATTGATATAAATTATTAAAACTGACTAAAATTATTTATATTTATATTGTTATTGCACTTCTTTGGATGCAAGGTTTTGTTCATTTATCTATTTGCAATACTTTATCTCCATGTATACTGTACCATGAAAATATCTATTTATTTTGTATGTTTATGTAGTACCAGGTCCTGGAGAAACGCTATTTCATTTCACTATGTACCGTGTCAGCGATATGTGGTTGAAATGACAATAAAGCTTCTTGAATCAAGCAAATATTATATAATGCAGTATTATATGACATTCTCACTCCAACTCGTCACATTTTGATGCTTGGTCAATACAGTTTTGCGCCGTTTTTTGACGCTCAGGATACGCCTATTCAGTCACTTTTTTCGACAAAAAACAATAGTATTTCACAACAGCAAGACACAACTGGTCATGTGACACACAAGAGCCAATGGTATTTCACAACCAACTATGACGTAAACACTCTTGAAGCGGCGTTTTTTTGAATTCGCTCACAGACAGGAAGTACACTGAAGTTGGAGACAGCGACCGTGCCTATTCCTCTCACAAATCAATTGTTTTGCATCAGAAAACTTGGAATATTAATATCTTTTAAATAAATGATGACTGTGGTTTTATCTGCTGCTATATCTTGTGTTTTATTGACAGATGGTAGGTTTAGGGGCAGGGTTTGGGTTATGTGCTCATAAATGT
>JAUCMU010000001.1:2934587-2949359 GCA_032275025.1 Enteromius treurensis
CAAAGGTTTACCTTCCAACAAGACAATGACCCTAAGCACACAGCTAAAATAACGAAGGAGTGGCTTCACAACAACTCCCTGACTGTTCTTGAATGGCCCAGCCAGAGCCCTGACTTAAACCCAATTGAGCATCTCTGGAGGGACCCAGAAATTGCTGTCCACCAATGTTTACCGTCCAACCTGGCAGAACTGGAGAGGATCTGCAAGGAGGAATGGCAGAGGATGCCCTAATCCAGGTATGAAACTTTCCCAAAAATACTCATGGCTGTATTCAATCAAAAAGGAGCTTCTACTAAACACTGAACAAAGGGTCTGAATACTTAGAATTGTTGACATTTTTGCAGATTTATTAAAAAAGAAAAAGTTAAATATCACATGTTTCTATGTTTTTCTGTCAGTATGGGGTGCTGTGTGTACATTAATGAGGGGACAAAAATGAACTTAAATGATTTTAACCAATGTCTGCAATATAACAAAGAGTGAAAGATTGAAGGGGGTCTGAAATCTTTCTGTACCCACAGTATATAACAGTTACCTTTGTTACTGGAACATTTGAAGCCTTTCAGCTGTTGATTTCTCAAGGATGGACTGATCTGTGATTCTGCCTTGCCAGGTTATGGACTTTGTCTTTTTTTTTGTTCAGGGTTATATTGAAAGAAACTTTATAAAAGGACTGACATTTTAAAAGTATTCTGCTGCCTTGCCATGCGATTTATTATGCACTCTCAGTAAAAAGGTACAAAAGCTGTAACTGGGACTGTACCCTTTCAAAAGTACCTTTTACCCCTAAAAGGTCCATATTAGTGTGTTAGAGGTATTTTCTTGTACCTTTTGATAAGGTACCATGCCACTGACCGCTTTGTACACATTTTTCACCTCTGAGAGTATGTAAGTTTCTGTAGCAATTACTGCTGTATAATTCTGTTCATTTATATATCCAACACACATTCAACCCAAAGGGTGAACTTTGATTTAAATATGACTTGAAGAGAGATTGGGTAAAGATACTAGGTTTTAAAAAAATAAATTTTCAGGAATGATTATTGAAACTAGTGTATTAGGTGAAACTTAGATGAACATTGTTTTATACATGCCTAAAAGACAAAGTAAATGAAATCCTAAATTGCTAAGGGAAAAAAAGGTTATTTAAATAAAATGAGAAAATGAGTCAAAGTATAAATCATTTCTAAAACCATCCCTGAAATAAAACTGCAGCTTTGCAGAAATATAACAACAACAACAACAGTACGTGTTTGCTGCATACAGTACCACAATACTGTAATTAATACTAAAATTAAATTAAAACTAATACAGGAACAAATATGAATTGCAACATTCCAAAGTGATTTACCCTGATTATCAAGCAAAGGTCATGTGATCAAAAATGCATCTGCCCCTCAACAAGCCACACTTTTAAAGCTATAATTCATGTCTGTGGTGCAGGTTGAATCACACACCAAAGATCAGAGCACCACAGTAACAAAACAGAGCTCCTGTTAAAACCAATTAATTAATACCTATTTTCCCTAAATATAAGATCAACTACATAAAACAGCAGTTCATACTCTGAAATGAATCATAGCAACTGGTTTGGCAGGAACAACGTTTACAACGATCCCCGCTTGCCAAACGCGGTCACTGACACCACTGCTGACTGTTTCAAAACAAAATTTAGTCTTCCAAAAAAATGTTTGTCTTGTGTGATAATTATTTTGTGAATTTTCAGCATTAGTGTTGGAAAAATGACAACATTAAAATAAATAAATAAACCTGCATAAGTATGAGACTGTCTTTCTTAATCTACCATGTAATTACTCTGATGTCACACAGCAGCGGCCATTATGTATATGGTTGGTGTATAGAATGTTACACTTTATAAAGTGGACAGTTCCTGAAGAGTTACCATGTAAGTACACTGGTATTACAGTCCTCCCACTTCACATATTCCTCTACATACCCATCTCCACCCCTTGGATCAAATTGTTCCAGTTACTCTTATACATATTGTTCTTATGAAATTTGATTATATATGTCCTGTTACACATTTGAACTTAAACACATGTAACAACCCTTAGAACTGTATGTGTATTTACACAAACATTACAGCTGTAGATACTATGTACCAATGTGTTCGTACACTGTGGTCACGTAGTACTGTACGTATACATCTAGTTACTATGCAAGTGAAAAAATAGTGACATAATATAAAGTGGCACATCATATCCTAATAAGGCTTCTATCGACATGTATCCATATTCACTTGATTAAACATTAGTTAATAATGTTGAACTTTGTTTCTTTTTTATTTCTGTATTCTAATTACATTTACTTATTTACTTTTTCCATGCAGCTGAAGGGTTACTCCACCCCAAAATGAAAATTGTCAATAATGACTTACCCCCATGTCGTTCCAGAACATTAAAAGCTTTGCTCATCCTTGGAACACAATTTAAGATATTTTGGATGAAAACAGGGAGGCTTGTAACTGTCACATAAAATACTGACTGCCAAGTAAAATACACTGTCAGGGTCCAGAAGAGTATAAAAGACATCTCCATCTGCCATCAGTTGTTCAACCATAACTTTATTAAGTGACTAGAATAATAAAATAATTTTTGTGTGGAAAGAAAACAAAAATAATGACTTCATTCAACAATTCACCATAGCATAATTTTGGAGAGCGCAAATAGCACACGCAGTTCTGTGTCAGCTGCGATCCCATTTTTGAAAAAAAAGTCACTGGGTCTCATTCACTAATAATTGCGTTTTTGTATTTATACACACATTTGAACTCACAAAAACTTTCCGCCTGATTCACAACACGTGCGTACGCAAATGAGCTTGTTCTTAAACTTCTATTACGTTAAAGTCTGTTACGAAGCGGACGGGACACAGGTGGTATGTTCAATGCAACAGGTGTTTATCAACAATGAGTTCACACAGAAGCAGATGAGAGAATGACAGGCGAGTAAATCAGAGTGGGAAATGACTGGAACACTGATACGGATGATAATTGTTGGTATCTTTGTTTCAGGCGGAGTGCAAGAGGAGAAGATCACACTGAGACGGAGACAGAGACACGATGAAGGCCACAACCACACACCACAGATGCTGGAGAGACGAGGAGGGAATTCCTTGGGACCTGGAGAAACACAGGGGATCGAGGAGCAAACGAGGAGAGGTAAGTTCAACAGGTAAGTAACAATGTCCGTTGAAATATGTTAGAGTCCACTTCTTAAGAATGAGCTCGGACACTTTGTGAAGAGTGGGGTGTGGTTTTATGTGGTGCTTGATAGGTGTTGTGATCTGGATCAGGTGGTGGTGACAGGTGATATATAGTACACGAAAAACAGTATGTGAGGCTAGTAGTATGTCCGAATTCATAGCATTCGAAATTCAGTAGGCGAGAAGTACCTGGATGACCTAATGCTTCCGGCCGAATTTTATACTAGACATACCGTGGACACTTTCCAATCCCATGAGGCTCCGGGAGAGGATGCGTCATATTCGAAAGTGGAGACGCGGCTTGCACCCCCACCATGATGCTGCCACCACCACAGGTGATGAGCAAGTGTAAGCAAATTATAACATACCAGTAAAAGCAATAAATTATGACAATTTTAATTTTCCGATGAATTATTTTATTAAGACAAAGCCTGATGTTCTGATATTCTAGTACACTAAAAACACATATAGAGATCAATGCAACTTTGCCATAGGCTTCTAAACATTAATTTTCAGCAGGCAGTAAATCATATCCCAGCATCATTAAACATTACAGGGTGTCAGAGGCATGTTCTGAGATGAGCAATGGCAATGTTTCTCAAGTCATAGCATATTTACTTTATACTTAATTATAACAAGCCTGAACCGTTACATCATTAAAAGTCCAAACCTTTCTTAAATTCATTCTAGAACAACATATAGCTAAGCACTGCAATTTTAATAACCTGTGCCTTCCAAGAATATTCCAAAAACACATAATTAATATTCATGCTTGGTATTGAATACTAGGGGGGTGTTCAAATCCCTTCCCCTGAGCATGAGCAATAGTAACAGTGGAGAAAGCATCTCTAATAAAATGGAGTGACAGGTAAGCAGAGTCCATCGGGGAAAAGGTGTTGGCTAAGTCGGGAATCGGTGATGGTATCGGCAATATTTTCAATGCTAATGAAGGGCAGGAGTTTGTATCGTCATTGTAGCCAGAAGCTTGCCGCTGAGAACACAGGGGTGCTCAGATTGCCAGGCGGCCCAGTTCAGATTTAGTTGGGATAATGATGCACAGAAGACGAAGAGAGAAGCATTTCTCCTCTGGGAACTCCTCGAACTGGGACACCGGCACGTCTTTTGTATGCTGCTCTGATGAGATTGAAGTTGTGTCAGGTGTGCATTGCTTCCCGGCATCGGCTGCCAGTCATATTCCATGTTTTTCTGATGGGAATGTGTGCGTAGAGAGCACTCCATATAAAGGCTTTAAAGTAGCACTTATTGTACAGTTCAATAGTCGCTGCGAGGCAAAAAAGGACTTTATTCCTAATTTACGAGTCTATGAAATGCTGAGTTGACATCTTAACATTTTATCTCTACATAAATAGTCATTATTGCACTCCAAAAGTTCTGCCCAATAAGATAAGCTTTAAAACTGCACAGGAAGCACAGCTTCTTCTATAATTGCATTTGAAAATGCAGCAAATGGCATGTATATCTGTTTAATACTTTTCAAGCATTTCAATAAATGTGTAAAATGGCATACTGCATAATCCCTGAGTTTATTGCATCTTATACAAGTACAGATCAATAGAATGTTAAAAAAAATATATATAAAAAAAAAACATTATTTTGACTGCTGCAAATCATTTGGACTCTATGAGGCCATCATGAGAATAGGACAAATGAACAGTTTTTTGATCACTGTGCCTTAAAATCAATACATTTTTGGCCCAGCATATGCATAAACGGATCAGATAAGCTCTTAAATGAGCAGGATCAGATGTGACAGTAAGACATTACACTTCAGTTAAATAACTAACTACAGTAACTGTACAATGAATATCACTTTAAACACGCACACACACTATATGTATTCAATGCTCAATGAATGCTTTAAACAAATACTGCTATTTAAATATAGATAACACTGATATATTTTGCATTACACATAACTGCATTCATAATATTAAAAAAACATTATGAAAAAAATAATGTTGCAAAAATGTGTTAATTACAACTAAACTAACAATAAACAGATTTTGAATTCTCATAGTTTGAATGTATGTCCCATTTTTATGTACGTCCCAATTATAAAATGTACATTTTTGATGCTGATTTTCATATATAACAAATTTTTGGTTGTCGTTGTTTTTGTTTTGTTGAACAATAAAAACATTATAACTAAAATGTAACATAAATTTACAGAAGTTTAAGAAAGAAGAAAATATTAACATTAAATAACTTTTTTTTTTTTTTTGCCATTATCATTGGTACTGTATGTACTGTGAATATACAGTTCTAAAACATTTAATTATTATTTATTTGTTTTCTTGTAAGTTTACAGCAGTTTGATAGATTCTGCTTAGTTGCTTTGAAAACAGTGCTCCAGGGACCAAAGTAAATTAATTTAACGACTCCCGTCATTTGTAAAGCATGTCATAGATGTAGACCAAAAAACATAAAGAAAAGAAAGAAAGAAAGAAAACTAAAATATTTAAGATTATTTTGGGATGCCTCTACCCTCAGCAGATTTGTCCTCCCAGATGCCAATTTCCTCTCCACTGTGACATGAATGATTATTGTCGACATTAAGAGTATCTTGGACTGCATTTTTAAGTTTTATAAGAAACATATACAAAAGTTTCTCTGAGCTTTAATTCACAGCAGAAATGCCAGTCAAATCTACAACCGAAGCTCAACAGTTTTCTGTTGCTGATGACCTCTTCTGCAGAGTTTCTTAAAACTGCTTTATCATTCTCTCAGCCTGTGCTCTTTATATAATTTGGTGGTTTAGGTTTCATTTGATTTGCTTATCCATACTAAGTTTATCATTTTTAGGTGGGATTGAATATCTGTCAAGTATTATGTTTTGCTCTAGGAGTTTTCTTGCAGTTTCTTGTGACAGTTGAGGAAGATTTTACAATATTCTGCCTATAGAATATTTGCTGACATACTAATGTCAACTATCGACTATACAAGGTCTGTAATGATATGCTATAATTTACCGAATGGTTCATGGGCATTTTCCAAATCAAAGTGATGGAGTGAGCAGAGCATGTGTGTGCCATTATTTAGTCGTTTGGATTGCACTTGGAAAGGGAGCGATGTAATTTCCTCATTATCTTCAGCTGACAATGCAATAATTTTAGTGAAATGGCTGCATTTGAAGATTACAATCTCATAAAAAAAAATTTAATCTAAGAGAACGAGATTAAAATTTTTACATTTTCGAGAAAAATGTTGCAATTCTATGAAAATAAAGTCGAAAATATTACGAGAACAAAGTCAAAATATTTCAAGAATTTCAAATTGTTAATACATAAGTTAATAGTATTTAGAATAGTGCACATGCAAATGGCCTGCATTGAGAGCGGGAGAAGACCACCAGAATTTAGGCCTATTTGAATCTGAGTGGCCGTGTCATCTTACTAGATGAGGAAGAGTCTATTTTAAGAACAGCTTAATATCATGAATATGATATTTATTAAAAAAAACTGAACAGCAACTTTTTAATCACACACCCAGTTGACATTCCTTTGGGGGCACTGTAGTTGTCTTATTTAATCCTTTTTAATACACTACAAATAGGCCTACTGTATATGTGGGATCATTAGCAGAAATCATATTCATGGGGACGATATGCTTGGAAATAATATTTCATGTCTTCTATTGCACTTGTTAGTTGCAATGAGACTTGTGCTTGGATTACCTTAAAAAAAAAAAAGCTTTCAAAATCCAATTGTGTCTTACAATAATGTGTTGTTCAAGCTCTTTATTGATCAGATTGCTGTATATATGGGAGTCAGTTCATTAAAGTGTACTGTTGTAAAAATAAAAATATCCAGATTTCAAAATTTGTGAAAATTCCACCACCTAGTAACGGATGAGGTGGACTCTAGCTCCTTTACATGAGTTATATTGTTTTGCTTTTATAATTATTATTAAATTATAAGTTACATATTGTTTGTATTTTGCTATGAAACTGACATTTTGAAAGCTAAGACTCTGGAATATCCGACACAGTCTCACGACCAATTCGTACATATTTGCACGAGGTGCCAAATTTGTACTAATTCGTACGACCTCACTCGAATGATTTTGTATGATTTGTCTAAAACCACGTGATGGGTAGGTTTAGGGGCGGGGTTACGTTTAGGTCGTTCGTACAAATTCCTACGAATTGGCATAAATCGTATGAATTCGTACAAGTGAGGTCGTACAAATTCGTAAGATTTAGCCACCTTGTAAAATATGTACGAATTGCCGTGAGATCTGGTTGGAATATCTCCAGGTGCTCCCAATCTAGGCCAGTTCATTATAGCTTTAATCTTTTTTTGTCAAAACATTTTGACTTTATTCTCATAGTATTTTGAATGTATATTTGTTGAATGAGCTTGAGGCTGGTGGTGGTGCTTAAGATATTGTTTTCATTTAGCGTTTCTATGAAAATAATTGTGATAAACGAAATTGTGATACTACGAATTCTACTAATAAAAATATAAAACATCCCTGGGATTATTGAACTGCTGGGGTCATTAGTGCATTAGTTCCGCCCATTACCATAGAAACTAGCAGCTCTTAAAAGCTGAAGAATTCCAAAGGAAACAAGCAGCAACTTCACATAGACTCAAGGATGTTTGCTAACTTGTATCAACATCAGTAACAAAATATATAAATGTTAATAGAATTTAAACAAAACAATTTAAATTTACTGTGTGTGTGTGTGTGTGAATCTTTCTTAGTTGCTTACTGAGTTATACTGGATGATATAACAGCCAAAAAAAAAACTTAGGTAAGTATGTAATCAATGTCACTTCTTACTATATGAAAAGTCAATAAGCAGCCTTGTACCAAAAAGCTTTTTTAAAATGTTTGTGTCATGTCTATTGAGTGGTTTGACATAAAAGTGCTACCTATTTGTTGCTTTACATTATTCACAATATAACACACATGAACAAACCCCTAAAAACTGACACTTCATTTCCTTAACATCCTCACTGGTTAAACCAGACGAACCCCGACACACAACACTTCAGTGTTTGTAACGCCCTCTGCCCTCCTACTGTGATGTGGTGTCAATGTCGACCAATCTGCTCTTGTCAAAGCGTTAGCTTTAATTGGTTTCCATCATGTGGACTGTTAGCCTTAAATGATGAAGGTGCAAGGAAACCATTCATTCGTGTAATCCTATTACCAGGCCTGGCTCACCACCTCTGAGCGCCAACCATTCACACAGCCCAAGTTATCTTCCAGCAGTAATACACCCAAACAAACTACCTCTGCTGTTCTCAGCGCTGTCAGCGGAGAGATTAAAACCCTCACCCAAAGGCTAGCCACCATCCTTGCTGTGATTGAAGGCGCTTGCGATGATTTGGAGTGGAACACCACGCTTCCCTTTTAAGACGGCTTCCCTGCTGGAAAGACCTGTGTAGCTCAGCGTGAATTTGTGGTTCAGCCTAGTCGGAATTCTGAATATGGTCAAACATCATGATTCGGACGGATGAGATTAACATGCTGAATACACAGCTGTGAATTATATAAGCTTTGGTTTATCGCTAGCATTTTGCCTTTTATCAAACAATAAATCTTGTTATATACATCTAAATATACATTTACATCTTCCAATGCTATACACCATTACAGGACATTTTTTTGTTATATGGTTTCTGGGTGCCTTTGTAGAAATCGTGCTCTTGGGCCGCAGCTGTACAAATCGCGTTCTGGTTGTACCCCTGCGGTAGAAATTGCGTTTCCCCCTCGGAAGGCCCCCTCCATCGTTGGGCCCTTAGAATCCCTTTCCGCATCCCTAGTTAATCTCATTTGTCTAAAACTCTATTACTAATAGCATCTTCACATAGATTTAGAGATTTACATATCCTGTTTTATTCATATTCTTTTTTATTTGAACAAAACTGAATGTAAATAATTAAATAAACAAAGAAGCACAAAAAATATAATGTTACATAAACCTGATAATATAAGGCTAGCTGGTAATATAAGGTATAGCTGGCGCATCATACAACAATTCAGCTTCCCATGGAGCATGGCCAATATAATTCCAATTCAAACTCTTGAATTGTAAATTCTGTACAAAACCATTGCTATCAGTAATATTACAAATAATATTTTGGAAAATTTGCCAACTATAATAACTATTGACAAGTCTCGTCTGGTTTTGGCTGTTCAGATATACTTTTCTTTAGCTCTGCAACAATTGTATGTAATCCTTCAGTACACTAAACATGCTCAGATCAGTTTGCACACATACACACACACACACACACACACACTATAACAGATGATGATCCCCTCCTCCAGCTATCCGAACAACTACGATGAGTGTACCACCAGAGAATGATCCTCATCCAAACGGATCTTGTTGCACGTGCTGCTCGCTGCTCCCTTGATGCTTGTGGAACACCATGACGAGAAACAGCTGAGTGAGGAATAAAAAGCGGTAAAGAAAACATATTTTTAACAGCGTCAAATTCCTGATTCAGAGGCACTGTCTTCGCAGCCCGATTCTGTCAACCTGATTTTGATAAGTTGTTGCTTGTGTACTGTCGTCTTTCCTCCTCCTCTTCTCTTTTTTCTCTGTCTCTGTGTCTCTCTCCCTTTCTCTCTCTCTCTCTCATTTTCTTGCCCCTCACCTAGTCCAAATTTAGACCTCCCTCCTCCAACCCCCAACAGATATAATTAATCACAGTGGGAACGCAAGACATGTAATTATGTAGGTTACCTCTGAACACTACAAGCTCCTCCCACTTTATTTCCCAATGTAATCTTCACAATCACTCAAACCAAAAGTGGGAGTTTAAGTACAAACCCAGCTTTTTTGTCTACGCTGTGATTATTAGACTCAAAGATCAGGGTCAAATATGATGATCATTCTAATAATATTCTTAGGCTATATAAAATAAGTTATCAAAAACGACGCAAAATTATAAAAAGCTTAAATATAAAAAAATATATATACATATTTAATAATAAAAATACATTTCACTGAACTATATTGTACTTATATAATAATTATTACTTAATTTATTATTCATTTTTCTATACAATATGATTATGATTAAACGATATGATTATACAATAAGATTTTTTTTTTTTTTTATTGAAATGTAATATAAATATTTATAATGCTCAGTAATGAAATGAATGAATGACTTGCATAGGTTTTGTTGATGGTTAGAAAAGATCCTTAATTGTTGTCACTTTTACACACTTTTACACTTTTACACATTGTTTGATAACATTCAAGGAAGGACATATGCTTAACACGAGAAAAAAACAAACAACCAAAGAAAGCCACTACATACAGAATCAACCATCTGTCCATTTGCTCACACTCATTGAGATATGAAAGGCAAACTTTGAAGCACTTACCTTAAGCTATCTGATTCTACCTCTGCATATGCTTCTCTCTTTCACTGGGAAATCTGAGATGACTAAAGAGAATTGTAATGAGTGAACTGGCAGCAGAATAATGTCAGCACAATATTTCAAAGTCAAGTACAAACCTGTGGGGGAAATCATCGCCTTACACATTTATTTTAATAAAGCATCCCAGAGCTCAGTGATGAAATGTACAGTTGTAAATCACATGTTTTATGAAACTTGTGGTGTGCAGAATTTATAGAAAGTGTCTTGATCATTTTTTATTGTGATGAATTGTTCTCAATGTTTAATTTGGATGAGATTTTTCAGCAGTTTACAGGAAGAACAGTGCAGCGTTTTATTAGCAACTTATTACACATGTTTACACCTAGTACATTAAATTGTTAAACTGGGTTTGTGATTCCATTAAAATGCTTACAATAGGTATTGTGTGCGTAGGTGCTCTTTAGATGAATCAGGACATATTAACATTTACACCATAGAGGTCTGTAAATTAGCTTTAGTTTTCACACTGATATATTGTCGTGGAAGAATCCATTACACGTAAAAAGTTGTCACGTGGTTTCTTCCTGAGCAAGATCCTTAAGTCAAAGGTCTCCTTCTATATATAAAGAGTCATTAGCATGGCCATACAGAAAATCAATTTTCATGACTTTGAAAAAAAAAAAAAAAAAAAAGGATAGAAACAAAATAAATATTTACATATATACAGTCACAAGAAAAAGTTTTGGCAGTGACAAATTTTGGATTTTGCTGATTTGCTGCTTCATAAATACACACAAATCAATATTTACAGTGTTCACTCTTGTTCTTCATAACCTCTGCAATTTGCTCTGACATGCTGGATATTAGCTTCTGGGTCAAATCCTAAATGATGGTGATCCACTCTTGCCTTATTAGTTCTTGGAGTTGATCACAATGTGTGGGCTTCTGCTTGTCCCCTTGCCTTTTAATGACTGACTACAAGTTCTCTGTGTGGTTGAGATCCGGGAAGTCAAAATCTCAATGTAATGATCTTCAAGCCACTTCTTCATCACTCTTGCTTCATGACAAGGTGCTCCATCATGCTGGGAACCACCAAATTGATCCTGGATCATTGGAAGAGGTCGCTTTTGCTAAATGTGTGGTTGCCATTCTTTATTCATGCCAGTGTTTGGGCCAGATATGGAGCCCACTCCTTTGGTTGAAAAGAACCCCCACACATGGACGGTGTCAGGATGCTTTACTGTTGTCACGACACAGGACTCGTTGACCTTTTCTTCTCTGAACAGCTGATTTTCCAAATGTTCCAAACAGTCAGAAGTGAGCTTCATCAGAAAAAATAACTTTGTGCCAGTCTTCCAGATGTGTTATGATATGATCAGTCAGTTAATGTTAGCTAGTCAGAATAAACAAAAACAAAGGAAAAAGTGTTTTTCTTTTTTTTTCTTTTTTTATTTTTTTTGGTCAAACTTGAGAATGATATGCTGAAAATAAATGGTGTTTTGGCAACTAATAATTAAATATGTTCATTGTGTTTTCTTCCATCAAACATTTATATATTGTTTATCTTATTTCAGTACTATTTTAAAGATCATTCTTAATAGTTTTAGTCTGTACTACTGTAACGTCTCGAGGTTACGTATGTAACCCCAGTCTCCTTGAGATGCCACATTGACGAGACACTATGGGGAACACCTCCAGCGTGACTGATCTGAATCGTGTGTGAAATCAGTCCAATGAAGTGTTGGGACATCATAGGCGGGTGGCGTCACTGGCCAAGAAGAATAAAAGGGCGTGGAATGCTGCTAGCTCCAGCTAAGTTATGCCACGAGACGCTGTGCCTCGAGACGTAGCCTCGAGACGTTCCTCTTTAGGAACTCGAGCTGCGTCGAAGCCTCGGCCATGTATGTACCACAGCATCCAGCCCCAGTGGAGCTGGATGAACTAGAGAGAACCAGAGGGGACATTGCACATTCTCTTGTGTCTCAAAGAGGTCCACCTTTGCTCGATAAAAACTCTCCAGATCTGCTCCACCACCTCTGGGTGGAGCATCCATTCCCTGGGCCTTGGCCCCTGTCTCGACAGGATGTCTGCTCCTATGTTTAGGTGCCCAGGATGTAGACGGCTCTCAGCGAGAGGAGTCTGTCCCGGGCCCATACAAGAATCTGGTGTGTCAGCTTGTGTAAGGGCCGCGAACGCAGACCTCCTTGGTGGCTGATGTAAGAGACTTCCAATATCAGTGTCGGTGCGACACCGACACTTGTTGATCTCTTACATCTGGAAGAAAGTGTCTTAACACACGAAACACGACCAGCATCTCCAGGCAGTTGATGTGCCACATGAGATGGCAACCTCTCCACATACTGCTGGCCGAGTGGTTCTTCATAACCGCTCCCCAACCAGTGAGGGACGCATCTGTCGCGTTATGTGGTGAAATGGAACTCCCAACACTGGGCCCTGATGCAGGAACCAAGGTTTCCTCCACATATCTAAGGCACATAAAGCTTAACGTGACCCTTTGATCATGCAAAGTGAATTTCCTATCCTATGTTTCCTATCCTAATTTCCTTTGTTTCTGATCCACCACTGTAGGGGTTTCACATTGCAAAGAGGTATCACATTGGACGCAGCTGCCATCAGACCCAGCAATCTTTAAAACTGCTTGACAGTAAGTGACAGGCCTTCGTTTACTCTCTCGACTGCAGTGAGGATGGACTCGATCCAAGCAGTTGTCATACGAGCCTGCAACGTTGTCAAATCCCTAATCGTTTCATATCGCTTCGCTCACCGACTGCGCTAAAACCAGCCAGTCGTTGATGTAATTGAGTATGTACTTGAGCTGCAGCGGAGAGAGCGCAGCATCCACACACTTCGTAAATGTGCAGGGTGAGAGTGCTAGGCCAAAGGGGAGAACCCGATAGGGGTAAGCTTTGCCTCCAAAAGCGAAACTCAGGAACTTCCTGTGAGAAGGATGGATCGAAACGTGAAGACGTAGCCTGCGCTCAGGATTCTTTGATAAATAGAAAGTGCAATATATTGTACTTTCTATTTGTCAAAGAATCATTTGAGAAAAATAAATGAATAAAAATCTAAATATGAAGTAGCACAATTTGTAATTGTAAATTTTAATTTTATTTCACAATATTGCTGTTTTCTACTGCATTTTTTATCAAAAAATCCTGCTGTTGCGACAAGAAAAAAATGTACGTCCATCAAAATCAACCCAGCCTGCCAAATCTGCAACAAACCCCTTTTACAGCTGTATTTATGATGTTAATACTTTAGACAGGATCTTTCTCGTATAGGGAACCCAACCGTGGCTGATGAGGAGGCAAAGGTCATTTCTTTAGGTCTCACCTCTTTTCTACCACATGCTCTCAAGGATGAGTCTAAAAGGCTTCTCTGAATTTCAGAAATGTCAATGGATATGCACATAGCTCTTGGGTTGCCATGGCAACATGCTGCCTGATCTAAAAACAGAAAAAAAAAAAAAAAAAAAATACATGCAGGAATATTGTTGTGCAGAGGACTTTAACACTTCACGTTAGGTAAGCATCCTCACATTCACTGTCATTGAAATAGGATGACTTGTTATTTAACATAACGAGAACATTACGTTTCATCAAAGAGTTTAGAACTTTTTCGAATGAATTGCTCTTCATTAAAGATGGTCGATGGTTCAATTCAGTTGAACTTTTTTTTAATATTGTGTTTCTCAATGGCAAAACGTTTCTCAAAGTCTCCTGACATTTACAACAAAGACATTCAATAAATATATACCAAAAAGAAAAAAGTCTTTACAATACATTTAACTTATGAACCGTCCTGACTCAGGGTCCTTATACTAACTTGTTCTGTTCTCTGTCATCTTAATTGTCCTATTAACAAAGACAAAATGACTAAAGATTTGTTTTGCTAACCTGGTTGGTGAGATTTTACTGTAGTGCCACACAAATATGATGCATTATTTATAAATGTATAATATAATTGAAATTATGAAATAATACTAAAAATGGTTTATATTTAAAATAAAAGCTTTTGTTTTGAAGAACGAAATAAAGAAAGAAGAAACAGACCAACTTTTGAACAGTTCACACAAACAATATGACGATTAAGCAATTAATCGAGTTTCAGGAGGAGCACGCACAAACGATCGCAGCTGCCACCAATCTCCTTATT
>JAUCMU010000001.1:2949459-2977488 GCA_032275025.1 Enteromius treurensis
GGCTGGGCTCCGAGCATCTGTTAACCCTAGCCTCCTAGAGGGTTAAACCTCCTAGGGCTCGGAGACCGCCGGGCTCCCTGCCTGTCCCCCGGACAGTTCGCCAAACAAGCCAATTTATCGCAGAGGAAGTGGGAACTAGTGAAATGATATTTAATAATAATAAGAAGGACCTGCTATTTTAATAAGAAATTGTTAGAGCAAAACAGCAATCAATCAACACATAAAATAAAATATGAAATTCTGAAGTAGAAAAACTGATTTGTGTGTGTGTGTGTGTATGTGTCTGTGTGTGTGTGCAGTATATAGTCCTACAGAGCAAGTGGCATTTCTGTTTGTTAGATGCACAGTTTTGCTATTTGTCATTTATTAGCAATACCATAGCCCTAATTTTATCTGTATATTTTAGGTTTCCTATGTCACAAATATGTTGCATTTATGGAATGTAGACATTTGGCATACACTATTTTTTTCCCCACAAAGTGACTTGCATTGCATTCCAGGCATGCATCTAATCAGTTCATGCATTCCCTGGAAATCAAACCTATGACCTTGTCATTGCAAGCACCATGCTCTACTGATTACGACGTTCTAAATGTAACAGAAGGCAGCGACAGATCTTTGCCATTCTGTTCACCTGCCTCACCTAGCCTTGTGATTGGCTGTGGGATTTAGGGGCGCTATGCAGCCTCACAGGCTCTAAGGGTTAAGGTTAGGCTGGTTAGAATGGGCAAGTTAGTCCCTGCTGGCATTATGAGCAGAAAGCATGCATTTTAATTGACAGACTTTGAAAGATAGACTGTACGTTCTGGAAGTGTATATTTTTTTTTTTTGCATGCACCTGCCATGCACCAACTCATTGCGCCTTGCTGCATAAACTGCTCTTCATGTGCACTTTTAAGCAAATGCCCCTACACTTAATCTCTGATGTTTAAAACCTCCCAAAAATCTCCTTATACCAATTATACTTTCCTTGTATGCCGATAACGGGTTCAGCATCAGTTCATGATGAGATTAATGTGCAATAATGAACCCCATCCAGAGGAACACTCCTGACCGACTCACAATTAGAATGATTAGAGGCATCTGACAAAATCCCTCTTGACCAGGGTAGAAGTTTGCATTGTGTGCAGTCAGCAACTAGATTGAGATTTGCCAATCAGATCACAGTGCACACTTCCCACAGGAAATTTGGTGAACATTTGCTGATTTAGATTGAGTTGCACTGAACTCCAACTTGGCAGATCACTCCTGTCATGCAGGTTGGTGTTTATGGGTAATGTTAAATTTTAATGCGATCAAACTGACTCCCTCGGCTCGGGTTGAAGGACAGTTGAAGAAGAGGAGGAGGATTGGTTGCATCCTGCAATGTTAATGTAAAATGTTAGAGGCACTGAAATGAAACCAGTCATTATTGAGTGTTGCTATGTTTGTCACAATAACTCAAATCAAATCCAGAGCTATTTTTTGGAACATCTACAAATTGAAAATGTATTATTTTCAGTGTCATATTACGGAAATATGTATTAATCATTAATTGTGTAGCAAGAATGTAACATGACTACATTGACTACAAATGCCAAATAATAATAATAAAAAAAAATACAATATTTAATGCTTTGGACAATATATCTGGCTTTTATCATCATCTTTCAATGCAACCCATCATCTTATAGCAGGGCCCATCAACACACGGGGTCCCCCATGGTACTGTACGTGCCCTGCGTGTTCGTTCGCTACGCCACTGGGTTGTAGCATCTTGCCCCATTAACATAAAATGCGTGGTTGCAGGTGAACATTTATTGACATTTCAGAGCTTTGAATGCTGCTCTCCCAGTCATAACTTCAATATTTGAATTAAATGTAAACTTTGAAAAATGGACACAGCTGTAATACACTACATTCTCTCTAAAAATAATTGTAAAAGTTGTAAATAAATGAATAAAACAAATATCAGTCAATCTTTTATTCTATTCCTGGAGGATTCCCTGCTTAGAATATTCTTCACAGAATAAACTGTGCTTAGGGAGTAGAGACAGGGCTAGGAAAACAGCAACAGGTCTGCCAAACATATGGCGTCCCCCAAGGATCTCCCCACGCCTAAATATCCCAAACAACCCCTTCCAGTGCTGTCACGACACCAATCATTATGCCTGCTTGCATTTTCAGATGTTTCCAGCATGGTGTTTTAAAGAATGGGTCATGAAAGAACAGGAGTTTGAATGCCTTATAATTGAATATCAAATGTATACCACCAGTCGAACAAAAAAAACGAATGGACAGATAAATAGATGGATGAATGGATGGATAAACAAGTAATATTAAATTAAAATAAATTGTAGGGTTTAGTTGATCAAATTATCATAACAACTTGCGCTAACATATTTTAAGTATGTTATACTGCTATTGTTCTGTACAGTTTACTTGTTATTGTCAAGTAAAATCTACTTAAATGAATAGTTCACCTCCAAAAAAAAAAAAAAATTCTCTCATCATTTACTCACCCTTGAGTAGTTACAAATCTATATATACAGTCTATTAACTATAAATAACTTTGTAACTCTAAGTCTTCTAACTCTCAAAGTAGACTGCTATGGTGGGTTTAGGGTTAGTAGAATAAGTTGACATGCTGTATACTTCCAATATTTCTGATAGTCAGTATGTAGTATATTGTGGATTCACCAAAATAAAGTGTTAGAAGATACAGTCCACTAATACTCTGATGACTGCTTGTTGACATGTCGTTGCAAAGTTAGTAGATTGTCTAAAGTGGACCATCGAAATAAAGTGTTTCCAGAAATACATACAGATTCAACTACTTGAGGGTGAGTAAATGACAGAATTTCAATTTTTGGGTGAACTATTCCTTTAACTAAGTGAAACAAAGAAAATAAGTAACTTAAGTCTGACCAGTAAAAGTTGGAGTATTTTTTTACTTGGTAAAAACTTACTTGGCAACACTTAAGTATTGTACATAATTTTACTCAGCAGAGCCGAATTAAAGCATGCCTTTAAAGAAACATCTACTGTAAGTTAATGTTGCAACAGATATCATATAAATACATTTGCTAATGGATCATTTCTGAGTATTAATGTAGTAGAAAATTAATGTAAATCCAGATGTAACAAAATCGCAACAAAAGCAATGAAACAACAACAACCTTATTAATTATGCTCCAGTGAGTAGGAGTACGTTGATTAGGTTTTACCTAATTTTATAATGTTGATTTTTATGTTTTAATTGTTGTACAAGCCAGACTTGAGTACTTATATACTGCAGAATTCACTTTTTATATTGCCTAAACTAACTTTTCATTTCACTTTTCAAGACATTAAATTATATCTTTTTATTTTATTTTTTATTTTTTTTTATCAGTCCATCTATTCATTCATTGTCAAGGGAATTCCAGATATTTCCATGCACATTTATTTTCTGTTATTTATTTATATATTAAGATTCTGATATCCTCACATACAGCACAGAGGGCTAATAGGTAAATATCACCGGGAACCAATCAAAAGTTTCCTCCACTTAATTGCTCAAGCGGTTTCCATGGGGATGAGGTACCAGGTTCCTCCTGGTGGAAGGACACATGTCTGACAGTCTGCTGGTCACAGCAGCTTATGTTCTTCTAAGAAAATACAAGCTAGTTTCTAATCGCTGTAGGTTTGAAAGGAGAGGTCGTGTAAGGTTAGTGGAATTATAGAAACAAGGTGCACATGCAATGACAGGTCTGATATCTGAAGATCGTTACTGCCTATTTTAAAGCAATGATTTCTCAAGGGTCACGCGACTCTAACAATCCTGAAAAGTCAGCTTTGATCAATTACATTTTAAAATACATTCGAGAACTGTTATTTTAAATAGTGATAATATTTTACTGTTTTTTCAGTTCGTTTTTGGACACAATATTCACATCCATTTCTATATTCAAAACAATGATGCCATTTATATCGACTGCCATTTCAACGTCCCCTTGATGGAGCTGAAAGACTGTTTTTAGAGCTAGAGGCGGAGAAAGAAAACGAGCGCAAAATAAAGGGCAAGAAAAGTGGAAAAATTGCAGTATATGCCTTTTTTCTCCTCTGATTAGATTTGCTTCTTATCTGTTTGGGAGCGATAACAGTTTTACCCAGGGCTTGCCAACTGCATCCCAATCCTGTTCCTTAACCGGATGAGGAGCCATGCCAAAGAGTCTTTGGTGGGCTGTCACTGAAGATGCCGCCTCAGCCAAAAGAATCGCTCGGCCTCCCAGTCGCCTCTGATGGGCATAATGCCGCTACACGGCGCTTGGGAAATAGCGCTTTGAAGGACACGGCTGTTGTCTCTGGGCTGAAGGATGCACGCTTCAGTCTGCCAGTACTGAGTGGACAGCAAACAATAAGAGGTTTTAAGGACTCTTAAAGGATCGAGACACTTGAGGTTAAGAGCTAATCAGGCAGGTTTAAGGGAATCAAACCCATCATCATATTAGGATTAGAGGATTGTCAATTGTAAGATTGCGTTTCTGATGGTGCAGCGATGCTCTAGAACTAATTATGTCTTTTTGTTGTAGTCCCGGAGGAAAGAAATAGGATATCGTGCATCTCTCAGTTGTCTCAATGAGATTAAATGAAGAGCAAATACTGCTCAAGTCTCCAGCTTCTCATATCCGCCTCCTGAGAATAAGACACTAGTAATATCGCACACAACTTCATTCAAATCAAAACTGAGAGCAGATATCTAAATAACCTTCAAAATTTAAGGTGAAATCTGCATTGAACTGCATTGCATTCATAATGTATGCCAAAAATAAAATAACAAAACATAGCATTTTGAAATACTGATGTGTTTTTTATAATATCAACAAAGTCTTCAATCTGATTATCTCAATGTGAAATTTCTCATCAAATCCCTCAAGAATAAAAATAATTAAGAATACAAATTAAAACATGTATTCCATTGAAACATTAATCATGTTTATTATTGAATTGGGTTTTGGGGTGTTATTTAATGAATGGAAACTTCAAAAGAACAGAATCACTTTGAAATATAAATGTTTGTTTTTGTACATTCCAAATGTGTGTGTGTGTGTGTGTGTATATATATATATATATATTTTTTTTTTTTTTTTTTTTTTTTTTTTTTATATATATAAACATTAAATATACATAGTAAAAATGTTGAAAATTAATATAATTTTTATTTTTATTATTTTTATATTTTTTGCAGATCGGATGGAACGGATGTCATTTCTCTTTAGGAGCTTGACACTAAAAGATCAGATCTGATCTGACATTGCTGCAAAAATGGCTTCAAGTTATGAAACACTTGAGTTAAAAATGAAAGACTTCCCAGTCACACAAATATAATGGGTGTGATTTACTGTAAACAGTATAGCGGATTCTGCACCGAGTGACTCATTTTTTATGCTGCACAATATATTTATACATCTAACCCTACACTTTAGTGCAGTCATATACCTGTGAGAGACCACAAAAACAAGATGGGATGTGTATTAGATTATCACTGTGATGGATGATACCATATGCTGTTTTATGTGGAGGAAAAAACGTACACTGCGCTCGATCAATAATGCACACTTGCCAGTGCAGCTGATCGATACTTTTTCCTTCAATCAGAGCTGGAAAGGGAACCTCAGGTAGTACATAAATCCTTCAAATAAAAGCTTAATATATTTGCATAATAGTGTTTGAGTAATTAATTTTTACATTTGATTGCTCACAAATGTGTTTTTGCAGGTCAAAAAGCTGCAAGTCACAATCAATACCAGAACACTGCCACTAAAGTTATGTGTTACTGTTAACCATGAGGCAATGTCCTTAAAACAACATTCAAGGATCTTCTTGTGCTCTCAGGGGTCTGTGTTATCTCCAACACTTCTTAAGAGAGACTTTTGTCCCATTTTTGCTAACATTAAATACTTTGTCATGTTTGTACCAGACACAGAAATACCCTTGAGTAATCTATTTTTAAATTATATAAAACATGTGCCTGCTTTGTCACAATTCTCAAAAAATAAATAAAAATAAAATTGGAATCATTATTTTTCCTTATTTTTTGTAAATAAATAAATATTTTTTTTATATTATTATTAATAATAATAATAATTGTGAAATTGTGATTTTTTTTTTTTTTTTTTCATTCATTAAATACCCCAATGTCATGTTCAGCTGGAGATGCCAGTCTGCTGATGGCACTCCAGCTCCAGCAAACTGTTTTATGTCTGTTTTTACCCGTTGGATTAATTATCAATGAACTCATGTCTCCGCCCCTCTTGTTTGTTGTCAAGGTGTTTCATTGTTTCTCCGCCTTATGTCCCATGTATAAATACCTCAGATATACTTTTGTTAGTTGCTCGTCAATGTTGGATGTACTTCAGTTTTCCCCGTTGTCAAGCCATCCGTGTTTCCGGTGTTTTTCTGTGTTTCTCTGCCTCCCTGGATCTGGACCTAAGCCTGCTCTCGGACTCTGTTTGAACGAATTCTATTTACTCTCTCGTCTCAGCCTTTGATGTTCTGTTTGCCGTTGTTTGACTCTGCCCGTTTCGACGCTGTTTTGACTCTGTGTGCTTTTTAATAAACGTTTGCAAATGGATCCGCACGTCTCACTCGTAAACCAAAACCCAAAAGCAGAGCAACTGTTTTCAATATTGATTATAACCAGATTTGCTTTCTTCTTTTTGGGGATTTCTTGAGCAACAAATCAGCATATCAGAATAAAGTATCACTAAATATATATTTATGTGTGTATATATAGATATAGATGTATATAGATATACTGTATCAAGAGTCATGCACACTGTGCACATCAGTTTAGTAAAAGATAAATCACTTTCAATGGAATATGTGAATACTGTACACTGATGGGCCACTACTGCATTCTTTTTATGATGTCTGCATATTTTACAATATAATTTACGGGCATATTTATGCACGAAGCAACCTTTCTGACTGATGCGGCACGTCAACTTAATTTCCTTCAGATTATGCTGATGATGCTGAATAATGTGGCTTCATTTGAAACGAAACTGACATTTATTTGCACAGCGACTTAATGAAAATTGCTTGCTTTCTTCTGCAACCCCAAGTTTCACAATAACGTTCATTTTCATCCACTGCTTAGGTGAAATTCTTGAAACCTCTGTTGAAATTCAGTGAGTTTCAGATTGGTTTGAATGTGGCCCTCTTGGCTTGTGAAGTTGAGTACCGCTGGTTGGTTTATGCATTAATTCAGGCCGTTCACCGTTCATTGCTCTGACAATAAAGTCAGTCGGAGCAGCTCTGCAATTCTTTCTCTTCTCCATTATTTATCCTTAGAAACAGCTTGGAGCTTTTTTTTTTTGTCTGTATCCTATAATGACACAGTCCCGCCGTGATCAAATGACCCAAAGCAGCATGAGAGGCAAAAATGCCATCTTTTATCTTGGTGTAGCAATAATCAACAGTTTTGTCATGTTGTTTGTATTGTGGGAGTTCTTTGCTCAATCTCGGGTTTCTGAAGTCTTCCAAAATGATAAGTGAAGAGCGGCTTCTCCATTTCCTCACCTGCTATCTACTCAGTCAGCCTCTGCGGCACAGACTGCTGCTGTACAGGCTGACCGAGATAAAAGATGCAAACTCTGGAGGGAAACAGAAGCGTTTATTTTATAGGATATGATTATAGGGGAGCAGGTTTTCAATAACAGTGCGGTATACTGAAACCAAAGTCATTAATATAGAAGGATATTCCTCCTCCTCTGTTTCTTACATCTGTCACATGTCAAAAATGAACTGTCCCACTATGTTTTATTTATGCATGTATGTATGTATGTATCCACAATATGCGTATACTGTATATATTTATGTATGTTTGGTTGATTGATTTATTGATTGATTGATTGGAAAGCATTATATTAGACAGATTTTTCAAGGATCATGGAACACTGAAAAAAAATCAGCTCTGCATTGCACAAATAAATATATATTTTAAAAAATATATTTACAATCTTACATTTATGTTTTTTTTTTTATTTTAATTAAGGCGAAGCCACACACACACACACGTGTAAGCAGTAATATTAGATATTAATAAGCTATTAAATTAATTATAAAGTTAATTATATAATAGATAGAATAATATGAAATAAAAAATAATTATTTGTTACTATCATCAAGTGCAGCATTTGAATAAGTGCATGAACACATACATATATTGAGCAAAAACATTCCTTTATGGATTAATGAAAAATGAAAACAAAGGTAAAATCATGCTAATGGAAGCATGGTGCTAGTAACATCTAGGTAGTTTATGTACACATATGCACAAAGGAATCAATCAACAGCTAAATGTAGTCATCTGACAGCATATGCTGTTTCTCTGTTTCTCTTCGCAAACTCTCTCATCTTCATTATCCCTAAAATCCAAGTAGAACACACCCAAATACGGTTATAGACCAGCTGCCCTGATGGCAACAATTATGAAGACCTTGAGAAACGGTCTTGGCCAGTGTCAAAGCTTCCCCTGACCCCTGGCTAGACCTTCTGTAAATTTGCTTGCAGAGCAAACAAGTCAGCAGATACCGGCGTGAGCTTGGACCAGCACTTTATACTGCAGCATTTGGATTGCATCCCGATTGCATTTGGATTCGGAGGATCCCGAATCAGGATTTGCTCACTAACTTCAGCGTCACATTTTAAACTGTAATCTGGCAGCTTCTATAAACCGAGCTGTCCCATCTGGCCACGTCAAACTCCATCTGTCAGTGGATCTCTGACTTCCTGCGGGTGAGGCTGTGAGCGAACACCTCTGACGCCGTGGAAGCTCTCCTCTGTTCTGCTCTCAAAGCAACAGACAACGCAGCTTCTCAAGTCTTCCCCTGAAAGGGCCAAATACTTGTTGGCCTCATTAATTAAGAGTGATGAGCCTGCTTACAGACACGACGGGGAACACCTGGTGCAGCTCTGACATATTGGAACTGATCTCTCTAAAGACTGCGGAGATGTTTCTCAATCTAACCATCACCGGCTCAACTACACTGAGTGTAGACAAAAGAGAGACTAAACATCCTGGAAAGAAGTTTCATTACAGTATGTTAAATTGCGTAAATCACAGCTAATTGGCACTTTAGCATAACTAAATATTTATACATTGCAACCCAACGTCTGATGTAAATGCAGAGCAGCAATTGTCTGAGCAGCAAGCAAGAGCTGAAGTGTAAAGGCATTAGATGTATGGAATGTCAACTTTTTGGATGTTTACATTTGTTTAATTTACCACATGTGAACCTACAGTATCAATCAATAAGTCACTATAATTAACTAAACAATCAAGCAAGTATTAGACAGACACATGGATGGATAGATGGATGAATAATACAACATCTACAAGATTACACAACAAAATTACTATAAGTAAAAAAAATACTATTATAACAACTGTAACAATACACTAAAATAATAGTAATATTTTGTTATTTAGTGAATAGTAGCCAGAATACATGGCAAGTTCCATTGGCCATAAGGCCGTTTGACTGACATGTCAAACAACCAATCACAGTTTGTTTCGTTCAGCGTCACGTTTCCGGCCGTGGAACTGTTGCTACAATAACAGACTGGTGTGTAAAACTCTCGCACGTGTTTTACAGATTTTATGCTGCTTGTTGATTTGATCAGATTTGTTATTTCGTGAGAGGTTCACACGGACACGTTCTGGGGACACCAGCAACTTATATTACATATTGTAAAAAGGGGCATACTATAGTCACGTTTCCCTTACAGATTTGCACAAAACTTTGTCGATATTTGATAAATGTCGATAAAAACGTATTACGAAATGACAGCGTTTCCATTAACCGACATTACGCTGATAAAACGTAAAACTTTTGCCTCTTGTGATAAGCCACAGCAATCAATTTTGGCGTGATTTATAGATTTTGGATATATGTATACAAAAGGGGTGTATGCATCATCTTTACAGAAGCAGCATGGACAGATACGTCCACGACGAGGCTGGAGTAAGCACAAGCATTAACCGAGAGACCGATAAGTTTCACTGTCCGTATCAGAGCCGAACGGCACCGCAGACGTGTGCCGTTTTAACTTTCTATGCATTAATGGCAGGGAAAGCCCCTTATTCCCGAGAATGAACATGTGTAAAGTGTTTCTTGGAGGTTATAATACATTTAAGAACGATCACATGACTTTTTTCATATGCCATGTGACTTGTAAATGCAAAAAACTCGTTTCCATTGCAGATTTGTGAAATACTCATTTTTCTACCACACAAAAAGCTGGTGCAACCCTATACCATATAATTGTATAAAAAAATATTCAGACATGAATGGATTACATAAAATGTATTCGGGACGGTCAAAGCCTAGTGGTTAGTGCATATGTTCCGATATACTGAAACTCATGCAGGCAACGCAAGTGTAAATCAGGCTTGCATCATTTCCCAATCATTTTCCTCCATCTCCCCCACCATTTCATGTCTTCTCAACAACAACAATAAAGTCTGTACTTCCTGCGGCAATTGAAATGTTTGCCACAAGCATCAATGATGCGGTTCTGCTCAGTTATTACAGTCCTTTTTTCCATATCATATCTAAGGATTTGTTCATATTACACAAACACACTACACAACACAAAATCTTATCTGGTCAGGTGGAAAGATCACTTGATGTGACCTTCCCCTCACCGAGGGCTTTAGTTACCAGATCCAGACAGAAAGCAACGCCAACGTTTCTCTTTCATATTTCCTAGCTTGTATTTCACAGTCAGTGGACCTCCAGAAAACAAAATCGTTTCTTCTGCCAAGTTGTGGTCCTACTTAACAAACTGACAACCTAGCATCACACTAACGTCACAGCTGAGGTAAACACCACCTTAATTCATTCACCTAAGAGCAATATGTTGGAAGTTTTATGCAAATTTAGACTCACTTGCACTTCTCATCCATTCTAGTGAAATATCAACACATCCATTTTCAAAATGTAAGAGCGCAAGACGCTTTTCCTTTCCGTATGCATGCACTATATATGCATTTATGAACTGTACGACATCCTATTTTATGTTTATTCATGTGAGATGACATCAAATGCCAAGCCGCAACCTCTCGTTCTAACAGTTACACTTTGAATTGTATATTTATATAAGAAATATAAATGGTTTTCTTAGTTATTACAAGGTGAGAATTAGGGATTTCTTAATAAATAATTGCAAATAATGGCCTTCTTTCCCTTTTCAAGCAAATGTGGCATTTAATACATTTCATATAAATAATTTTTATTAAAGAGTATTTTATAATGTCAGGTAAATAGCATCAGATCAACATTATCACTTCATCCAAATAAATAAATTCATTCAAAGACATGAAAGTCACCTTTTTAGGGCGATCATTTCATTTTCTTATTGAAATCATCTACTCAAATCCACTTCTTACAGAATAATTATACAGCCTTTAATGTAAACAAGATGATTTCCCTTACCAAGCGAACATACAAATGATTCATTTAACCTCTTGCAGCGTTAATTTACATTACTTAAGGCAAATCACATTTACTGAAGGCAGTACACTTTGGCACAGGGCCCAGCAGAACATCAAGTCATAGGAAAGCTTGCTACCTTTTAAAATGCTTTTGGTCTAAAACCAAACTCTCTGAAGGACCTTCCTGGTTTTATTATGATTTGTATTTCTATTTTATTTTGTTTTTTCAACAATTTATTGTTGGGTTGTATCCCATACGCATTCCATGCGGTTTGTTTATATTTAAACTTAGAATTGCTTTTAATTGTCTAGAAAATATGTTATAAAGAAGGATTAACAGTTTAATACACAATAAACAAAGTACATACATTAAGTACATGAATACATTTTAACAAAAAAAAAAGCTTGTCATGAAATACTTTTTGTTTTAGGATCTCCAGTAGTTCCTCCACATTCATCAAAAACTGATAATGACTTAAGGGATTTTCGGGTTGTCTGAACATAGCATAACATATTCATGAACTGGACACACTTCAGAAAACAAAGATATAAAAATACAAACACCGTCTTTTCACATTGACTACATGAAGGGACACGAATCACACATTTATTTTGTTTGTGTCCAAATGCCAAGGAACCACAGACAGGCATCAAGGCTGTGGATTTTGTGAAGGTGAAAGTAAGAATGCAAAATAAGAGAATAGGTCTCCAAAATCCATTATCTTCTCCTTTTTTTCCAAATGCAGACTGCCATCAAGAAGACTGAACAGCTACAATGGAGCCATGGCACCTTTGATTAATTTCACAGCTTCCCTCCTCTGACCAAATAATTCATTTATGGTGTTATTTCATGTCGTAAGCTCTGTACGGAGGGGACAATAGTCTCGCCTCGGCATCCCGCCAAAAGCAGTAGAAGGGGAATGTAATTTTATACAACTGCCCAGCAAGGGCACGTTATGTTCACTGGCCCAAACGGCATCCAGCGTTGCCTCCTGCAGGGGCGTTTAGATAGACACACCGGCACTTGATGACTTAACAAGTTTAAAGTGATTTCTTTTAAATAATACTAATACAGGCCATGACCTGTACGCCACTGAACACGTGTAAGCTGCTTTAAATTGCTAAACTGGTGAAAGATTCATGGGGGGTTCATTAGAAGTATGATGTCAGCAGTAACCTTGGTACTGTAGCATATTGCGATGAAGTCATCAGGGTGATCCCAGTGCAGTCACTTTCACGCGCTCTCAATCACCTGACTTCTAATCACCGCCAGCTGATCATAATCAAGCTATGCATTTAAGCCCAGTTCACCAGTTCTACGTTGGCTATGATCGAGGTAACAACACTCTGCTTACCTTTTGCTTAGCAGTCTCTGATTTATTCACGAACTTTTGACTCTAATGACTATTGTTCGAGCTTCCCTTACCTGTGAAGAAAAACCTAGGGAACCGCATTCATTGGCACGCCTTCACACGGAGCTTCACACGGGATACTCACTGGATCACATCTCCGCTCGGCTAAAACCCATCTAGCCCATACCGGCGTGTCATTGATTTCCCTTGCTTCGCTGCCTCGACTACCTGCCAACGATCTCTCCTAAACAGTAAGATTGTGAAGAAAGACACCTACCTGAGTATTCTCACCTGTGTTACTCACCTGTCTCCTCAGAACACCAGGAGCGCTGTCTCTCTTCCTCGTTCTCCACCTGTGGAAAGCAAAAGGAGTTAAAAGGGCACAGTTAAGAGCGTCACATTCTGCACATCACCAAAAGAATATTACTCACCTGGAGTTCTCCTTCAAGATTGGCCCGATTGGGCATTCTGCTCACCGCCTTCCATACCAAGATTCACAGACTTTATACTTCTTATTATTAAACATTGTTCATACTTACCTCTCCACTCTCAGTCTCCTTTGTACTGAACGTTACAATGAGGATGTTTGCCTACAAAGCTGAGAGGATGCTAAGTCCAAGCCAAATGTTTAATGTCATGATTGTTAACATAAATTTGACCTGAGCTTTTAGTGCTTTTTGTCAGAGCCTGAGATTGTAAAAAGTCACATGCCTCTGCAGTGGTGGCAGAAAAATGAAATTTGAAAACAAAGAAATGTGCCCCCCACCATCCACTGTACCTAGTGAAAGGGGAGGGGTTTTCCTGCGTAGAAAAATATGAGACCGCCATCTCAACCAAATTGTGTGCCACCTCTCATTGTTGATAGACAAGCACATGCAAGCATCACTGAACAGCGTCCATTAGATATTTTACTTCATGTTTGGAAAAAACAAATCATACAAATTTACTTAATATTTCTTTACACAGAATAATTTCTATACATTGTCCACTTGTTTATGTGATCTGATAAGCATTAACTCATTGCACAATCATCTCTGCATATATGAGTGGATGAATGGTGGAGCCGGAGACGTGAGGTTTCGTTTACTGCACAGATACTGCACTGCGTGCCGCTCGCAGTGATTCAGCATCTGTCGGCTCAGTAACTGTGGACATAAATACATGAACAGTTCCAAAACTGCTCTGCATTTCATGAGCCTTTTACCGTTTTATCTGACTAAAACTAGCACCATACAGAACTGCAAAGCTATTCTAACTAAAATAAAAGTTTGGTTTAATTTGCAGTACTGCTACCACGAGGCTTCTAATAAATGTATATATTAAACAAACAACAACCAAAAATATATATATATACTCACAAACACATAAATAAATAAATTAGTATTATTATTATTGTTTTTAAGTAATGATCAAAAAACATTTCTGCCATGATTTAATTTGAATAGTAAATCGCCATTTGTTTGCTAAAAATATTAAATTATTCAAAAAAGTTTGATTTTCATAATTTAAAGATAAAGTAATGTATCATGCCTTCATTTAACTAGTCAAGTCAAGTCACTTTTATTTATATAGCACTTTTAACAATACAGATTGAACATTATCAAATAGAAGAACACAGTGATGGTAATGTATAATGACGAGATTAAACTATTTATTTATCAAATGCAGAGACGGTCTCTGTAGTCAAGACGACGATAATCACTGGAAATCAGGTGTCCCCAACAAAGCAAGCCAGAGGAGACACAAAACCCCATCCATGAGAGAATGGAGAAAAAACAGGCTTCGTTGGGTCCAGTTCTCCTCTGGCTGGACGCCCAGCACCTAATTTCCAGTACAATTTTAAGCACATGTCAGATTGTGTAAAGGACTTATAGTGTGTATGTGTGCTTGTAAAAGGTAGACGAACTGAGAAAATTGCAAATGGTCAAAACTGGAGGAAGTATGAAAGTCTGAATAAAAGTTTTAATTGCATGCTATGTGCCTGTATACATGGCACATATCATATTTCATCACTTTTAACTGGAAATAACTATCCATCTATCCTTTTTTACAAATGTAACCTTTATTTGATCGTAAATAAGAAAACAGTAATACTGTGAAATATTATTTGCGTTACATGTAAAATAACCGAGTATCAATGGCGGTGGACAAGTGAGAAGGTGTGTCCATGTCGAATCATTAAGACATTATTTGTCTGGAAGGTTTGGATTTTATATTAATGGCTATATATATTCCGCGTAGACTGCAGCTTAAATAATATAAATACTTACATATTAGCGACTATTGTCTCGTTTGGGTCACTAGCTTGCCTCAGTCTGCATGTTTATGTTATACAAATTAAATGAATAGTTAATGAAAGTCTAACTTATCCTAAAGTAAACTGTAAACGTACCTGTTCTGTAAAAGCATTGAGCGGCACAGGGCGCAGCCATGTTTTCCACAGAGCAGAGTCACGTGCTCTTCCAAACAAACAGTAGCGTGTTTTACACTAGGGTTGAAACTGATGAGATTTATTTTATACGTAGCATATTATTTATCCAAAACTTGAATGTAAACCTCTAGTGTGGGCTTGGCAAAAAAAAAAAAAAATCATGCCATAAAATCTTAAGAAATGGACGTCAATCATCAGCTAGTTTGTTTTCTTTAGCCTTTTTTATTATTTTAGATTTTGCCTAGGATATATTTAACAAACGTTCCTTATCTTTCTTAAAGTTTAACCCTCCTGTTTGTGATTTCTTTTCCCTTTCCTTTTCATTTTATGGCCATTGTATTTCAAATGAAGTGCTGATTCTTCTTTGTTGATCAAAAACATTTTTTTTATTAAATTAAACATTCTTCATAATGCAGCACACTAAAGACATTTATTCATTTATTTCTTTGTTAGTTTGTTTATGCAGTGAATTGCATTTACCTTAACCTGTGTGAATTATACCTTCTGTCTAATCAAATGACCTTTGAATAGAAAATAAAGAAATCTGGGGAAATCTCTAGCTTAGATTTAGGTGATTTATTGACTCAGTCTTTTTTCTTTCTTCAGTTTTTCAATAGCACTTAGCATCCTTAACAAAAAAACAATTTGTATAAACTTGTTAAGCAGGCCTTTTTGCCTTATTTCCATACATAATGACCCTCAATCTTATCTGGAGGGCTTGTACATTGTGTAGAGTGAGTGAAAAGAGTCAAGACAAAGGGAATCTGACTCTCCAAGGCCAGGGAACATAAATGAGGGGTGTGAGATCAAGGCAGCTCTGCACCTGCTGGTGGCAAAGACCCCCTCGACCTCAGACCAGCTCTTCTGCAGAGACTGAGGCCAAACAATAATGGTCGTTTTTGGAATACAGAAGGACATTTGTGATTACATAATGTCATGGTTGGATGGTATTTTCCCAGCTGCGCATGTTAACTATAAGGATTATCCCTCTGAATGATAAGATAATGCCATACTGTAAAGTCTGTCCTGTTTTTGAACTAAATCAGTAAGAGTAAGTTTATTTCAACATACCTAGGCCTACATGTATGCTTATTATGTTTTTATATATGAAAACTATTAGAAATTGTAAAGATTTTATATATTCACATATATAGGTTATATCTAGCCCATACAAATACATGTATATCAATCCCAAAATGTGTCAATATGTTAATTTTATATGTAAAATTAAAAGATTAAAAAAAATGTATTACAAAAATGTGTACAAATATACATATACTTGCTGTTTAATGAAGTTGCATGTGTAAATATAATATATACTGCTGACATATGCGGTTGATACATATAATACCAAATAAAACAATCATCACAGATATTATTTACATTTGTGCAAATACATATTTTACTATGAGGATTTTATATATGTTATACACTTCTTCTTCTCCTAGAATGTACATATGTGAAAATTATAGCGCTTTATAGCTAAAACAAATGACAATATCACTCTTGATAAAGGGCAATGTTTAATATAGGATTGCATGCTATAAATCATAAATTACATAGATTATGGGCTATATCCTGTTCCTGTAAAACGTATTTTCCTAATCACTGAAATTAATTGAATTGCAGGCATATTTTCAAGTGCTGTATGATTGCACAGTCAAAATTCTCATAGCATGTGGTTCACTGTAAAGCACTTTAAAATATGGCTTCTGTGTGACTCATGAATAAAGGCAGCAGAGCAGTAGTTTGCTTTGCTGAGAGTTATTAGAGGAAAACAGTTTTGGAACCAGCTAGGTAAGACTGTACACGCAGGACTGTAAATTCCGACCTACGTCTGGGATATGTGGAAACACACCAAGCACGTTTTCTCTCACACTTACATGAACCTGCAGACTGCATCATTTGTATTAAAACATGACGTTACAGCTAAGCTTCAGTCAAGTGACATTCATACAAGTTATTAATGATTATCTGGTTAGTAAGTATTTGTGTTTGAGTCTTTTAGTTCATTATTCAGTGAATCATTCAGGAATTTATTCTGCCCTCTAGTGATCTGAGGCTCTGACTCATGTGTATATCAGAATATAATTATATGAATGATGATGATGTGATCTTGTTACAAATTTAAAACTAAGTTTTTAAACATTTAGCATAACTAGTCACCTTCCAGCTGCATGCGCTGCTCTGAAAACAAATATCTAAGGACAGAAATGCACTTAAAAGGCTGTAGTATATGTGAGATATTTAAAAATCCAATTTTGCATGTGCATGAATTTTTATATTTATGACAATAATTATATTTATTTAAATTCTGAATGGGTATACTGTGTTTATATATATATATATATATATACATTTATATGTATATGTATCTATTTCATATTGTTCATGAACAGCTTCTAATTTTAATTATGACACAGGTGGCTGTTATTAACATTATGCAAAGTGCAATTATAGTCCAGCATGATGATCATTAATAATCATAGAATTAGGATCTAGTGTGATAATAAACCATTTTGGGTGTAATTAATAAAACCTGCATGTTTCTTAATAGTTGAATTAGTTACGTTTCTCGTCGTTGCTGGTTTTACACTTCAGCATTTGTTAAAACCATGCAGGTCATTTACTTTATTGTTTAGTTAGCCTATAAGTTTACACTACCAGTCAAAAGTTTTGAAACAGTAAGATTTTTATTAAGACGTCTCTTCTGCTCAACAAATCTGCATTTATTTTCCAGAAATTAATTATTTTATTTCGCAAGTATGCATCAAATTGATAAAACATGATGATAAAAAAATCTACTTTGCTGTTTTCAACATAATATTAATAATAATGTAATTTAAAAAAATAATACTAATATTGAATTAAATAATGTTTTATAAGCAGGTGTAAGAGAAACTGGAAACGATTGTGATTGTAGATATGTTAAATCTATAAATAAAATAAGGGTAATCATGATTTTGAAACAAAACCATGTAAAGAACTGAAATAGTAATAAAATAAAAAAAAATATTAAAACGTATTTTAAAAATAGGCTATATAACATTTAGAAGGCATCGCAAAAAGCTTCATTGCAAGTTAAGGTCCACAAATATATTGTAAATTGAACTTGCGAGAATCAAATCAGTATGTGAACATAAAATACGCATACACTGGGGTAACGATGTTGTTAAAATGACGTTAGCTTTACAGCACTTTCCACACACGACGTGCGTGATCTTGGAAAATAAGGACTCTATTGCTCTCTAGTGGTGTATTAAGGTAAACCATCTTTTTAGCTCCACCCCAGTAAATACATCAAAATGGCCAGTCAATAGCTTTCGAAGTACCTAGAACGGTAAGGGACTAGCAAGTTTATAAACAGAATATACTGTGGCTGCTTGGATAATCCAGATAGTTTTGTAGTTCAAACACTGTGTGTCATTTTATTTGCTGTGCTTTTCAAAACACGAAACAGAACCTTTCCTTCTCTGAATCACTCCGGAATAATATTTAGGTGGCGCACCGGTGCACACGTGGGTTCACTGTGTAGTGTGTTTTGGTGGAGCAGCTCCTCGAAACCACCGTCGGCACAGTTATTTGGACCATGCTGAAATCCAAGACATTTGTGAAAAAGACCCGCGCTGGTGGAGTGTTGAAAATAGTGCGCGAACATTACCTGAGAGATGACATCTGGTGTGGAAGTGAAGTTTGTAAGGAGTGTAAAGATGAAGCGCCTGTGCTGCAAGAGGACGCGTGCATTGAAAGCAATCTGTGCTCATATCCTCACTATTTAATCCCAGACACCAATGTACTTTTACACCAGGTATTTATTTATTTAAGCGTATTTGTTCTGAACACCTTTTGTAAACAATTTGTTAACAACTGTCATGAAAGTACGTTATTTGTTTAAGTAAGTTAACGTTGTTTCTTTAGTTATTAGTTATTTATATATAATATTTATTTATTTTTTTGACAGTTGAAAGGTTATTTAACGTAAGATGACCTGAAAACGTGACTCTTGCTCAGTCATAATGAATTCTTTATCATAAAAACTAATATATTTCAGCATTGAGGCGATTGTTTTAGTAACGTTATTTCATGTTTTCTGAAATGTTTTTATATTTAGGCTAAATTGGGCATTATATAATAAAACATGCGCTAATTTTTATATATATTTGCAGAATAGAAGTAATTTTGTTAAGCTATTGGTGTTAGGGAATACAAATTTTAAAAAAATCGCTCCATAAATCAGCATAAATGTTTTTATTTTTTACCAAAATTCTAGGAATAATTCTATATTATATCAGCTGTATGGTAACTGGAGTTAAACCTTGCCTGAAGAAAGCTTTGAAAGATAAACAGCCTTTAAAAATAAATGTGACCCTAGACCACCAATACTTTGATTTTGAGATTTATACATCACTGAATAAATATGCAAAAATATTTCTGAGGGTGCAAAAAAAAAAGCAATGAGAAAATCCGATATTATATGGTTTGATATATTTACAGTAGAAATGATGCAAAATATCTTAATGACACATGATCTTTTCTTAATATTCTAATGATTTTTTACTGCATTTTGATGCATGCAGTATATAGTTGGCTATTGCTACAAATATATACTTGCTACTTATGACTGGTTATGTGATCAAGGGTCACAAATAATGAATTACAATGTAAAGTCACAAATAGGTAAATTTAATGTAATATAAAATAAAAATAATGTAATAAAATAAACACAATGAATTTGTTTTTTTCCACTGGTCTGAAAATGCAAATTTCATAATTGCCCAGTCCAGTGCTTCTTTACACAGTTTTGTCTGTAGTGTCTTGCCTAAATGAGATAAAACAGATTTGGTATTAAATTCTGACAGATTGACATCCTTGAGGACCCTCTGATCAGGAACGTCATCATTCTTCAGACCGTTTTACAAGAGGTGAGGCACAGGAGTGCTCCAGTCTACAAAAGAATCAAGGATGCTATTCATGAGAAGGAAAAGCATTTCTACACCTTCACTAATGAGCATCACAGGTAACACATCCTAAGAGGCTGTATTCATCCTAACGCTTACTTTTGACATGGATTTGATTTGGCTTGAATACAAGTTTATAGACACTGCTTGATTTTAGGGCCATGCATGTTTGTGTCTCATTTGTATTTTATTTTTTAAGGGAGACATTCATTGAACGAGAGCAAGGGGAAAGCGCTAATGATCGTAATGATCGAGCCATCCGTGTTTCTGCTAAATGGTACACAGATCACCTCACTAAAAAGTCCAATGGTGGTTCACTGAAAGTGGTTCTGCTGACCGATGATCGGGCCAACAAAGAGAAGGCAGAGCAATGTGGTCTGATTGTGTGCAGATGTAAGAGACATTTGAGGATTTTTTTATTTGTTTTTTTGCATTTATTCGATAAAAAATCTAGAAATAAAATTTAATATTGTGAAATATTATTTCAATTTAAAATAACAGTTTTCTGTGTGAATACATTTTTAAATGTAATTTATTATGTAATATTATTATTTATTTAAATAAATATAATAATATTTATTATTATTTATTGTTTATTTAACGCATCATTGCTCCAGTCTTTAGTGTCACATGATCCTTATAGAAATCATTCTAATATGCTGATTTATTACTAGAATTGTCAATGTTGGAAACAGTTGTGCAGCAAAACATATATATATATATATATATATAATGTATGTATATATAATATTATTATTATTTTTTTTTTTTTGATAAATAACTGTTGAAAAAAACATAATTTTTTAACAAATATAAGACATTTAAAAAATGTAAATCTATGCTATGACTTTTATGTTCAATTAATAGATCCTTGGTTAATAAAAGTATTCATTTCTTCCGAAGAAGAAAGAATAAAAATGTACTGATCCCAAACTTTTGAACAGTAGTGAAACAGTAAACTACTGTAACAGTAGTTTTGAACATTCTTATCCATTTTAAATAAATGCTTCTCTTCACATACTTAAATAGTCATTTTTAATTTATATTATAAAAGACAACTTTTAATTGATATTTTAATCGCCATAGTTGTGAAATTTTACCGTTTTCAAAAATGAATTAAGATTTTGTCTGTTCTTTTCTCGTGTAGGTGAGGAGTACATCAAGAGCTTGATTGGGAACCCTGAGCTTGTGGACAGACTTGCGTTGCAATCTGATGATCAAGTGCGTTCACTGATGGATGATCAAGAAAGCATTTCATTTTTATGTTTTTTTTTGATTGTTTTATGTTTTATTGTATTATGATGCGATTCGTTTTTTATGATCCTTTATAGAATGAAATCACTGGCAGTAAGTTACTGTTTCCAGAACATCTACCCTTATCCAGGATTCAGAGTGGCATTAAGAATGGAGTGTTCCTGCAAGGCACGTTCCATGCCAACAGAGATAACTATCTGGAAGGCAATGTCTTTATAAATAGAGAGGGGGAGGATATCAATGAGGTAAGCTTGTAATGTAGAAAGAAAAGTCACTGGTGCGTCACTTTTTATTATATATCATGATTATTGCTTTCCTAGGATTTGTTTTGTTGTTGTACTTTTTAAAGTTTGTTCACCCAAAGAAGGTAATCTACCTTCCAGACCTTTCACTTGCTCCTCAATCGATCCTCTTCAGTGGAAAGAGTGCCGTCACAGCTGATAAAAACAAAAATCCACATGACTCCAGTCCATTAGTTAACATCTTGTGCAGTAAAAAGTTGTGTGTTTTGAAGGTCCAAATCCATCATTAGGACATATTTACCTTCAGACTATAGATTGCACTTAAAATAAAAGTTCATGATCCATAATAACACTTCCTCCATCCTTCCCAGGAAAAAGTGAGATTATGGATAGAGGACTTGTATTGTAGCTGGAAGTAAGGGTTCAGATTTTAAAAATGTCTTACAAACATGCAGCTTTTCAAAAGATAATAAAGCAGATGTTAACTGATGGGGTTTAGTTGAGTGTAGTGTTGTTGTTTTTAAATCAGCTGTCCTAACTGTCATTCTGACAGGGGCTCCATTTGTGAGCAGAAATAACTTTGTAACATGTTCTGGCAGGTTCTACTTCAAGGCCTTCAGAATTTAAACCGGGCTGTTCATCAGGACGTAGTGGCTGTTGAACTATTTCCCAAAGAACGCTGGGTTGCTCCCTCATCTGTTGTGCTGCAGGATGATAGTCCAAATGATGAAGATGCTGAGGACAACGAGACCGAAAATAAGGTAAATAAGTCCCATAACATCATTGACGGTTAATATAATCACTCCGATTTATCCAAAGTCATTGTTTAGTTGAATCTGAAAGGTTCCGTTTTGAAAGCTGTGTAGTGCAGAACCTATTACTGTAATGTGTGTTTGCATAATTTTATGACTGATGATTTTTTTTTTTGTGTTGTAGCTGAAGGGTGTACCGTCAGACTCCAGCATTCTCAGGCCCACTGGACGAGTGGTGGGCATTATAAAGAGGAACTGGAGGCCTTACTGTGGAATGCTCTCACAGTCGATGATCAAAGAGGTAACAGTGTTTCACAACTATTCAAATAATATAAAATGGTATCATTTGTGGTCTTAGCTGGTCTTGGTGGTTACCTTGTATTGCTTAGAGCTTTGTCTTTGGCACTTTAAAAGCCTAATAGGTGATTGTTTTACATGGGACTTGTATAACCAAGCGTTTTTCTAATTAGAAATCTGTGCTCAATAAGATTATTAATTTTGAATTTATTTGATTATTTTGAATTTCACACCAGGCAACAAGGCACCTTTTCACTCCAGCAGACCGACGAATCCCACGAATTCGTATCGAGACCAGACAAGCCGCCAATCTGCTTGGACAGAGGATAATGGTTGCTATCGATGGCTGGCCTAAAAACTCCAGATACCCAAACGTAAGCGTCAGTGATTTACAGTCTTATTTTATACAAATGATGACAAGTTTTAAGCCAAAGATTTCCTCAGAGATGGAGTAAGTTGTTTTTTAATTCTATTGGTTTGTTTGGACAGGTATGGTTCATAAATCACCATTTCAGCCAGAAGCAGCAGAAAACTATGCACTGTACATAGAGAGTATAGCATATGCTTATTAGCATCTCGAGTCCCTAGAAGGGCATGATGCAAATTTGTATTTAGGATTATTGATCATGTTTATTGTGTATTAATAGCCACCTTTTCTTTGAGGTCTGGATGCTGAGATTCCATTGATCGTTTTAAAACATATGTTTTTTTCAATGTCTATAAGGGACACTTTGTAAAAAACCTTGGCTGTGCTGGAGATAAAGAGACTGAGACTGAGGTGCTTCTTCTGGAGCATGATGTTCCTCACCAGCCCTTCTCTCAGGCTGTTCTTAGCTTCCTACCCAAGATGCCCTGGAGTATTACCGAGGAGGTAGTGTAATCATGCTTTTTAAAAGACTTTGTTGCGTTGGATAACTGCTCAAAGCTTAATATTTCTCTGTTTTTCTGCAGGATTTGAAGGTCAGAGCAGATCTCAGACACCTCTGTGTGTGTAGTGTGGATCCTCCTGGCTGTACGGATATTGATGATGCTCTTCATTGTCGGGAACTGGAGAATGGAAACTTGGAGGTATAGCGGTTTGCATAAATGATCACAAGTGTTAAAGGGAACGCACTACAGCCATTCCGTTGGGTTTCTGTATTGAGTGGTATGCTTTTGTTTTAGGTTGGTGTGCACATAGCAGATGTCAGCCATTTTATTAGGCCAGGAAATGCTTTAGATCAAGAGGCAGCAAGCAGGGGCACTACAGTCTACCTTTGCGGAAAGGTACTTATTTGTGAAAATGTAATGTATGGAATGATAATGGGCTGTTATAATATCATTTAATCAGTTTGTTTGCGGACATCATTTAATCTCGTAGGGTTTTTTTTGTGTGTGTGTACAACTTTCTTTTAATTTGCATGATAACTTGTTTTTCACAGAGAATTGACATGGTTCCTGAACTTCTGAGTTCCAACTTGTGTTCTCTGCGATCCAATGTTGAGAGGTGTGCTTTCTAGCATAACTATTATTACTTCAGCTTTTGTATACACTTCTTATTATATAGTCACGTACTAAACATCATTTAAAGCCTTCACTTCTAATGAGCACTTCCACCCTCAGGTTAGCATTCTCTTGTATTTGGGAGATGAACCACAATGCTGAAATCATCAAAACTCACTTCACAAAGAGCGTCATTAACTCTAAGGTTTGCAAAAATGGATTTAAACGGATGGTTTGTTGATTGAATGTGCACTCTAAGGAACTGTTGTTGTTTTATCACGTAAGGCCTCCCTTACATACGCCGAAGCGCAGATGAGGATTGATGACACTACCATGAGTGATGACATCACAAAGAGCCTGCGGGGTCTTAACAGACTTGCCAAGCTCTTAAAGGGTCGGAGGACTGAAAAAGGGTATTTCCGTTCAAATAGATTACAATAAATACATTTGAAACATATCTTTATTGCTGAAGCGGTCTTTAATCTTTGACGTTGACCCAGTTTGTAAAAGTTACTAATTTTACTATTATTATTTTTTTTCAGAGCACTGACCCTCTCCTCTCCTGAAGTACGTTTCCATATGGACAGTGAGACACATGACCCTATAGATCTGCAGACCAAAGAACTGAAGTGAGTGCTACATGCATCTTTCTGCCAAAGGTTTTAAAATGTTAATGTTTAGATTTTCTTTTTGTCCTGTAATTCTCCTGATTGTTTGGCAAAATGTAATATTATCTTGTTTTTTTTTCTGGATTCTGGACGTTCAAACTTTTACATTTTTGTCCAGGGAGACAAATTCAATGGTGGAGGAGTTCATGTTGTTGGCGAATATCTCTGTAGCACAGAAGATCTATGATGAGTTCTCAGAATGTGCCCTACTGAGGAAACACCCTTCACCACCGCCATCAAACTATGATATCCTCATTAAGGCTGCAAAATCAAGGGTGGGTGTTTATTTATTTTTTTCACTTTAGTTTTCTCCAAAAATAGATTTAATTTTACCCCATTTCTAAATGATTCGTAAACGACTCGTGTGAAGCAGTTTGAAGACTCAGATGGCACAGTCCTTTCTGACATTACTAGGGATTCTTTCAGAGAGCATACATCAACTAGTTAGCACGGACTACCGTGGAAAGTGCTAGTAATATAACTATACATTGTGAACTTTGTATAATGCATAACACTGCGTTAAACCTAGTTTATCATTACTTAAACTAATAAGTTGCATCAATCACATGTTTAGACTACATTAGGCCCCCATCTGAACAACAGAACTACAGAAACGTAAGTTAGCCGGTCACCAAGACATGTGCCGGGTTGTTACTCAACATAACATACACAAATACGATCGCTATAAAATACAATTATCAATTATTAATCATACTTACAGGTAGAAGTTCAGAGGAGCAAGCAGGTCCAAATAAACTGGGCACTGATCCTTCTTTTAAGACCAAGCGTTTGGTTATGTTCACATACAGCTACATGACACACTGCATGAAAGATCATATTTAAAATGGCATAATAGGGGCACTTTAAACACCTGTTCTGAGACTCCCAACTTCTTTGAAATGGAAATAATTCCAGTAGCACTTATTCTGTTCATTACTCTGTAATGTACCTCTAGGCACAACTCTGGAGATGATGGGAAGTGTCAGAATGAACACCCATTTCAAACTTTTTACCTCTGAGAGAAACAAAAATAAAATGAACCCTGTGTGTATCAGGGCTTTGACACCAGTAGGTGATTTCCAATGAGCGTCTTTTCTGTTGTGTAAGCAAGAGCAAACTTTTACATGCTGCAGCCCACCTAGACTGGGTATAATCAATGCCCACATTTGAAATGTTTACAGAATCTCTTTCATTTTTTTCCCCTTATTCCCCTTTTCCAGGACCTTAACATTTACATAGATTCAGCCAAAGCTCTTGCTGATTCCTTGAACAATGCTACAATTGAAAACTTTTCATACTTCAACACCCTGCTGAGGATTCTGGCCACCCGCTGCATGATGCAAGCTGTGTATTTCTGCTCTGGAATGGACAGTGATTTCCACCACTATGGCCTGGCATCACCCATTTACACACACTTCACATCACCCATCAGAAGGTGAGACCACTCAATATACGGTTGAACCTAAAAATGAATGGTTTGCTTAACCTCATGTGAACCCACATATGCATGCAAAGGTTTATAGAAAAATAAGTCCATATAATGCTAACTAAATGGGTTTTCCTCTTCACCCATTTACATGTTAACACCCACCTTGTTTTTTTTTATTTTGTAGATATGCTGATATAATAGTTCACCGTCTGTTAGCAGTGGCCATTAACGCAGACAGTACATACCCAGATTTGATGGACAAGCATAAGCAGTCATCCTTGTGCAACAACCTCAACTACAGACACAAAATGGCCCAGTATGCACAGAGAGCCTCAGTGGCATTCCACACTCAGGTAAAGTGCAAACCAAGTATGACTTTAATGATTGTTTTTGAGTCATTGTTACCCATTATTTATATATATGGTGTCTTTAATCTTGACCCTTCAGCTGTTCTTCAAGAATAAGGGAATTCTAAATGAGGAAGGGTTCATTCTTTTTGTAAGAAAAAATGCCATTATCATCCTCATCCCCAAGTTTGGAATGGAGGGCACTGTGTTCTTTGAAAACAAGGACAAGCCCAGCCCCCATCTCAAATTTGACTCTGAGGTATGGACAACTTTTGATATTGGAGCCCGGCAGTATTAGCCTTACAGGTCATGTTCAAAAGATGCTGCATGATTGTGTACTTGATATAACCTGTTTTTTTTTTTCTCCTCAGGGTCCTACACTCAAAGTAGAAGAACACACTTTCCGCATGTTTGACAAAGTTAAAGTAACAATCAGCCTTGACGCTTCCAACATCCAGCATCAAAGGATAAGAATGGCACTCACTGAACCAGTGGTATGTTTTTGTTTTGTGACTTGGTTTTAAAGCTTGTTGTTATAAGCTACAACTATATACACGTTAGATCATCAGGCTCAGACAGTTGAAACTATATAGAAATAGAGCACACAGTAAAGTATAGTTTTGTTTTTTTCCAGATCCCTGGGGTTAGTGTACCTGCACCGGAGTCAGAACCTGAGGCCAAAAAACCCAAGCTCGACTGCTGACACCTGAGCACCCAGAACCAACTGTAATGCTCCTAAAAACAAATGACATGAAAAGCATTTCAGTTCATCTACAAGAAAAAAAATCGAGTGAATGCACAAGTGGAAAAACAATTACATGAGTGTTTTCTTTTTAAGTCAATGAACACCAGTGCTGTTTTTGCTTTTGTCTACATTTTAACTTGCTAATGTTGTTTTTTATAGTCTAACTGGAATTATACATTCTATTTGAGCAATGGTGTTGTGTTGCCATTTTTTGGAAATTCTGTTTTAAGTTACATGTTAAATTAACCCTTGAAATGGGCTGTCACAGAGATAAGTGATTTTTTTTTAGAAAGCCAACTTCTGTTATATTTAGGGTTTCCCGTCTCTCTGATCAACTAATTTCCATGACTTAAAACCAAAATGGCAAAATCCAACATTTAATCATTTGTGACCCTGGACCACAAAACTAGTCTTAAGTCGCTGGGGTTTATTTGTAGCAATATCCAAAAATGCATTGCATGGGTCAAAATTATAAATTTTTTTTTTTTGTATGCCAAAAATCATTAGGCAATTAAGTAAAGATCATGTTTCATGAAGATTTTTTTGTAAAATTCCTACTGTAAACATATCAAAATGTCATTTTTGATTAGTAAAATGCATTGATAAGA
>JAUCMU010000001.1:2988882-2999473 GCA_032275025.1 Enteromius treurensis
GCATTTATTTATATATATATAATGCTGTTTTATAAGCTAAAAGGATGCTCTTGAGCTGTTATTATGAGCGACAACATTTAATATCATAAATATTACATATGCAGATGTCTTTCATCAAAGTGCCATATAAGGATGTTTCTTTTCGAACAGGAAAAGGCTGACATGCTTTAAGATGTTTTTTTTATTGCATTACAGCAATACAATTTATTATATATTTCACATTTCCAAATAGAAAATAGCTATTTGCTTTAGTTGTAAAAATATTTTACAGTATGTCTGCTTCTTTGTATTTCGATAAAAAAAATCCAAAATTTTGCATGAATTAAAATGTTACTTTTTGTTTGCTAATAAAACAATGAAAAATAGTGTAATATGTTATACTAATATAATACAATAAATTATCATTATAATAGTTTAATATTTTTTTTATAATAATAGCATACACAAATATATTATGCTGTAAAATAGTTTAATATAACGCAGAATCCAATCCCTGATTGCACAACCCCTTTTTTCCTCCCTTCACCTCCATTTTAATTGCATAAATAAAAAGCCTGAGGCATGTCACCACTAATCCCACCTCTCATTACTGAAAAAAATTAATTGACAATAATAAATAACGGCTTCAGATATTGCATTTATTGAAACCAAAATTGCTTTGTAACTTCTGCTTTCTGCGACGGAAGCGGATTATCTTTTAATTGATTCCTTATCCATTGCCTTTCCATACATTGGTGCAATCGAAACCGCTGATAACATCGATTAATATAGGATCAAACATAAGTCTAGTCTGAGATAAGCATTGCACATCTAACCTAAAATGCTCCTTTATCAGCATATCTGTCAAAAGGGTAATTCCTCCTAATTTAAGCTTGCATTTTTAGACCTCATGAGCAACAATGAAGAGCTTGCCAGGCTAAATCAACATTCTGTAACCGGCCCAAGACTCGTACTACATGATTTGAAATGCCCAGGCGTGAACATATTGTCTACACCTCCTGTCACGAAGATTAATGAGTGGCCATTGTCTTCAGCTGACATTAGATAAGTTGTTATCTTTAGATATGACAAAGCTTGCAGTTTCCATTAAGTGTGTCTAGCTGCAACATCAGCCCTCTCAATTGTCCCTATTGTGGTAGTTGTGGACTCTGTGGATGTGTGTTCTGAATCCACAATGAGGTCTAGAGAGGAAAGCAGCACCTTGGAGCGCCTGTGTGATCAAAACAGAGAGTATGTCCCCAGCATAAGTGAAAGGCAATAACACCTTGTTTTATTTTCTTTAATTATACAATCTGAATAAAATGAATTGCAACTGTAATTACAGCCATCATAATAACTGATTGAACCATAACACTAAGAGGAATCTGAAGTATCTGAGAGACCATTCAACTACATTGTCCAAATTTCCCCTCCGAGCGCATTGTTGATCAGTTATCCAACTCCTAATATTTCATAAATCAATTTTACTGAGCGTAAACCTTTTAGATCATAAGAAAATAAACAAAAAACACAAGGGTGTCAAGAATAATTTATAATCAGCTTCACGATGTATAAATTTGAGCACTTTGCACAGTGACAGCAAGGCTTGGTGTCTATTAATTATTTTACGTAATTAGCATAATAACATGTTTTCCTGCATGAAACACATATCTGATGCTTTTTCCTATAACTGACACTTCATCACAGCTCAAGCATTTCTTCCACTGGTCAACATGGGCTGGATTACTGTGCATCAGCTGGTATATGAGCATGGTTTCATTTGTCACTACACCCTTTCTTAGCTAAATCTTCTTGTGCAGCACTTTTAGTACAGACAGTTCCCTTGGGCACAATGGTCATGGATCACTCCCAGATTATTTCCCATTAAGACTCCACCTCGATCAATTTCATTAAACCGCTTTCATATACAAAGAAACAGATCATCATTGCATGAATGTGTAACCTTAGTAAAACGCTGGTTAAATATGAAGTAATGAATGAGAATGCAAATTATGTTTTTTTGAATAACAAAGGTAATATATTAATATAAATGACTTCACATAATTGAGTTTAGTTGAACTTCATTTGTAACGCTTTTGCATTGCTTATTCAGTCAACATTAAATAAATTTTACATCCAATGCATAAAGCATATTTATAATGCATATATTATAGTTCTGTAGTTTTAATGAGAATAAATACAATTTCAAATAAATAAATAATGCAAAAAGAGAAACAATCTTAAAACAAACTCAAGGACTTTATTTTTTCAAGGACTAAAAACAGCGGCAACCTACGTATATGACTGAAAATTCACCTTATGTTACTAATATGTACTTGATTTTGAGAATTTGTCAAAAGCACAATAGCTTTCTTTATAAAACAAGAAGTGAACCTTGAAGAGACATTCTACATGTATCCCATGAAGGGTTTCTGCTCTATATGTTATTGACATCTAGGGCATGAAGACTATAGCATGAGCTCTCCATGTCATCTGCTCGCACAACCAGAGCCTGAACTGCTATTGATTCAAGTACCAATCTTTGTCATTGATCGCACGATTCATGAAGACAGCATGTCAGAAACCTGCTCATGGTAGAAACGTCAATGCCAATGGCTGTGTTAAAAGAAGAAGTGTTAAGTTAAATGCACCAATGCGAGGTGAACATTCGGGGAGCAAGATTAAAAGCAGATGACAAGCATTTTATTGAGCATCTTCTGTCCGCGGGTTTTCAAAGGGTGATATTAGTTCTTATTGGATCTGGACTTCTCTTTCAGAATACAAATAATGATTGCACAAAATAGCTGTTACACGTCCCCTGCATTCAAAAAACCTTTTAGGACAAAGTAAAGAATAAAATAAAAGGAATAAACTGCATGCTACACAACAGACCAACAAGATCATTATTAGCAATGCTTCAAGGTTCGAAAATAAACCTTCTTACCATTACTTTTTAATTCATTTGCAAAAACAGACAAACAATAAATCAATGAACATAGAAGGAAAGAAAATAATGCTTTTCAACTGTATTTTTGTCTTTTTGTTTTTCAAGTCCAAATGTCCAAAGATTCTTACGTCAATTTACATTAACTTGACATGCAAAATGAATAAGAAAAGATGAATAAAAAGAGTCACTGATAGATCTTTAGACTTGCTTTAAGCATAAATTCATTCTTCGTTTTGTTTAATTTCTTTAAAAAAAACAGACTTCATACATATTAAACATCTGTATTGTATTTATCTCCTCAATGCATGCAACATTTAATGCCATGACCTTTATGAATTTAAGACATACTCCAGTATAAGACATTTTAAAGAAGCCCATAACCATGCTTTAATTAAAAATAAATAAATAAATACATTTTTGAAGATAAAGAATTGTATAGTGACTAAAGCATCGCCACTGAATACACCAAAGTGTAATAACAATCTCTGAATACTGTATTTGAAGAAGTTTGGAAAATTGTTTTGAAGTTATTGAAATGCCAGATTTCAATTTCAAGTGTCATTTAAACAAATCAAAACATTCAATGATACGCCAAGGCTCGACAGATTACTGAATAGAACACAAAATGTGAGGAAAAAACAACAGAAAAAAAAGTCACAGAAACACTGATCACATAAGAAATGACAACTTTTCAATGTCATCTGCTGAAATCGTGTTCAGCGGCTTCAGATTCGTTTGTAATGAATTCACATACTTCTGTCCGTTCCCCCGATCTCTAATTCTAGAAACTGCTGTGGAAATGGCACGCTTTGATTTGGCCGTGACTTCAAAGATCCAGCTGTCAATAACAATGCACCTGTTCTAGCCACAGGACACCAGGGTCCAGGAAGAACGCCAACTCGGTCTGATCTGTTTAAGTCATTTGTGCAGTGGCGCTAAGTTGATTGATTTACATATTTAGTGTGAGAGGCTCCCTTTCCATGCCAAGCAGGATGTTTTTAGATGTTGCAACTTTTCAGGTTCGTAAACATGAATTACGCTAAAGAAGATCACAGAAAGTGCTTTCAGAATCTGTGCTTTTGGGGTAGAAAGAATCTTTGAACCTGCAGACATCAATGTTGGGATGGCAAATCTAGAGCTCTTAGATCTCCGTTCCTACATATAACATATCATTCTGCGGAAATAAATGTTAACCCCTTGATCTTCTGAAATAAACATGCAAGAAAGGCCAATGTACACATATGGGAAAGTCCAGAAAGACTTCAGGCACTTTAACTCACAAGACTTGTTAAATCAAAGTAACAATTACAATGTCAAGTACAAAATAAGTTTTTTTTTAGGAAAGAAGTGTCTTCTGCTCACCAAGGCTGCATTTATTTGGCCAGAGATACAGTAAAAGCAGTACTATTGTAAAAATGGTATTACCATTTAATCAACCGTTTTACAAAATGTCATTTATTATTGTGATGCAATGAAGAGTTTTCAGCGTCATTACTGTAGTAATTCCAATATGTGTTGCTGCTCAAAAAAACATTTCTGATTAATTACCAGCTTTGAAAGCAGGTGTGTCTTTTTAAAGAGAATTCGTTTAAAATAGAAACATTTTCCAGTGCAATATTTTTGTAACTTTTGAATGCATTCTCACTGAATAAAAGTATTAAAACATTTTTTTGAAACACCTCCTTTAAATAAAATAATTGCATTCCCAGAAAAAAGCTATATGAATGAATTTGAGGTTCACTAACTTGGCCATCCAAGTCGCAGTCAAGCAAAATGAGATAAATATGATTATTCTTAAACACCATAAAAACGCTGCCACAATCCATGCTGGCATAAAGAAGAATAATAAAAATAAGATATGAATAGGCTTGCTGAGAATCTACTTAATGTGTACCCAATCGTAACAAACGCAGTCTACATAGGTGTTTTGAAAAGTAAAGCACTAAACAAATGTTCTGGGAGTCAGAGAGAGGCTGGAAAACAGTCATGTGAACACAAATTATGATTGTTTTGGTCTCACACTACATTAGACATCAGGATACTGCTATGTGAATAATCCACAAGAAACAAGCCTCACTCACACAACATCTGACCTGCACCAGTAGTCTCTTTAACCACGCTCCATATGCTGTTTTAGCAAACAGCCAACAAGCACAGTGAGGATATACCCAAGACAGCACTTGATTAGATTTGCTGTCGACAGGGGCATACATCTTCCACCGCCACTGCTTGTGCAAGGACCACTCTTCTAAGGGCACGAGGAAATTGAATCGGTTGAGGAGTACATATCATCCCGTGTAGTTATTGACAGTAGAATGTGCTCTGAAATGGAGGCTCGGGGAGGCTCAAGAGAGATGTAATGAATATGTGTTGTGAAGAACGCCAGAGAAGAGAAAAGATGGCAGAACCTGATATGCCTAAAAGCACATTTAACTGCGACGAGTGCTGCTTTTGATGAAAAGTATAGCTCTTTGAGCAAACCTTTAGGGACAGATGCTTTGGTACAGTATTTATTAGCACTTTATAAGGAGTATATGTTGACAATAATCTGTTATGATATGAATATGTAAATAATCTTACTTAATACTTAAATTATGCATATCGTTGTACACATGCTCATAAATTTTAAATAAAGAAAAATCTGCTAATATAATATATGATGCAATCCTTGTGAATATGAGCTTACAAACAAATATAAATTATTTATTGTGTTCTACGAGGAGTGACGTGTTGACATGACTTAATACTGTAAATAGCATCAAGGACTCTTTTAAGCCATTTTTGGCACATTATGAAATCAGCCTATTTTAGGACATAATCATAATGCACAGGATTTAGAACAATTAATAACTGGTGTTGAATTGGCCAGAAATGTAACGTTTAGGAAAAAAAATATGTGGAATACGGTGAACAAAGTGGGATTGGGGTTGCACACCATGCAATAACAGGCTATTTTATCAACATTTTACAGAAGAACCCTCCACTGTACCGCATGCTGCAATTCTTACAGGGACGCCGCCAAAAATGATATATCACCTGTCAGCTACAGTAGAATAGCATAGCAACTGTACCTCAAATTAAAATAAAAACATGCAGGAGGGGGAGGTGACCAAGGCACTGAACACAAAATCCAATACAAAAAAGGCATAAAAACAATAAGTGTAGTATTGAATGAAATTGATAATGCCCATACCCCATAAAAAAAAAACAGGGTTTTCAGTATAATTCAATTGAAATTTTGTTTTTGTTTTTCCGAGCAAAAAAATACATAACATACAAGTTTTCCTGATTTACTACATTTACCCACTAAAATTTCATTCAGTGTTAAACTTTTGTCAGGCACATTAACAACAAAAATCAATTTATGACATATTAAAATACTAATTATATTTGCACCAAATACTACTAATTTGTCACGATCACCAGCCAGAGTGCCCTTCGAGCTCCACCAGAGGGCACTCCACCCCGGACTGTTATGTGTGTTACCCCATCTGTGTTTCTGCATTGTACTCCAAGGACTCTTATTATGAAGTGTGTTCCTCACAGTTTCAGTGTTTCCCCTGTTCAGTCTCTGCCCCCTTGTTAGTTCCCATAGCAATTCATCAGCTCCGCCCCCTCGTTAACTGCTAAGTATTGTGTGTCTTTCCTTGTACAAAGTGGTTTCCGTGTGTTCATTGTTTGCCTGATCGTATGTGTACCAACCTCCGCCATGCCTTGGATTCTTGTTCTGGTTTTGCCCCGTTTGGACTTTGTTAGCTGATCGACCGACCCCCGCTACTGTTTTGGACTGCTGTTGTCTCGACCCCGCCCTATTGACCAAGTCTCTAAATAAAGCCCAGTGAATGGGTTCGCACGACACAGTCCCGTTCGTAAAAATTAGTCGAATATTAACATTTTTTAAATTTGCCATTTCGCCTGTTTTTTTTTTACTAATTCAAAACATCACAAAAATGTTATATGCTCCTTAAATCTTTGAAATATTGTATTGTGTTCAAGTCAGAATAAGCATCTTGTTTCAAATGTACTGTGTAAATAAATACTGTGTTACACTGAATCACAATTCTAACATCATTTCAACCACATTTTGACATTTTATTCTCCAAAAACTCATTTGGAACCTTAAAACTACACACTTTACTTACATTTAATGTGTTTTCTTTAGACATGAATCACTTTTGTAATCTTTTTTTTTCTATGCAGACATCTTAATGTATTTGACTTGATAATAATAACAACAACAGCTAACATATTTACACTAGACCAGAAAATATGAAGAAAGAAAAAAAATAAAAAAGTCACTGACACATTAAATGTACCACCTACCATCAAATAAATCAGACATGACTTCACCTTAAAACATTAAAAACATTATCTGGAGGCTTTCTTTCCTTCTTCATGTTTCAAGGTGTAAGATTTTGAATAATCTCTATGACTTGCTTCATTGTTTCGTCTTGCATTACTCATCACTCAAATGTTTCTGTGAGCCTGCAGTTCCATACCTGTCTACCTTGACAGGAGAGATTTGTAGAAATATGCCGGAAAATGCGAGAGGGAATTTGACATCTAAAGGCTATGCAGCTGTGATAGACTCCATGATTCATCAAAGACATGTTTATTTGACAGAATGGAAAATTTTGACAAAAATAGGTTCCACTCCATTACACCCTACAAGCAGAGGTGATGCTCGTCCTTCTCGACGTCGACTGATCTCTGTATTTACCGGTTTGAAAGCTGAATACGGAATATTTCAGCGGTTGGTGTGCTGTTTTATAAATCAGATAAGAATGGATGTAGCGTTTCCAGAGCTACAAGTGTTTAGTAGTAATTCAGTGACACTTTAACAGTGTTGTTTTGTTGTTTTCCCTATGCTGCAAAGCGAAAATGATGCAATTTTACAGATTAACAGCCGTGCCTCAATGCTAACATGTGACTGTGTGAAAATGAGATCAGGCAAGTTTTGTGGACAGTAATTGAAATGGGGAAATTGATTCAACTGACAGGTTTTACGAGTGGGCATGCATTACACTTCCTCTTGGGTGAGCGCTTCTCGAAAGGTCAGTGAACCCTGAAATGGAATTTCTCCACAACAAGACTTAACAGTACTGTTCAACAACAATCCAATGACATTTATTTATTTATTTATCACTATATCCATTTTAATACGTACTGATCAAATAAAAGCTTTTATGTTGGAGCCAAATGACAGAGATGATATTGCTAAAGCAACATCCCTTCGTTGTAAACCTCAAACCTATGTATTAAACTCGCTGATAAACGATACCTTTCAGCCAACTGAGAAGAGCTGTGCTATAACTTTTAAAAGTAATCATTCCAAAGAGACATTCAAAAAGACATTTTGCTTGAACCTGTAAGAAATCAGCATTCACATTTTTTTCTGAAGAATTTTAAATCCTCTTTCTTTAAAGTCTTACGTTAAGTGGATTAGTCTTATTTTTGTAGCACAGTTATAAAAAGGTACGTAAAAGTGGGAGGCATGTTCATGTGATTACATAAAGAAAATAGTGTTCTTAACTCATAATAGTCGTATTATTAAAATTTGATAGTGTAAGACAGGGGCAACCAGGTTGGGTCCTGGAGGGCCGGCGCCCCTGCAGAGTTTAGCTCCAACCCTAATCAAGCTCACTTGAAGCAGTCAATCTATGTCTTACTAGGTATACTTGACATTTTCCAGCAGGTGTGTTGAGACAAGTTTGAGCTAAACTCTGCCGGACACCGGCCCTCCAGGATCAGGTTTGATGGCCTATGGTATAAGACATGTTCAAGTTATATCTGACAAATACATAAGATTCCTTAAATCAGAAAGAAACTACTTATGGTAAAGGTGTCAGAGATGTGATATTAAAAATAGATGCATAGGTCTTGCGGGGCGGAGAACTTGAATTTAAAAGGGGTCATATGATGTGGCAAAAACTGTGATGTAAAAAATGTACAGTATGATGTGGCATACTGTACATTTTTGTTTCTCCTCTAAGCCTGACACGGCTCGATTTGTACAGGCTCATCGTTCTAAAAAAGCGAGGTGTCCTCTGATTGGCCAGCTATTCAGTGCACTGTGATTGGTTCCTTCTTCTTTCTTTGCGTAAAAACATTTGGGCACTCTGTGACGTAGAAAAGCCGTGGCGTGGACAAGTCTTTTTTTTTAAGAATATCTCTTTGGTTTTGAAACTTTCATCTTTTCAAATTCATGCACTTGTAACATTCCAAAAGAAAGGAAATTTTCAAATTGCATCATATGAACCCTTTAAAACATCCATGTAGTAGCTAATAAATAAATCAACAGGATTATACTTGCTCAGGCTTCATGGAGAGTACCACACGCAAATATCTCCCTTAATTTCAGCTGAACAAAATGTAGTCAGACAGAACGTTATCAGTCTGGGCAAACATTATAATTTCCTCCGCAATGTCCCTTATGGACTGCGATTGACAATTAGATCCATCTGGGAATTCAAGAAATGGGCCACTGAAGCCCCAAGGAGTGAGATTAAAATAAACGCTTTCAATGGCATTTACAAATGACAAGTTAATTGTAAAAACTACTCATCTGGTGGTATAAAGGACATGGAGTGCAATGCTGGTGGAGAAGAAGCTGCAGCACAAGAAACACACACTTAAAATGCTGCGACATGTTTTAAAGCCTTCAGTAGGTCGTTAGAATGTAACGAAGTGGGAATTGTAAACTGCGGTTTAATAATTGATGCTATTCTAACCGTGAAAGATCAATGAATGTTTGTGCCATCCCGAGGCCAGCGATGCCCGGGTGCTATAAAAACCTTGAGAAAACACTTGATATAGGACATGGTGTGTGTGGCGAGATTACCTGTTACCTTGGGCAGTGCTCAAATCTCAGGAATATGCTAGAAGCGAGATGATGAAACCTGCAAATGTTTCATGAAGTTGCAGATGTAGTGAACTTTTTAGGAACATTGAAAGAATAGTTCACAAAAAAGTCCCTTTTACTTCCCTTCATGTTAGTTCACACCTTTGTTTGGACATTTTTTTTCCTGGTCTACAAAATCTTTGTTTTTTTAAACAAAAGCTATTAATGAGGATGGGGTCATCGAGCTCTAAAATGTAAAAAAATATATAAAAATAATAAGAAATATGTGTATATATTGAAAATCTTCCGAAGCAGCTTTGTCTGTGTGGTAATCATTTTGTGCGTTTTGAACATTTTAGTACATGGATATTTAAAATAAGCCTAAAATAAAACTAAATTACATACTTTAAAAAAATACATAAATAAATAAAATAATAATATAATAAATATATATATATATATATATATATATATATATATATATGATAAAATGTCACCCTATACGTTGCAGGGTAAAAAAGCCCTGAGAGTATTATTTTGTCTCCCCTGTACAGTACATTATATTTAAATAAAAAAGCCAATGTTTTGCTTTAAAAAATAAAACAAATACATAAATGATGTAAATATAAAAAGGCACAATGAGGCAGAGTAATAGCAAGTATGTAATATGCAAGCACATGCATATTAAAAAATGAATAAATAAATGAGAGAAAAAAAAAACAACAACAAAAAAAAACACATATACACTCATCAAAAATATAAACGCAACACCTTTGTTTCTGCTCCGATTTTTCATGAGATGGACTTAAAGATCTAAAATTCAT
>JAUCMU010000001.1:3010667-3021274 GCA_032275025.1 Enteromius treurensis
CTCCTCTCCACCTGTAGCTGGTGTGTGGTGAGCGCACTGGCGCCGTTGTCCTGTGGCAGCCGTCGCATCATCCAAGTATTTTTCTTTTACGCAGATGTGGAACTGCCCCTATGGTGTGCATTGTATGGTTAAGATTTAAACTCGACTAACCGCATCTTGTACAAAATCAGCATAAAATAGCAATTCACTGAACAAATTCGAAGTCTTGCTCAGCCTTAAGTCACAAAAAAAAACCCATTTGCTAAAATTCAAGAGAGAACTGCTAAGCGGTTCCCCAGGCACGAAGCTAAATATTTATAAATATTTTTATAACAGAATCATTTTGTAACATTTCCAAGAACTCTTCAGCAGTGAATAAATGAATTCTTGAATTAAAAGTTATCGTCTTGACACAGGCGTGAGATTTTTAAAATGCATGCAGTATTTAAAGACTTATCTGTTGGCTAATTCATTTATTTTATGAGGAACCGTAATCGTATATAGCAAATATAATGTGGCTGGTTTCCCAACATGGATGGATCAGTCCATGGGAAAACCAAGATTTATTGGGGTCTTTTTGTCTCTCAAAAGCTTTTCCACTGTGTCCTCTAAAGCGTCACAATGCCTGCTGTAAGTGGAAACCCCTGGTGGAGGAAAAGCATTTGCAAAACTGGGTCTTTGAGAGTAATTGTGGATCCCGTACCTCTGCTGTGGTGAGCTAGAAGAGCTCTTGCAGCTGACAAACGATGCAGCCAGCATGACCTGGCAGAGTGAATAGCGACAAGCATCCAGATGTGACTGTGGCAACAGGCTGACGCCCGTATCTTTTGGCGCATTATAGAGAGGGATAGAATAGTGTGGTGCCACAGTTTGCCACTGACAGCACAGACATATGTTTGCCAAAACATGATAAAGCAACGGCAAGCTATAGTAACATTTATCTGTGCCCCACAAAGCATCACTAACTCTGTCAAAGCCGCTCGACATTATCATGTGTCTGAATGACACAAAACACGAACATAGTTGTTAGATTTAGAAAAACATGCTTACATAAATTTCATTTTCAGACTTTCCTCACACAAAGCTTTTGTGTGTGGCTTCAAAAAACAGGCAGACAAGCAGAATAGAAAACTATTGTAATGGCTGGTGTCTAATATTAAAAAAATCACTGGTATATTAGAAAGAGCAGGAAAAAAAAAAACATACAAAAGAAGCATTTAAGGGGTCATATGATTCTGCTAAAAAAGAACATTTATATGTGTATTTGGTGTAATGTACATTTTTGTTTCTTCTCTAAACCCTGTCCTCCTGGACCAGGAGGATTGTTCTGATTGGCCAGCTGTCCAGTGCATTGTGATTGGCGGAAGTGTGTGGCGGATATGTTATGCCCCTTACCATAACGCGATGCTGTGTCCTGTCGCTATGACACAAAAACAATCAAAGCCATTACAAATTAGACATTTGCAGCATCCAGTGGAGACATAATTACTTATAATGATGACTTAGTAATGTGTTTTTTACAAACACAGTCTCACGACCAATTCCTATGTATTTGTGCGAGGTGGAAAATTTGTGCTAATTCCTACAAATTCGAGCGATCTCACTCGATACAATTTGGTACAATTTTGCACTTGTCTAAACCCCAGTGACCGGTAGGTTTAGGGGCGGGATTAGGTGTAGGTCATTCGTACAAATTTATACGAATTGGCAACTCGTAAAATACACACGATTTAAAAATCAACGAGCAAAAATCATATTCATTCATACAAGTGAGGTCGTGCGAATTTGTACAAATTAGCCACCTTGTAAAATGACGATTAAGCAATTAATCGAATTTCAGGAGGACCATGAACGAACGATCGCAGCTGCTACCAATCTCCTCATTATTAATCACCAGCCTAACTCTACCCCGCTGCTTTAAATACAGCTCATGTCCTCTACTCGGCTTCTGCGTTTTTGTCTTCCACCGCCGTCCCCTTCCACCACTTAAGCTGAAGCCCAATTAGGGGAACGGTGTAACGTTGCCCCCGTTCTCCACTTCCTGCGAGGGGCTCACGGGGTCCAGGCCGGGCTCCGAGCATCTGTTAATGCTAGCCTCCTAGGGGTAAACCTCCTAGGGCTCAGGGCCGCCGGGCTCCGCCAAACAAGCTATTTTATCACAGAGGAAGTGGGAACTAGTGAAATATGTACAAATTGCTGTGACACTGGGCTGTTTTACGTGTAAACACCATGTCTGCATTTGTGAGCAGAGAAACAACAAGCATTCCTCTACTTCTCCAGACTGTCCTTGCAGAGTTAGAATCGCTCCACTTCATAGCCTCTGTTCACAGCCAGCCAGGAATCAGTCCTCCATAAATGCACTGAACACACTAATATTTGGGTTGAACTGTTCTGGAACAGTGTTGTGAATACAACTCAACCCCTGATTTCTAGTTGTGTCCTCTTTTGGAAGCACCAACTTCTTTCACTTTCACAGCGACACACAGCATTTCCAGACCATGGGGCTGACAACAACACTAGCAAGAACAATAGTTCCATCTTCTTTCTTTGCATATACATTCGGGCGGTGTTGTGAAAACAAACTAATAACATGGTGTAAAAAAGTGGGGGCCTGTTTAAACATTTCATGGAGGGGGTGAGGCAAAAATTAGTAACTTTTATGAAAAATAACTTTTTGAAACTTTAGGAATCTTATCTATGCAGGTTGTCACACTCCAAAGAAAAAGGAAAACTTGAAATGGCATCATATGACCCCTTTCACAAAGGATTATTTACACATTGTTTATGGAACATTTTTAGGATACATTTTAGTTTGACATGTTTGCAAAAAATAAATAAGAACAAATTGAAAAAAAAATTATATATATATATACAATTTAAGCATTAAGTGAACACTTAAGAAAATAATGTTTTTATGACTTAATGGGAATGTCAGCAAAATATTTTTGAGCATATTTTTATTATCTGGGAAGACAGAAAATCCTATGCTTTGGTATGACATGGTGCCTAGTGCATTATGAAAAAAAATTCATTTCAACCTTGAAAGTTTAGCCTTAAAGGTAAACTAATAAAACCCACAGATAGGAGTCGAATATGGCAACAGAGTGACATTTGGTGGTGCAGGATAAAAACGGTTCTTTCACTGCGGAGGCATGTTGAAAAACTACATTAAAGAGCTTATTTATTAGCTGAAGCCTCTCTCAAATATACGTTATAGGGCTTGCGAGCTGTTCATCATGACATTTGATCAGAAAACACCCCAGCGTTCATTTTCATGCCTATCTTACAGCGTGCAAAAGGAAGTCAACAATCCGAAAACCAGTTTTGATATTATAATGAAAAAAACAGTGGGGTTTCTGACTGCGTTCCAGTGTACATGAATCAAAATGTGTGAAACTAACCGGTTAATTTGTCTTTGCTTTTTAATACTGCACCCAAACATCTATTTTCTAAGGGGTCTCTTGCAAATGCTTCTGTTTTTCTCAGGAATTAAAAGGTAAATGGGGTCCAACTCGACGACAGTGTTGTTGGTGAGATCTATGCGATGCATCCGTAATGCCAATTATGTCAGCACTTTGTCACGTAACGGTTTGCAATGTGTGCAAATTGGCTTACCGTAATGTGTGATGAGGCAAATGCAGTTTCCATGATATCATGGCCCCACAGCTGGAGAGGATTGACAATCGTTTCTCAGTAAAGTTTCTTTTTGAGCTCAAGCTGTTATGTAGCTTCTACTGATGGTTTCTGAAAGACAAGTTTGCATGATCAAGACTCATTTGTAGTTGACTGAATGCTTTACTGATTCAAAAATAAAGTCATTTTTGCAATGTACATATACTGTAAAAAAAAAAACAGAATTTGTGCTTTGCGCCACTGTTAATTGGAAATGAACTAAGCGGAAACATTTTCTAAACTTTTAAAGTTCTGCATTACAGTAAATTAGAGAGACTGACCGTGTCAAATCATATGAGTTGAAAGGGTCAGATGTACTTGTTTCCCTTGAAGTTCATAATGCTCTGAACATCTCAAATCCTCGTGGAGAACATCAGGTTCTGTTCATGAAGCTTCAGTGCAGCTGTCAGTAAACCAACAGAAAGACATATAATACAAGAAATTATGAATTGCTGTTCATTTTTTCAATTATACTACATGTTCATTTGAACTCATTCTTTTGGATGGTTTAATTCTATATTTAGCTAACATATATCCCGAAATGGAAATTGATATTGGAGTAGCTCATAATTGAGCATTGCAATAAAGATCTTGTATAGATTAATGGGTTAATTATGTCAGTAAATGATAATCTAAAAAGGTCGATATGAATTTGCACTGTTTTATATGAGCCGGGGCCTTGATTGCCTGCCTCACTTTGTTAAGACCTATTGGGAAGGTCTGTGAAAAGAATAGGTTCAGTATTTAAAGGCAGGGGACATCACTTCCTCTGCTTTAGGGGCTTAAATAAATGGAAAGCCAGCAGGTCAAGCCAACATAGACTCTTCACACGAACTGCAGTAATTTTAGGCTTCTGCATAAACACAGAAATTAACTCTGTCCTCAGACATTGACCCTAATTACCCTTTAGGTTGTCTTTAGTATAAAAAAAATCACAAGAAGAACCTTGTAAATGGATTTACTTGGGTTGGCACTGGTATGTTTAACTACCAGCTATGTTATGCATTTTGAAGCACTTCAAGATGTGTTGAGGAAACTGCTTTGCATGAGTCTATAGATTATACTACAACAAAAATCTGTTTTGTACATTCTTTGCTAACATTCTAGTATTTCTCCAGTATTTTATTTTATTTTATTTTTTTTTTTTACATTCAAAACATTCAGTGTACTGTAGGTGTATGTTAGGGGAGCATTCTAATCAATTATTCTGAAAATGTTTTGGCAATGTTACATTTAACTGTTTAAAACAAACTTTTTTTTATATTTAAGGATATTTGTTCTGTAAGAATGTTTCCTCTCCACATTATGATAACCTTCATCAAATATTAAGCATGCTAAAATTATTTCAGAAAGATTTGTTCTAAACGTTTAGATAACTTTTGAAAAACTAAAGTCATAAGTACATGGCATTTTTGTTGGCTATTAATGTTGGAAAATAGCTAAATGATTGTCCAGCTATGAACCATTATTGTTCCATGAATGATTAATAAATAATGTCTTGTGCTAACATTTTATAAACTTTATTAAGGATAAGGTAACTTTTAACAAATGTTCTATTAGTGTAAATGGAAGAATGTTTGTTTATCCTAAAATGTTTTCTGTTTGTGATTTATATTGGATCATTTTGCATTTATATATGCAAAGTTTGCATATATAAATGAATATATATATATTTAAAAAAAAAATATATATATATATTTTTTTTATATAATAAAAAATAAAAAGGACAGGGAACAAATCGTCTGAATGAATCAATTCACTAAAATGAATCTGACTTCCAAAAGCTTTACTTACTGAGGTTGTCGTGCTCTGGTTAAGTTAGTAGTGTCACTACTTTTAGTTAATCACTCCCCAATGCTCTTGAAGATCCGACATGCCCACAATTGATTTAATAATTCAATTTCATTCTCTTTTTTTCCTTGTCTTCTTTCTACATTGTCCGTGGGGAGGCCTTGCTCATGTAATGCACTTGAATGGACCAGTAATTATAAAACTAGGACATATAGCAATGGGAGATAATTAATATTATCAAGTCCCGGGGTGAAGTTTTTTTTTTCTCTTTCTTTTCTTTTTTTTTTTTTATGAAATTTAGGATTTGACAGAGGCTTTCAATTATGTCAACCCCACTGGGTACTTATATCCAGAATGTATTACGTCTATATTAGGTGCCTGCACATGACAAATGTGTGTTCAGATGGAGTTAGCATCACAAGGGATGTGAACCTATCATGCTTTGTTAGCTTTAATACATTACACATGCCAACAAATAGCTGATTAGGTGTAAAATAAGCCTCCTCACTCACCATATGGATGCAGAGATGTCAATTTGATGGACAACATACGGAAATCTGCCTTCACACCAAGACTCCTTCCCTCTGGACGCAGGACTATAAAAGAGAAGCAAAGCTTCATTGAAAATGAGTTGGAGAGTTGAAAAGGAAACCTTGTGCCTTTGAAGCATGAACGTTACAGTGAATTTTCATCTGATCGCTAGGATAGGAAATCATCTTTTATATGCTAACTTTTGCTAAAGCCAGTTTAGCAACGAGACTAGACCAGAGATCACGGCTACGGCTCTTTTGAAGGGTGACTGCTTATACAGCTCAGACTGAGATGAAACTGAGATGACTCACCTCCGGAACCTTGAAAATCTTCTTAAGAAAGAGGTTTGAGCTTCTGCTATGAAGATGCTAATTCAGCTTACTTCACATTGTTTGGGTCAAGAGCATGCCTTGTTTATATATATATATATATATATAATTCTTTATGCAATATAAATAAATAATGTGTGTGTGTGTTAGGAATGCACCGATGTATCGGCCAATAATCGGTATCAGCACTTGTTTAAAAACAGCTGAAATGTCAAGGTAGACAGCAACTTGCATGGAATTAAAAAGGTTATTGTGCTGAATTTAGGGCTTTCCAGGCTAAACATGGTTAAAGTGGTTCCAACCATCTGTAGTGCAAACCAGGGTTGCCAGGGTTTTTCCTTTACCAAACATGTTTTGTAATGCTCCTCCAATCAAATGATCACAAACAGCTTTATTAGTTCTGATAAGAAATAAAGTCTCAGATTTCAAGTCCTCTACATTTTAATCATACAATCAAACAATAAATGCCATTTTGATGTAGCTAATTGTTGTGGTGAGAGAGTACTGTGACCTCCACAGTTTCAGTTCAGACTCAGCAAATTTTTGAGCTCAATTTATTATTACTGTACTTTATATTACTGAACTTGCATTCCATTAGATATTTGATTATATTCGATTTTGAGCTTTTTCCTCTGAAATCGAACCAGTAGTACTTTACATTTATGGATGCATTGCTCTAAAAATGATTCAGCAGCCATTATGCAAAACCTCTACCATAGCTCTACCTAGAATGCTCTTTAATGCCCATCCATCCAGAGAGAACTGCTGCTTAAATAATTAGTTTTTTTCCTTACAGAACGATTTCACCAGGTATCTTCCTGGGCATAAAATAAGCTGTTTCACTCGACATCAGCAACCTTTATTCTTCCAGTTCCAGACAACCAAAGAAGAGGGTCGCTGCAAAAAAACGAAACGAGCTCTGTCGTCGTGACCCTGGTCCTACACTAACTGACCTTGTTCAGCACCTGCTTTGTTTACCAGCAGCTAAAACAAATGCAACAAATAAAATTGTTCATGGGAGGTGTTTTTCACCAGAGGTATTGATGAGATTTGTGTCTTCAGAGGACAAACATGTGGAAGGTGATTGAGGGATGAGTGTTGATTTCATGTGGTTTTGTATTGCGTGGCTATGTCTTTGGTGAGCAACAGTATTGTGTCAGAAGGGCAAAAAGGGGAATACGGGATCATTAAAGCAATATTTTCAGAAAATTACTTTTTGTTTCTCAGAATAAACAAAGGCACACAGATATGGAGTCACAGACCCCCCCACCCCCCAAAATGGCAGAGTAAAAATTTTTGGGGGTGAGTAAAACCAGTTATCTTTTTCTTTGCTCTTTGTTAATCACTGTAAACAGCTTATGATTAAGGAACCAAGCATGAAACGCATTGTTCTAAATTTAGCCTGCAAAATGTAAAAACATATTGAACGTTTCTCACAAATGAGCAGTAACTTTCCAGTAAACGAAGATAATTAAAGCACTGTAGGCCCGCACAAAACTCTTTGTTTATGTTGCTATATTTCAGCATATGGCAGTTTTAATTTGTCCATTTATCTTACTACTCTAATTATTATTTATGCTCATTTGAGATAAGGCTAATCTTCTAAAAAGGCGGGATTTATCTTCTTTAGACTTTCCACCACTCCTTGTATGAACACAGGCAACTGTAAATGAATTTATGTGTCTGACAAAGAGCATTAAAACTGATTTATAGCTTCAGATGAGTGAACAAGTTACAGATAAATAGAAATTAACTGTACTGAAATAAGGCACAGTTGCAAAGTATTTTGCTGGACCTTCTGGTAATCCTTGCGAGTTTTGTGGCAGAAAAGAAACCAACAAAAACTCAGCATGCAATTAATATTGACACTATTCACTGTCTTAGCACGTGTTCCTGCGCTTATGTTGCAAAGATTGTGATGTTTTAATTCCCCAAAATGAGTAAATTGCAGATTTTTGAAACGTGTTTTCATCGTTACCTTACTGAATCAACGCGTGCAAATAGCATGTGACTATTAATGGCCTATATCTGCGGATGCAATTCTTTCTTAGTGCATTTTACCTTGTATTTTAACATTTGTACCGGTGCAATATTCTAAATAAATCATTTTAAAAGTCCCTGCGGTGGTGGTATTCGTTTGCATATATGAGGGATGCCTTAGGAGAGCTTAACTTGTATCGAACCCTCTAACGTTCCTACAGAAATGCAGAAGGGTTTTCTGATTTTCATTTATACAAAGAGTGACAGGTTTAAAATAATACACCTAAGCTGTGGGCAGCCCTAAGGGAGGACAGGGGATTCCATACGTATCGTTTTTCACGCTGACCTCCTTTCCAAACTTGACATTGATGACACGAAAAAGAGCTTTCAAACCCACCTGGATATCTTCATCTTCATTTATGATTATAAGCAAAACTGCAGGGGAGGGGGAAAAAAGCTAACCAGGAAAAGAGACAAATGGTCTTCACTATTTAATGAGGAGAGAGTACTTAACTATACCACGGTAACTTCATCTCTATCGGGCTGTTAACTGTTTGCAACTAGATCTGTCAGTCAGTGAATTGAACTCGAGAATCGGATCAGTAAATGAATCGTTTAGATCTGGTTCTAAACCTGGTTTTGTTGATGTGACGAAGGAGATGGAGGCAAGCGGATCCAGATGCAAGACTTTATTTACAAACATGGTCGTAAAGGCTGGGTCAAACAAAGGCGAACAGGTATGGCAGAGACATAAGAATAGTCCAGAGCGGTAGTGAGGGTCTTTCGATCAGCGAACGGACCAAAACCAGAAGAATAATCCAAAGCAAGGTGGAGGTTGGTACGCAAACGATCAGGCAAACAAAGAACACACAGGGAAACCGCTTTGTGCGAGGAACGACACACAACATTCAGCGATTAAACTGACAAACACAAACAGCTTTTAAAGGCAGAGACAAAAGGCTAACAAGGGGGCGGAGCTGATTAATCACTATGGCAACTAACACTTCACAATAAGAGTCCTTAGAGTGCAATGCAGAAACACAGACAGGGGTAACACACATAGCTGTCCGGGGTGGAGTGCCCTCTGGTGGAGCTCGAGGGCACTGTGGCTGGTGATTGTAACAGTTAAAACCTACACAGATACTTCTACAAACTAAAGAAAGAACAACTTTTAGTAGTCTTTATATTTTTTGTAGTCTTATATTTAGTTTTATATATATGTTTATATAAAACAAAAAATATATAGAACAATAAACTTATGTTTGAACCCTGTTAAATGATTAGGACGGCTCACTCCAAAATAAAATCTTTTGTTTGCAGAACATTGGTGTGTATATTGTGTATCCATTATAAATTGCATGTATACAGTTAAGAAAAATGTTTATATATTAAATATATGTATAGCCTATAATACAAAAAAATATATATATACTGTAGGCTACACATATAAAATATATACACAGTTAACATACTATTCATATGTAATATAAACAAACACTTTTAATTTTGATTAATTGCAATTTATCATTTGACAGCACTAATATGTCACACGTTTCGAAAAGATCTCATGATGAATAAATGGATAAAAGAAAGAAGAAATGAAAGTTGAAACTAATACTTATAAATTTCAGGATGTCTGCTATCAACTGAAATCAGACACTACTTGTGTCAAGTGACAAAACTGGATCATTTCACGCTGTAAGTTCAGTTCTTTGGGGAATGTGTCCTTTATTGGGCTGAACAAACCAAGGAAGTATTATACATCCCATCCATCAAGACTGAAGTGATGTATGAAATGATTCTTCTTCTTTCCAGTTTCCAAAGTTGGTGAGACTGATGTAGCTTCAATAACTTTGTGGATAATAATAAATTACGACATATGTATCAGTAAAAAAAAAAAAGCCACATCAGTAATTACATGTATACATAGATAAATATTTTTTTTCTTTATATAATATATGTTATGTTCTGTTTATTTATTATGTATATATTCAAACACACAAATATTATATTTTAAAAGTATTTACATGAAAATGCATTTGTATATTTACTTTAATTTGACATTTTATAGATAGATAGATAGATAGATAGATATCATATATATATATATATATATATATATGTATGTGTGTGTATATATATAATAGTGGTGGGCCGTAGTCGGCGTTAACGAGACTCTTGTAGCGCGAAAAAAAAAATATCGCCGTTAATCTATTTACAAAGTTGCTTGTCTATACTACACAAGCTATGGTGACTTTCACCTTGATAGTTTAGCGCGGATGTATAGCCGAATTACACTGTAGCCTTATTCGGACGGGACTAGTT
>JAUCMU010000001.1:3037352-3060059 GCA_032275025.1 Enteromius treurensis
TATTCGAAAAGAACGAACCTGCAAATGTCTCAACTGACCAATCAGAATCAAGCATTCCAGAGAGCCGTGTAATAAATGTTTATAACATTTTCAAATTAGTTTATAATGCATGAGTTGTGTATGATGCATGTGTATATACAGTATATATATATATATATATATATATAATTTCAGTGTGTGTTTATTGTTCAAGAGCTAATACTAATGTTTCAGTCTGTGGGGGAAAAATATTTATTTGATTTATTTATTGCAGTATGTGTAATAAAACTAGATGCAACCTTTGTAAGCATAACAGACTTAATTTCAAATATTCAATTATTATTCTAAACCTTTGACTATTAAGACATCCTTGATTTTTGATAAACACCTGTGGACACCTGGCTAGGGTTTTTATAATACAGCTGTTGAGATCATTCATCTTAAAGGACCCATCCAGGAACAGTGTGAAAACCCCAGCTTTAAATCATTCAAAAGCTCATTAGCACTATGAGCAGAGCACACTGCAGCGCCGTTGCTGTGTCTGCTCGCCAGAAGAGGGCGTCGTGAGACAGACAACCATGTCCCTTTAGAGCAGAACGTGTCAGCTCTGAAATATGTCCTGATGTATTCGTCATTATGTCTGCAGGCTAGAAACACTTCCACCCCGTATAATTTGGTGGAGAAAGCACATTACACGGCCTTCTGTTTTTTTGGGGTTCAGTTATTCACTGAGAGTTAAGCCTCAGAGAGCTGCGCACAACAGCTCCGAGACATGCATTAAAGTCAACCAATACAGTCAGCAAACATGTACTCGCCACAAGGCCAGACCAGGTGGGGGGTCTTTAAAAAAGTGAAATTAAAATTAAGCACTTTAGCAAACAATAAGTATAATAAATATTTTAATGAATTCATCACAAGGATTATAGAACAAGATGATGCATTGCGTTCCTATATAAATAGATAAGTAGGGGTTGAATTAAATGAGAACATTTCAGATATCAATTTCTCATGCACATTATTTTGAATCCTTTTTATTCCATCAAATTTATCATCTTATGAAATTCAAGTAAACCATAATGGACCCATTTATAGAGAAAATCCGTTCTAGTAAGTTACAAGAGACAATTAATTGCTATTTATCTTTGAAACAGTGAATGCACGATGGACTGCAATAAAACGTTCCTTCAAAATCCTCAGAAAAGACATAAGCATGGCTGTGAAACGTGATATTAAAACAGTGATCCGGGTTCAATAAGTTAAGCTGTATCGACGGCATCTGTGACATGATGTCAATTATGTTAACTCGTCACTCAGCTTGTGCAAACAAGTAATAGTCACAAATAATGCACTGTCAAAAATAACAAGTGACACCGTTTCATATTCTCATGAACACCAATTTTTATTGCATTACCAAAATTTGACCATTTTTTGGTGAATCAAGTGCTGACCAAGAAGACCACATGTAAAAGCCACATGATTTATTATCAGAGAATGCAAGCCGAATCTGGCTCAGTATCTTGTTACCTAAATCATTTCGTAGGCGTAATTTGTTTAGAAATACATTTCTGGTAAGTCTTTAGAATCTGCTCAGCAGTCTTTAGCTTAAACTCTAGTTGCACGAAACACTACTGAAACCTTTATCTTTCCTTTTGGTTCGAGTCAATGCTTTGTCACATTTATCTGACTGATCAAGTCATGTGACTTCAGCAAATAATACTGTACCTTGCATAAAAGTTTCAAAGCATTGGTTTGATGCCAGGAAGGCTTGATCTCAAGTAAACCTGTGAGCCAGAGTAAACCAATCTTGAGTCAGTTTGATGATTCGAAGCCGAGCAAAACTATTTGTTTAAAGTTAGACTATTTTTTTAAAAGTGTTGTAGCAAACTATATTTTCAGATATTTTGTTAAACACTGTTGAACATGTTTGCATGGCTGTACTGTATTTTAGATCCAATGTCATCAGTGTGATTTTCAGCACTTTGAAAGAGTGAATAATTTGGTTAAACTGATTAAAAGTTTCAAAAATGTTTGTGTGTGTGTGTTTTTTTTGTTTTGTTTTTTTGTCACAATTAAAAGACGTGAGTGTGATAAAACTCCCCAATCTCAAAACCACCTACTAATATTGTATATGCAAGTTTATTTTTTTATTTTATTTTTTTACTGTTGTCATGACCACACATAGCCAGTAAAGCCAAATTTAATGATAGATGCATGTATCCGCTCAGAAACAATTCCTCCACTTAAAGTAGCTCTACTACTGAAGATATTTTATTTGATATTTTTCAGATTAACAGTCTCATGGCACTTCACTGCTAAATTGGGGTTTAATTCCAGCCTGATCTGACAGCAATTTGTACATGTTTTACAAGGTGGCTAATTTGTACAAATCTGTCTGACCTCACTCGTACAAATTCATTCAATTTTTACCAAATTTTATGAATTTTTCTAAATGACCTCAACTTAACCCCACCCCTAAACCCACCAGTCACCGGGGTTTAGACAAATCACATAAAATCGCACGAGTGAGGTTGTACGAATTCGTACAAATTACAGACCTCATAAAAAGTTCAATCTTTTGGCAATTCGTAACTATCTTATGTTTTGCTGAAGTGGTGGTTAATTTGTAAGATCTCAATCAATGGATACGTTTAGGGTGGAAACACCATGCTACATTTTTGCCTACCTAAACTGTGTTTTAATTCTTTCTTTCTTTCTTTCTTTATTTATTTTTTGACTCATACAAAATCACCTCATAATATACTTGAGAGTATTGTCATAACTGACAACTTTCATCTCTACGTTTTTAGAAAAAAAAAATGTATGAACATCATAGGGAACTGCAAAACTGTATGACATTTCCTCATTGTAAATGTGTTTTTCTTATGAGATTAGGTTGCTTCTGTCATAACTGACATCACAATCTCTATTTTACAAAACTATTTTACACTTTGAGGAATTGGTTTCTTATTCCTAAAAACCTATCTGCTTGTGCTTTACTAATGGGTAGGTTTAGGGCTAGTTCTTAACGCACATTGTAAGTTTCATAAGATTCATTTTATCTCAGTTGTCCAATCTGCTCACACCCCATTGACAGTGAATTTAGAGCTGGACCTTACTGCTTACTTTCACTTTATATTAAATCGCTTACAATTTTGTAAATTACCTATTTGAATCATAAATGACGACAAATGTGGTTGATCAGGGAATGTATCTTGAGGACCTTTTTTCGAGAAGCATCAGTCATATGTCTACATTACCCTGTAAATCAATCTTGGTTCTTGATTGACCAGGTCAACATTCATTTGCATCTCCAGGACAAGCTGTCCTCTCTTTTCCATCCACCGCATGTCCGACTGGGTCAGCATAGGTTAGCACATCCCATGCCTGATAGGCATCGACTACACATTGCATGCGGACGAACAAAAGCTTGCGAGACAATACATCCAAGTTTTCCACAAACTCGGCACAAAGCCGCTGAGCTTTAGATAAACATGACACATTCATTTTTAATTTGTTGAAACACAGCCAGACAATCGACAGGATATGACTCCTGTGTAAAGGCAGGCCATAAAGCTTTGTTCTGCAGTGCCAAGAGAAGAGTTATGAGCTCTCAAAAGGTGACAACCTTATGTTGTCTGTGGTCTGGCCCAAGGGAGGTATCAAATGATCTGCCCTGCAGACAGAATGACAGTCAGAATGCTCACCTACCTTCAGGACAGAGTTTAATACAATAGATGTTTTAATATGGCCAGACACATACCGTTCTATGCCCGTTTGATCAAAACATATCATGTGAGTCATGTGGTGGCATTGGCCTGATTATCAAGTGCACCATCACTGGGGGCAGAAACAAGGCTTCGTTTAAAGTCGTATCAGTAAAGCTCAGTTTTGGGGGCTCGTGAATAGGTTAAAAATAGAAACCTGTGACTTCTGGGTGTAGTTGAACTTTTTCTACTTTGACAGGGAACCTACAAAGACCTTCCCGGGTTTTCTTCCTTCTGTTGTGAATGCAGGTGCTCTGAAGCAGACAGTAACTGATTTAACAATCTGAGGTGCTCGCTAATGCTTGACGTTTGCCTTGAATGATGGTAAGACAACTGGAAATGCCCTGCCTTATGCAAACCTTATACTACCAGTAATATGTTTAATGTTTCTTAAAGAAATTTCTTCTGTTCACCAAATCTGCATTTAGCCAAAACAATAATATTGGAAAAAAAAATTTTTTTTTATTATTTAAACTAATAGATTTCCATTTGAGTATACTGTATTTAAACATTTTTTATATGTAAAATATCATTGTTTTCTGTGATTTCCAAGATGCATTTGTTCAGCGTCAAGCACTCCAGTCACGTGATCCTTCAAAAATCATTCTAAAAATGTATATTATATTTATACATTTATATTCATTTATATATTTATAAATAATATAAATACAAAATATAATAAAAAATAATAATAATCTAAAAAATACACAAATATTAAAATATAAATTTATAAATAATAATTTATAAATAATAATAGAAAAGACAAAAAAATCCCTAATCATCTGTCAATAAATATCGATGATGATAATAATAATAATAATAACAATAATAATGAATGAATGAATGTCTACTTAAATTGAGAATCTAAATTATATAGCTTGACAGAAAATAAACACACACATTTTTTCTGTAGGTTTTCTTGGGTAATTTATCCAATAAGTAAAGCTGGGCACCACAACAGAATGTGTGCAGAGAAATAAAATTTGACATATTTTGGAGCTCATTACATTGTCATAAACTATCACTGAGGCAGCGAAGCACAGTTCTATTTCTTTTACTGTATAAATGTCTTATGGATGCTCAGGAGACTTTATAACAAACCTAAATGGACTGCGTATCACAAAGAATGTTTCCACTGTGTGCAAGTAATGGATGTTTCTATTTACAATATCAAAAATTGCATGAGAGATATCAATCAGAACTTTTTTGAGCATTACGACACACATTTTCTGAGCTTGTTGTTGCACATCCTGAAAAGCTTTTCAATTATTTAATTATCCAGTATTTGTATTTCAATACAATTATTTCAATGAAAGTATTTCTCTCCATGTACAGTTAGTAAGAAGTGCAATATGACAGCATTTGAATTTTCTGTCAACTTAATTCAACTGGAATAGTTGGAATGTTGATATACTCAAAGTTAAGTCAAGATATTGCGACATAAAAATGTGATATACAGTATTAAATACATCTTTTTTAAAATGCAATATATAATTCAAGCCGCTTTCAAATGATTTAAATGCATTATTAAGCATATGTGGCATAAAGTTGAGAAACAAGGAAGTTGTGCAGAAACTAGAAAGCCTGATACAGTTCTTTACAACTCATGTTTGCTTATCAAATATTCCAGATAACTTTATTTGGTTAAAAATACTTTCAGCTGCTAGTAACACACACAACATCACGGTCGGCACATTTGTCAAAAACTGCTCATTGCGTGTGATCTTTAACCACATTTCCATGTTGTTCACCTTGGCAATGTGTGACGTCTCTAAAATAACAGACTGAAAACAACAAAACAACAGGCTTGATGCCTTTGACCAAGCTGCTGTCTCATGCCAGAGAATTCCTCCCTGATCATTTTGATAAGCAGCATGTGATTATCAATTGCAGGAGCTGTTTTAACATGTTGGAACACATTCTGTGGCATTTGTTGACAGCTCAGGTAATGTTTGCATTGCGTGCATGCCTCTGGTGACAACCTGCCCTCTAATCTCCCTCACAAGCGCAACACAGTCCAGTCCAAAACACAGACTATATATATATATATCTGTGTGACATAGATACAGTATGTTTATTATTTATTGCTAACTTCCTTATCTTGTAAGGGAATCGGGAGACATTTCCTATTCTGTTCAGCATGATGTTTTCTGCAATACCTCTGACTTTGCAGGCTGTGGCAAATGTAACGGAGGCCAGCGAGTAAGGGCTGTGCAGGTAAACCTCACTGCCCTGATCTCAAAAAGAGGTGCTCTATCGACTGACACTAGTGGTCATGGCCTTTAGCCTTCTTGTTAGAGTGTCCGCCTCCCATGCCTGAGACCTGGGTTCAAAACCCATTCGGAGCAAGATAAGTTGTGGTTGAAGCAATCTAGGAGAGTTACACAAACACAAACCCAACTGTCCTGGCCTTGTGTAATCCTTATGTAATAAAAAAATTTTGGGACTTATTGTTTGAGGCTAGTGTTAGGTAAGGTACACAAGAAAGAAAAACCCTTATAAATTATAGAGCAATGCATTTACTTGAGGCATCATATGATATGAAAACTTTATATTGCTTTCCTGCATGCAAAACTAAAACTTAAAACATATACCATCCTTTTCACAGAGAAGGCTTATAGTCCCAGACTAAAATGTATGTCTGACCTGTTTTAACTGAAAGATCTTAAAATACATCAATGTCTTTACTTTGCCTCAAAATGGACATCAGTACTGTTTTTTTTTTGTTGTTTTTTTTTTTGTTTTGTTTTGTTTTTTTCCCTATATATGACTTTTCCTATATGATATTTAAATAGTATATTATATCTACATTGATATAAATAAATCTCTTTTATTTCAGTTACAGTTGCAGTTACAGTTTTTGTTTTTACTTTTATATTTAGTTAAATATTTAATAGTTAAATATCTTGATGTTCTAAAACAATTACAACAAAAAACAAGACGATATAAAGGCATTCATAATTCAGAAAATGATAAAAAATGCAATAAATAATCATAATAATTATACAACTGAAAACATAGGGATAGCTTTTAAAATGACCCCACTGCCCTTTTGCTATATAGAGATAATTTACATAAGCAGCAGCAGGTGCTATATTAGTTTAAGCAAACATTTTTCTCATTGTTCACCTTAGGCAAATAACTAAATCATCACGGCACGCTCTTTTGTTCGGAATGTTTAATCAAACACGTGTTCAAATAATTCAACATGTTGATCAAACACATAGGGTTAGTTATGCAAGGCCTGATACAACAGCTCAGTGTTTGTCATCTTATAATCCCTTGCTCACGCAAACAACCGTTTCTTTGTTTCTCTATTCGGTGAGCTATTGCTTTAATTTCCGATCATGCATTTGTTTGTTCGATTAAGCTCTACATATGCCCCTTTTCTGTGTATATTCTTCTCCTTGTTTTATTATTTTATGCTTCAGGACTGCCTGTGTGAGATTTACCTGCACGCAGTGCTTGAACATTACGGGGGCAGGTAGGGGTGCTAATCAGAGATGGTACAATACAAGCCCCGGGTTAGAAACAATCCTTGTGAGCATTTAGCATTTATGGCTTCAGTTTGTTCTCCACTTCTAAGCCACAGAAGATTTTGTGGTTATATTTGGATTGAGAAGTCAACCGTGTTTTAGATGCATTGTCACAAATGTTGAAAAGTCGAAATGTGACTAAAAAGGGGTATCTTGAGCTTCAAAAAATGGCCAAGCATCAACATGTGACGAGTTGGAGTGAGACTGTGATGTTAATTACGTTTATAGACTGTATACTCTAAAAGTGCATTGATTTTTTTGTTTTTTTTTGTTTAATTAATTGAAAGTGACAGTAAGGACATTGAAAGTGTTAAAACTGATTTCTTTTTAAAATAAAGCTGCTCTTTTGAACTTTCTAGACAGCTCACAGGGAACGTTCTCAATACTTTGCTGCTTTGGAACTTTGGTTTTAAAAACGTCCTCAAAATATAAACAAAGTAACAAAAACAACTTCTTTTCCGTTAGCAGTTTATTCATCAAATGACCCTTAAACAAACAAACAAACAAATAACTGTTTTTAGCATTGATTAAAAAAATAATAATAAAATGTTTCTGAAAGACTATGTATCCCTGAAGACTGGAGTAATGATGCTGAAAATTCATCTTTGATCACATAAATAATACACTTTAGATTTTTCCCCTTTTGGAACATTACTGTCTTATTGTTCAAATAAATGCAGTTTCCTAAGCACAAAAACAACAAAAATTGTTGCACTGCACTGTAGGCCCACTAGTTTTTGAATCCAATCTATGATTAAAAGTGTGACACTGTCCCTTACAGTAGGTCACTCTTTGTGATTAATCATACAGCACAGTATAATTTTTCTTTGATCAGACTTATCTATGACATGCAGGAGAAACAAGCAAATGACTGCCCCCTGCTCTAGAAATGTCTTCGGTGGAAAAGTTAAAACCGTGCATTTACCGGAGCGCCGTGATTCCATCGAGCTGAGCATGTCTTAACTCAGCATTCATTAGAAGCTGCTGACTCTGAACTTCGGAATGCTGTTTCCTAGAGAATCTCAGAGTAATTCAGCCCAAACAGATGGCAAATGCAGGCGCACTATTCGGCAAATCAATTATATACATTGATAACATGACTCTATTGACCTGGATCCCTTTTCACTGCATGACTGGGGGAAAAAAGCATATTACTCCTCTAAAACGTACAGTTAGTTGCAATAAAGGATTTAGATCTTTCAGTAGGATGAAATAATGTTAAAATGTCGTTACAATAGATAAACTAAACCAGGAATCTGGAATCTGAGAGTGCAAAAAAAAAATCAAAAATATTCATAAAGTGTGTTCTATTGCTGCAAATATACCCATACAACATATTTTTGTGGTCCAATAAAATATATCATAATATATATAACATTATATCAGCACAACAAAATAAATATTTTGGTAATAATCCACATCTCTATTTTGAGTGCTGCATATACACAATTAAAAAATATTTTGTGTTTTATTTAACAACATTACAGCCTGGAAAGGGCAATAATAGCAATACATTGTTCTGGATCTGATGGAAATGACCCCACAAATGAGGGTCCCAAAAATTAGTCATTAGATTTAGAGCTCATTAGATTAGATAATACTTCAAATATATAATTGTTACTATACAGTATGTCAGGGAAAAGGGTTAAAACTAAACTCTGTGCATAAGACGCATTCGAACAGTAGCAAAGATAAAGGATGAAAGCATCTACATATCCCTTCTCATGTTCTCAGATATGACTTGTTTTTTTTGTATTCATCAAAAGCATGTCAGAATACTTTATTGATTTATGTCAGAAGCTGAAGAACATGTGAAAGTTGACTCTTGCCTCACATGTGGGTGTTCTCAGCTTACGTAATGTGGATAGAAAAGGTGTGGGCTGCTTGAACAACGCTATACCTGCAAACACATGACAGGAAGAAAAAAAAAATCTGTGTGCTTTCTTCCTCTTTTCCACTCAGGTATAGGAGTGCAATACATGTAATAGTATGGATTAAACAGATCACGCCTGATAATTAAATGCAGTGTGATCTCTATTATGGTTGGTTTCAGTTACATATAACAGTTTGAAAACAGGAACTTGCACATTATGACTCATGATGAGCTTTACATGATCTTGTCAGTCTCGCTGATGGGTTAGTCATCACGTGAAAAATGAGAGTAAAAAGAAAGGGAGAGAAAAAAAACAAAGTGTGTGGCTGAGTGGATTCATTTCATACTCTCACATGATCATACAAAATCTCCCTTTTCAGGAAAATATTAGTTTTATGCTTTTAAACACATCTTATAATTCATAAAAAAAAACATACAAAAAGGTTCAAACATATTTTATGTTCTAATATTCTTCATTTAATGTTTAACTTTATTTGCACGGGGTAATGTCAAACAGTGACATATTTGTTATATTGTTATATAGTCATCATACTGTACATGTTTTAACATGTCAACTGCACGAAGGAGCCAGTTTTTAAACAAACAGCTAAACTCAAGTACTCAAGACAATACTAGTTTTCAGATTGGGGTAAGTTGTCACACTAGACATTTATACAGTTACGGCATTTGCTATTTAAAAAAGTGATGGTTTATACATGCAGGCTATATATGTATATATCTGTGAATCTGTATGTCTATGTAGATTTTAATATTTTATATATTCATCATACATAGAGGTTTTAAGGTCAACCTCAAAATAGAGCCAGTTTTTAAACAGCTGAACTGAAGTTCTCAGGGCAATATTCGTTGTTATTAATGTCAGGTTGGGGCAGGTTGTCACTTGTTTTAAATCTTTTTTGAAAGTTATAAGGTTATAGCAAAGGTTTATACATATGATGTATGGCTTTATATCTATATATTTGTGAATCTATCTATATATCCTTTTATTTATTAATTTATTTAAACAAGTTCTGAATTATTTTATTTAACCTTGCCTTGTTTTATTTTACTAAATGACAGATTTCATTGTACCGGTTTACCCCAAATGTGCCACAATCGTTTGAACTGCATATCTCGCATATTCTGATAAAATGCATATTTTAAACTAGATCAAATCAAATCAACGAAAACTTCTCTAATATAGTTTGACAACAACATGCACTGAGCATTGAGCAATGTGTGTTGTAGGCAACTTCCCTCAGATTCATTTTTTTTTTTTTTTTCAGAAGGTAGCCTAACATAATGGACGAGGTTGCTCAAACCCTACACTCCCGCAGAAGTCCAGCGCAAGGATGCGTTCAGGTCTCTCTCTTTTTCACTCTCCTCTCCATATGGAGTCACGATAGCCTCTAAAAGACTGCACGGAGGGAGGAGCTCTAGTGAAGTGAAGCTCCAGCACAAGCTCATTCACTGGGCAGATCGAAAGGCTAGAGAATCTGTGCCTCCTCCACACCTTCAGTAAGAAACCGCGGGGGTCAGGCGCTCTCCGAAGCGACGCGGACAGCTGAATGTTAATTGCGGACTTTTATTCTCGAGCACTGGACTAGCGGAACACTGACACGCGGAGCCCAAGAGATGCGGGCGCAAAATATCTGAACATCGCGACAGGACACGTAAATGAATAATAAAACAACCCACCACGCGATGGAGAGCTGAGGGCAAGTTGGATCTGGACTTGTTCCATGCGTCTTTTTGCGCGGTGGGCTCTTCCGTGCCAAGGAAGCCCTTTGAGAAGTCCAGGCGTCCGGTTTGTGCTGCAAAACTGGGTGGTTTTGTTTGATCCACAAAGCACAGATAACTTGGCCAAGTGGAGCTACAAAGACTCCTGCGCTGCGTAATTTGGGTAAGAGTGGCTTACTAATGACACATCCAAAGTCAAAGCAGTGTGATTATTTTAGCGTCGATGTGGATCGAAAGTGTTTTAGGATGAATGCTAGGCGGTACTACAGCAGATGCGATGGATTTTGTATCATTAAACATTTGTTTTGGGACATACGGGTTGGCACGATGCCTAGACCGCAAAATGCACATCACTTGTTTCTCCTTTGAACAGTTAGTTTCTAATGCTCGTTCTGCTACAGTATATACATATATATATATTTTTTTAAATCTAAACGCATCGCAAAAGTACAAAATGTAGTGATAATGTAACACTGTCTCCTGTTATCCCAAGGACACCGTATAAGGTTTATTTTACTTATTCATTCCCTGCAAATTCAATCCCTGTAAATGAAACTCAGGTGACTTCATTGTGATGTAGCAGTCTGCAGCACAGATGCTCGCCTTCAAAGTCACATTTACACAAAGGCATAGACACACACACTCACAAGTGCTCAGCCAGACATACCTACACACACATGCAGAAGTCTTAATTTGATGTCTGGAGAGAGAGTTTGCAGCACCCTCGCAGTCCACATTAAATCTACGGTGATGTTAGAGAGGTTTCAAACAGTCTAAATGGATTTATGACTATTATGTGGAGTTGTTCTTAAAGATAAAGATTGTTTAGTGCACATCTAAACTTTTCTTTTCTTTTAGTGAATGCAACACATTAGGATAGGATGAATATGTCTACTTTTTTTATTAACTATACTTAACATTGAGGTTTCACGTTAATAGCTTAATTGGTACAGCGTGACACTAGCTACATCAAATCATTTAAAGCGTACAAATTTAGGTACCAGGATGATAATGAATGCATTTCGCTTTAAAATATTGTAAACAAACTTTCATACTTATTTGCATTTCTTTTTGAGGTCTAGCTGAGACCACAGGTATTTTATGAATGCAATGCATTTTCAAACACTAACATGTTCTTTTCATGTTTGCAATTTGAATTGCACTGTATTTTGTGCATGTGTTAAAGAAGCCCAAACTAAAACAAATTTGTGACCTTTAAACGGTTATGTATTAGAAAAACATTTATGTTAATAGTTAAAAGAACCTTTTTTGTCTTAGTAGGAAGAATATTTCAATGATCTGACAATCTTTTTTTCCCATTATAAATAACATTTTGTGCAATAGAAATGTTCTATGGATGTTAAAGGTTCTCCATTTCAATAAGGGAGCTTTATTTTTAAGAGTGTGGATAACAAGCTGCAATATAAGAGACAATTAAATCATCGATTTTATCAGTTTAATGGCTTTGAAGTACACAACAAACAAGCAAAAAGAGAGATTTCACATGTGCAATAGTAAAATCAACCAAACATGAGGGTAAAACAGCATACTTTTATTAATAGCTAAGGCTAAACCCACTATGACACTCCATATCGAGTGGGCGAGTTTATTAGCTTCATGGGACTGTCGGCCTTTTCTTTCGCCTTTGCTCTTATATGTGGGTGTTGTGGCGTCTCCCTGGGGCGAACACATCATTTTCTCCATAGTGCCACAGACACAATGAAGGGGCCATCTGCGCTAGCCCACTGATTTGCGCAGGGTAAAATGGAGCATCACTGATTCGCTCATCCCTTTGCCCCAAGCCCAGTATATACTCTTTCTCTTCATCTCTCCATCCCTCATTCCCCTGCACTGGATGTTAAAGTCCCCCAGTGGCATGCTGCGGATGCAACCTGCAACAATCTGTTGGAGGTTACTTCCCTTTATTGAGAGCTGTGCGCTTACACACACACAATAGGACACAAACAACACCGGTGTGTCAAAACAAGCCATGAACCCTGCATCGGATCTTCATACCTGGCTACATCTTATCCAAAGTGCTCTATGTGTGAAATTAAATCAAGTTACTTTTATTTTATTAAGTGCTTTTACAGCTGTTTTTTAAAGCGGATATAAGACAAAGTCTGCAAAGGCATCCCTACAGAAGACAGCACTGTCATTATTCTCTATTCAGATGGAGTCAGGTGAACTGAATCAACACTGAATTTAACGGAGCTGAATAATGACTCTAAACTGATTCAATACATGTGAAGTTCATCAATTAGGAAGCAAGGTAAAATGAGCTATAAGCAGTTCTAAAGAATACAGAAGTGTTGTTATTGAGCTTGAAACATTTATGAAACATTCGATTCCTTATAAAGAGTCTCTACAGAAGAAAATATTGTCATCTTAATTCAGTTCAAAGCTGATTCAGTTCATTCAGCTGATTCATTTGAACTGAACTGAACAAAATCAAAGCTAAACTGAACTGTATTTGATGTGACAGCTCCATTTTTTGTGTTTTAGTTGAGTTCAATCAACTCTGAACTGAAGTGAGCTGAATAATGACATTAGACCGATTCAACACTAGGTAAAGTTCATCAATTACAAAACCAGTTTGACTCTGCTTTGAGCAGATCAACAGAAGACAGTTTTAGTTCAGTGTCCAATCATTACAGTTCAATAACTGTTTAAGTTCGTCAATTATGAAACAAGTTCAATTCAGTTCTACAAAACTCTACAGAAGGCAATTCAGCTTGAGTGAGTTGGTGGTCAGTTACAAAATAAATTAAAACTATAAAGCATCCCTATTAGACAAAGTGCCATTATTCAGCTCAGCTCAGTTCAGTTTTGTTCCCATCATGACAGCACCAATTGACACAAACATTGTCAGGTGGCAGACATGGACAGCAGGGAAAAATGACGAAGACCCCACATTTAATTAAATTATGCTTAAATGTGTCATGCAATTTCATTGGAAGGAAACCTAGACTTTAAGTGCTGCTCATCTGATCAAATGCTTGATGGACATTGCTTTGGTCACTAAGTTCAGAGCGGTTTTTACTGCATTGCTCTGTGGTTGCTAAGGTGTTCTGAATAGTTGCTAGGTGGCTGCTTACTGGCCCAAGTTTAAAGAGCCCATCTTCTTGTCTCTTGAAATGGATCAGGTCCTTCCTTCAATGTCAGGGATTTTTTTTTTTTTTTTTTTTTTGCCAGTTTTATCGACCATCTGGTGAAAAGCACAGATCTAATTGCTTCGAAAAAGTTCAAACAGCATCCAATTTGATTCTTTTATGTTTGTAGCCGGTGCTGAGTTATATGCCACATTTTAGAACTTAGATTTTATCAACCAAAATATGAACAATAGTATTAATGGTGCTCTCTGGGCTACCGGCAAGTATTTTTAACTTTGTTTGGAAGAAATGAATCTGTAGTATCAAAAAGGCTCTTTGCTTTTTTTAAGACTGTGTCTGTTGATGAAAACGACACTGAGAAAATTAAATCATCGATCTTCTCTCCCTGCGCTGAGATAATGGTTGCCCTTGTAAATACATGTGAGTCTCAAGAGGATTCGCATTGTGCAGTTCAGATTTATTTGAGACCGGGTAACATTGAAATCCTTTTTCAAGAAACAAACAAATCAAACAAAACAAAAACAAAAAAATCTGTTAAAACACTTGAGGGAGGAGAAACTTTTAAAAGCAAATGCTTGTACCTGTGCAAGGTCTGTTTCATACATGTATGCATTTAGAAATGCATGATATGATATTTCATTATGCAACACATTCTTATTATTGCCACAAGGGGCGCTGTAGTTTTGGTAACACTTTACATTAGATTTTATTTATTTACATTAGTTATTACTAGATATTTGTTAATATGAACTAAGCATTAATAATTATTACACTGCATCTTTAAGTAGTAAATGGTAAATTCATGCATTTCTTGAAGTTATATTTATTAATATTAGTTAATGCACTGAATTGTGTTTTTGTGCTTTGTGTTTCCCAATAAAACATTATTTCAATATGTCTTCAAAAAATCATGTTAAATTGTGTTACAATTTATACAAGGTATAATTGAAATAGTGCTTCCTGTTAATGTTAGTTAACCTATTCATGTTAACGATGCAGACCTTATGGTAAAGCATTACTGCGTTTTCTCTTTCAAGAAAACTAATGTCAAAAGAGAGCAAACGTTTGAAGATAATCCTCCTAAAACAGTTAAAGTCAACATGTTTACAGCTTCCAGAATAACGCGGCTTCCTGAGTAATATCACACGTTTAATGGCACACAATGTGCAAAATAATCTTCTGACCTTAGAATAAATCTAGCTTTAAATGCAATACAAGAGAAAGTTGAAAAGCTGTTAAAAGTGATGATTATTTTATTAAATGATTACATCTCTGTAATATCTTCTGCATTTATCTCATTAGCCGCAGTCGTTTCCATGAGCTTCAGGCGAAGCTGAATTCACAGAGCTGAACGATGGGAACGCTCACATGATTCATCTAGAAATGCAGTGCTATATAATTTTCAGATGTCAACTCTGTGTCAGACCCACTGCTGTCATTTTTCCACATCATTTGCTTTAGTGACCAAAGAAACAATATAAAGTTCTGAACAAGTCACACACGTTCTTGAATACAAGTAATCTAGACAGACTTTTTTTCTTGAGAAATGGTGCTTGTTTATTCAGTATATGCTATTCTTATCTGCTCTTCAGTATCACTTGTTAAGTTGTCCAGACATAACCATTCAATCACTTAGTGAACTTCTCATTCTGAGGTTCGATTTATCTCCTTTACACATATGGCATGTGTTTCCCCCCAAATTTGAATACTTTTGGTCAAGGGTTTGTTGAATTCACTAACTCAAAGTATAAGCATTAGAAATGCTTGACATACTGTAGCATGTACCAATAAAATGGGAGCACAGAAGCATGCTCTATTAGAATAAACTGCAGTGAAGGAGAAAATCAAATGGAGAGCAGAAAAAGTAAGAACAACTTCCTGTTGTGATGTTGATTTGCAGGGAGAGGTGCATCTGTTACGTGCAGATGTTTGTTTGAGTGAGCATATCTGGTTTCATCCGGTAGATCTAACTGCTAATTCCTGTGAAATAATTCTAGCACATTTGTTTAGCAACACATTTGAAAGACCTATGCTCCAACCTGTAAATTATTTCATGTTATATATATAGCAAATGATAAATGTGATGATCCACAGGCTCCAAAATCTCCAAAGGCATCATGAACGAGTTCAAAGCACTAAGGCTGTACCGAATTCTTAACTACAACATTATGCTGCCTTCTAAAACAACTTGCATTTGTGACCAACTTCAAAATCGAATCATAGGCACAAACCACATTTCAAACCATAGGTGCACTCACAAAAATAAGACTGTTTGCATAACAACAACATTATGCTACACTCTAAAATAACTTGTTTTACTCAACTTTCAATGCTTCATTGCATGCATCCAAAATTGATTTTGTGATCAACTTAAATCAGAATCAAATCATAGGCACAAATTTTAACGCATTTCAACATACCATAGTTGTGCTCACAAAACTAAGACTGTTTGCAAATGTGTACTACAATATTATGCTGCCTTCTAAGAGAACTTGTGTAAAGCTGCATGCATTGCAAAAATGCCCTGCAAACAACATGAGACAAAAGATGGTAGAAGTGATGGCAGGAATTGCAATTAGAACATGGCAAACTCCAAAACATATTTCAGGTAATAGACAACAAGAACACGGAGCAAAATTAAATTTTATGCATATAAACTTTGACCCCGACATCAGACGTTTGAATCAAAATGATACATTCACCCTTTAAGGACAATGGAAACCCAAAATTAGTCCTTGTGTTGGGTGTGGATTTTAAATGGTCTGGCGCCTGAGTTTCCTGATTTTTTAACATGCTTGTATAAAGGAAGCTCACTAGACCCAAATTATTCTACCTGGAATGAGGTTGCAACCCTAACTGCATTGTCTTGTAAAATGTCACGTTTGTCATGTTCATGCTCTGCGAGTTGAATTGGCTTGACACCAGCTTCACAGAAGACATGAAAGATAAGACAATACTTGCAAAAGTCTAGGAAAATGAAAGTTGTACCTGTCCTTTGAGTAGCATATGGTAAGCAGATTATGCAAATGGCTTCTTGGTTGGTTTAAGCAGTTGATTTGCTCCTGCGTGACAGGACCACAGCCATTGATTGCCATGCTTCATTGGCCAACCTTGTTTTGGTGGTGTTTCATTACTGATCAGATAAATAATGAATGACCGACCCTTAGAAATGTGTCCGAGACAGCCGCCATTCTCTCAACCTGCTCAAGCAAGACAATGCCCGCTGTCGACAAACAATACTTCTTTGGGGACTGGATCAAATATAATTTCCTTTTTAAAAAAGGTTAGCATCGTGATATTCTGCTGAAATGCAAATGAGCTCCAAATATTAAAAACAAAGGACCCAAATACGTTTACTTTTTAATTTGTAGTTAGTTGTGTAGATTCGTTGTCTTTGGCAGCTGGTTTGAGAGATGCTTGTGTTGCTTTAGGCTTGAAAGCAATTGAAATTCAACAATGCAGTGTAAACGGCACAGACGTATGGGGCCATACAAAAAATGTACTGCCTCAAAACAAAAGACACTGAATTGTGATAAGATAAGATAGCAGAAGCAAGAAGCGCACACTATATTTCCTCTGTTATGGATATAGGAAGCTCTCAGCCACAAACAAGTTCACTAGACTCATACAAATTAGCCTTGAGGGTTATTTGTCTTTGCCTTAAGACATTTGAACCTTTGACGGGACATATAACATCTAACAATGTCACCAAACGCTCACCAGCGTGATGCTGTGATGTATTCTTCTTTTGGGGGTCTTCATTATAGTCTGATGTTCAGAGGAACTGGCACATTTGCATATACAGTATGTGCATACATATGTGTGCATAATGTGGGGTGGATGTCTTTGGATGTCTTCCATTCTCTCTGGCATGTGTCACTTCAGTTGGAACAAACAAGTTACTGTGCTTGTACAGTGTGAAATAGGATGTAAATAAAACAAAGTATGTTTTACAAGAAAATGCAATTTCAGACTTTGTGTCAAAATTTTAATTGCTATTTCTTTATAATTAATAGGAAAATATTCTAGTGATCTGAAGTGAAAATACATTTCTGTACCTATTTTAATTATTTTAGTTATCTATTTTTATTTTTTTTTTCACCTATTTAAGAACATAAAAGAATAAGAGAAATCACAGATAAAATCTCCAAAATCTCAATTGTTTTTTCTTAGAATGGTGTGTGTGGAAAATAGGATCTGTCCCATAATACAATAAAGACATCAGAAACCTTAGAATTGAATTGAATTAAACAAATAGACAAGGATGGTTGTGAACAAGTCCCAAAGAAGATCCCTTTAATATCTCAGTAGTTTCTCCTAAAGAGCATTGAGATTAAATGGAAAGCATGTTTGACTGAGGTTTGACTGCTGTTTTGGAGTTTTTTTTTTTTTTTTACTTTGGGAAATAACAACAACAACAATATTAGGATCGTGCTTAATTGACAAAATACCAAGTCTTAGATTTCAATATAAAGATTTTTAATAAAAAAAATATAAAAATAGACCATGCAGGAACAAACCAAATAATCAGGAAAATTCTACCTAAAAAGAAAAGAAGAAAAAAAGAACTGAATGAAACCATTTTCTCTCCAATGCTATTACAAGAAAAAAGAAAAAAACAAACTAACAAAGAAGTTAAGACATGGCAAATAACACATAAAACTGTAAGTAGAAAGACAAAATATATATATATATATATATATATATATGCACACTAATTTTACAATTCCATATTGCTTTTGTAGTCAACAATTGTGTCAGTTGTTCTTTTTTGCTATACGAAATAGCAATCGAGTAGTTAGAGCATGCCATTATTGAGATTTCTCCAATAGTTGATTTGAGATTAAACAGTCTTTTTCTCAGTATAGAAAAAGCCTTAAGCGTCTCAGTTTGTTCTACATTTAATCTCATCACTGTCTAGCAGGAGAAACAACTGAGAAATCAAAAAGATCTCATTCGTGACTTGTCTTTCCTGTAGGATAGCCTATATGCCAGAGAAAGACACGGGAGAAAGAGAGCTGTCTACAATAAAGACATCAGAAAGATGGCGAGAGAAAGACACGGAAATCTGTTGTATCAGGACAGATCCCATTCCCTTCCAAGGATGTGTGGAGCGGGTTAGACAGGCAGGTTGGGTGTAAACCTGAGGCATGAGGAGTCACGGGTCGAGCTCTATGTGCGTATGTGTGTATATAGATAGATAGTTAAGTAGATGGATATTAGGCCCTGCTTAAATGCATGAGAGCGCAATATGTAGGCTTCACTTGCTTCTAATGGACCACAAAGTCTCTCCTCACTGTCAGCCACACACTGCTTGCTAAAAATAGGAATGGGACCGTGTTTTTTCCCCTTCTTTGTCCTGTCATCTAGCATGACATGCATGCTTTTCATATTCTCCGCAGTTTTTGTAATCTTTTAATCTAATTTTGTTTATGCCTCCGCCCCCTTCCACTGCCGTTCTACCTGCATCCTCAAGAGAGTTGACAGAAACCATCTTTTTTGTCTTCACACACCGTGTTTGCTCACAGATGTCAGTGCACACAGCCTGTCGGTGTCATGTGGCATGCCGGACCGCTCAATGTTTGATTTCATGTCAATACAACTGGGAAGCCTTTCATTCCACGCAAATTCTCTGAGACTCTAGGGGGGGTTTATGTTTCAGTTCATTTGCATGGAGCTGTGTTATGTCGTTTTAAATGACAATTTTAACTAAGAATAGTGTGTGGTTGTTTTCCTTCGGTGGAACTGTATGAGCAAGAGATTGCTCAGGGGGATTTATTTTGATTTAAATATCAACTATGTCCATACAATGTGTCTCATACAATTCCATTGAAGATAAACATATCCAAAAGAAATCATCTTTGACGTGCAGCTTATAAAATATAAAGATGTAAATCCAAATAGCAGATCATTTGGTCTTGGTAGAATTTTCATAGCGTGCAGAAATCACTCACTTTTGATTGCAGATTTTAGATTCATCTGAGCAAAACTATATACAGTTTAAAAATGAGATTGTCTTCATCATCATCATCTCCCTCAGATATGTATCCTGAAATATCCCAAAATAAAAATGGACACAAATAAGCATGAGTCGTGATTCTGATTCCTAACAGTATCAGTGAAAAAATCTTTGCAAAATATGTTTCAAGACGCACAATATTTAACTTACTGTACAATAAATCTTAACACATTGTAATGTAAACAACTAGTTAGTAAATGAATTAAGTCTCACCGGTGTAACATCACTCAGCTGGATGGTACTATGGTGCTGAGTCAGTGCAAGAACGTATTTGCATGTAAAATTAATGGTAAAAAAATCAAACAGGTATTGTAAAGGAACCGATTCTTGGCTCCAAACCTACAAATCATACAAAGGCAATTGTTGAAGATAAATAATCTTAAAAATGAATGTGGAAGAACCTGTTCAGATTGAAATCACTGAGTTGTGTATTGTTTATTGCTTCTGTTTCATTCAAATTAATTCTGAAGTATAATTGTTTGCATAGTGAGATGATTATAGGACACATCCTAAAGCACACTCATACAAAACAAGGTCTGGAAAACCAGTCTAATTATGCACAGAAAAATCCCAGGGTGTCTGAAGCTGAGGGCTGGTATAAAGCAAATTATGCATCTTTCAGAATGTCGTGATAAAATATAGGCTATGCACATATACACATTTTTGCCTTAGCTGTAGAAAAAGACAAGTTAAGTGTGTTCGGTTGCTTCGTCTACAGTACATAAGCACAAGTCTGTTTCTTGATTAGAATGTAATTATCCCACTAATTTGAAATACTTAATTATTTCCCATAAGTATGTAATGTGATATAATTATCACTATTATCCTCATCATCAATGACACAACCAAATTATTCATTTAGGACTATTACAGAGTTAGTTATAAAGTGTTCTAGTGTTCCACTCACTGCTTATATGTAATAATACAATGCAGTATATTAGGAACATGCTTTTAATACCTTTAACAATTTGATATTCTTGTAAATACTTGTATTTAGGCACTTTTTTTTTCTTCAAATCATAGCCTATTTAATTATATTCAAAACTGTGAACTTGCAATCATTTTCTCAATGCAGTGTTATTTTATGAGTTTGCTAACTGCACTCAGTAATTACCTTTCTTCTCTCTCCCTGTTGTCTTTTTAGATACAAGGACGAAAAAAAATGCTGGCTAGTATCGTTTTCGTCTGCTCCTTCTTTGCTGGAGCTAGTTTTGGAGATACTGAGCCCAAGGCATTATACGGTGGATCTTGCGAATCTTTGTGCACCTGTGAAGAGAAAGATGGACACTTGTACATTAACTGTGAAGACAGAAACATAAGCAAAATCTCAGAAGTGAAAGTATCAACAGATATGCCTTTCCATTTAAACCTGTATAAAAATGATTTAGTGGAGTTACTTGTAGACGATATGGATGCTTTCAAGAACGCCATCACCTTACATCTCGGTGCAAACAGCATTCAGGAGCTTGAACCTGGCGTGTTTAGCGCACTGGGATCCCTGAGAAAGCTACATATAAACAGCAATTTCCTGGTCATGCTGAAGGAGGACACATTTCACGGCTTGGTAAATTTGGAATACCTTCAGGCTGACACCAACTTCATCCGGGTTGTGGAGCCTGGGGCCTTCAGCAAGCTTGTCCGTCTTAAAGTTCTGATCCTCAATGACAACTCCATCGAGTTCCTTCCAAGCAACATTTTCCGCTTTGTGCCTCTGACACATTTGGATCTGCGTGGGAACAAGCTGCAGACACTGCCATTCGTGGGTTTCCTGGAGCATATCGGACGTATCATGGAGCTCCTGTTGGAGGACAACGACTGGATGTGCAATTGCGAAATCTTGCATTTGAAGGTCTGGATCGAGAACATGCGGGCGCAGTCATCCATCGGCGAGGTGGTTTGCAACAGGCCTGAGGATCTCAGGGGCATTTCTTTGACTAGAGTCAAAAGGGATTTACTTTGCCCCTCCCATGCTGACATCAATCTCGAAGAGCCATCAAAGTCTCTAGACATGGTTGTCACCCCATCCACCAAGGTGGTTCAGATACCGAATGTCAACGATGGCACCAAAATACCCACACCTTCAAATGGCCTAGGGACATTTTGCGTGCCAATGTGCTCTTGTCCTCCTCAAAGTATGGGTTTCTTAATGCACTGTGAAGACCGGGGCATTCAAAGGATATCTGATATAGGCATTCTTGAACAAAGCCCAACCAAGCTGTTTTTGACTGGGAATATGATACTGCGACTTTTCAAGTACGACTTTGTGACGTACGACAGTCTGGAACTGCTCAATCTGGCAAACAACCAAATAGACTACATTGACAACGAGACCTTTCTGAGCTTGAGCAATTTGAAAAAGCTATACCTGAATGGAAACAGGTTAGAGAAAATCTCGGCCACGATGTTTCTTGGCCTTCACAACTTGGAATACTTGTACTTGGAGCATAATGTCATCAAAGACATTGAGGCTGGATCGTTCAACCCGTTGACAAATCTAAAGCTCCTGTTCCTAAACAACAATATGCTGAAAACTCTCCCTGCACAGATATTCCGTAATGTGCCCTTGGTGAGATTGAACCTAAGGAAAAATGTCTTCATGCACTTACCGGTGAGTAATGTGTTGGACCAGCTCAATTATTTGGAGCAAATTTATCTCGAGGACAATCCTTGGGACTGCACTTGT
>JAUCMU010000001.1:3060069-3079844 GCA_032275025.1 Enteromius treurensis
CACTTGTGATTTGGTCAGCCTCAAACAGTGGGTGGAAAAGCTAAGCAAGGACACTGTGATGGGTACCATCTTATGCCACACTCCTCAAAAACTGTTTACTGCTGAGCTTAGAAATCTGAAGCATGATGTTCTCTGCCCTGGTCTGGTCACCTATAAGTCCTTACCTGGAGACACCAAGGATGCTATTGTAGCCACGCCTGCACCAGGGTTCGGCACCAGCGGCTTTTTCTGGTCACTGACGGAAGCCGTGCCACTATCAGTGCTCATCCTCTGCCTTCTCATCCTCTTTCTAACCTTCATTTTCTGTGCTGCGGGGATCATTGTGTTTGTGCTGCACCGTCGGCGGAGACAAGCCAAGAAAAAACAAGCTGAGGAGCAACCTCGCGAGAGCAGTCCCATCCACCTGCACTACAGCATGTACGGCCAAAAGACCACTCACCACATAACTGAAAGGCAAGGACATGGCATGTACGACGAACCTTCCCGTAGCCCCATCGTTCAGGTCTGCAGAAACCCTAGTTACTGCTCCCAGCACAAAGAATACGAGTTGGACGAGTACGACAGTGAGAAACCCAAGCATATCTGCCACAGCATCCTCGACAAGGAGAGCGACTCCCTCCTCACGCCCAACGTGAAGTTCAGGGCCGTCACCGACTACCCCGCTGAGTTTGTGAGTTTGGGAGATGCCAGCTCCTTGTACAAGAACATCTTAGAAAGAGAACGGGAGCTCCAACAGCTCAGCCTCAGCGAATATCTCAGGAAAAACATATCACAGCTACAACCAGCAGTGGACATGCAAGTCCCCAACCACCACAAGGAGCTTAAACTAATGGAGACTCTTGTTTATACGAGACCACGGAAGGTCATGGTGGAACAGACTAAAAACGAGTACTTTGAACTCAAAGCCAACTTACATGCCGAACCTGACTATTTAGAAGTCTTAGAGCATCAAACGACTTTCAACTGAGATAAGTACACTGTATGCTTTGATTTGACAAATGATACTCAAGTGCCTTGACAGTTCATTCTGAGTTCCGATTTAGACCGAGAGATATGATAAAACGACATACGAGTAGAGGCAATTCTCAATTTGACATGGACACAATGTCTAATTTCATGTGGACATTTAGCGTTAGCTTTGCAGATGATGGATTATGCATTCTAACAAAATTCTAGTCACAGCGAGACAGTTTGTATTTGGACAAGATTGGCTTTGATACCAGAACATTTGTTGTGCATTGTGCTTAATTCATTCTATTTATGTTTGGTAAGGAAGACTAGCATAGAGTCACTTCACATTTCTATCTCTGTATATCTTGTAATGTGTGTGGCGGATCTTCAAGCACTGTTTATCTGTAGCAATGGAAGAAATCGTGTTTTCTTTCTTTTCTGTCATACAGAACATTTATGGTTAGTTAAATGACTCCCTGATTTGCTATGTTTTGAATTAAACATTCCCAACACAGTTTTTGTTCATTAAATATTAAATAATGGTTGTTTTAGGATTGCAAGATGCCTGAAAATTGCATTTATAATAAATAAGGCATCATAAAGAGCGAGTAGCCTGCCAAACGGCTATTGTTTTGACCCTAAGGTCAGACTTTATGAGTGGGCTCATTTATCGTGCCTGAAATTGGCCTCTCACCTGGAATTTTCAACACGCCTGGAGAGTTTTTTTCAGAAATCACGTCACACAGACCCACTTGCTCATTACCTTCACTGCTTCTGATATGAACAAAAACTCTGCTGGGCATCTTTGGAGAAAAGGAAAAGAAAAGAATTGCACTACTTAAAATACCATTTAAAGGTGGTTGATGACAATCACGTTGGGCCGAACAGTCAATGCCATTTTTTTCCCCATAGGAAAAGCAAGTAGTGTAGCCTCTGGTTTGTATAATAGTGTTGTTTAAAGTTCTTTTGAAAACATTAATCATATCCGACCATTTTCTTTCAGCATGACAATTATGCAGGGTGTTTTATCTTCATTATCTGCCTGGAGAAAAAAAGAAAATGTAAATCTATATATGTATATGTATAGAGAAAATATGCACACAATTAATTGTGTTACGCCTTGAAATGTTTTACTGTATGGAAGAGCACCATAGCTTTATTTTATACAAGTGTGGATGAGAGTTATTTATTCTGTATATTTGTACATAATTTAACATTTATATATGTTTGTGTGCCTTTAATGTGGTACCAATTAAGCTGTACATAAAAAAAATGAATAAATAAATAGAGTGTATTGCAATAATATGGCAAGTAAGACAAATAGAGTATAAATGGAGATAACAAAAATGGAGAAAAATATAAGAATCATATTATTTCAGTGGTTCATATTATTTCAATTGGTGGGTGACATTGCAAAGAAAAAAAAAAAAGATGATGGCATCTCACACAGCAGGGAAAAACAATGTTAAATGGAAGTTGTAAAATGAAGCTATTAGGAGGATAGCAAAAGTGTTTAACATTTAACACATGTCAAATTAAAACTCGTAAGTATTTTGGTCTGCCACTTGATAGAAGCTAGTAAAATTAGACTGCATGACGTGTCCTCAAGCCAAGAGCAAATATAATATCAAGACTGCATTAAATGTGGGTTACACTAGCAAAAATCATGTCTACCTTTATGGGTGTAAACTAACAGTAATAATGGTAGCTTCTTTGAGAATAAAGATTTTAAAACATGTTCAGTTGGGAAAATGTACGACAGTTCAAAAATAGCACTGAGATAATTTCATCTCTCAAGCAACAAATCGCACCCAAACCCATAAGTCACTCACGTCAGTTTGTGAACTTGACAGGTTGCCATAGCCAAACATAATTCTGTCAGACCCGCATTTTACAAAAAGAACCTTTTTTTAAACGCACAAGCAGCGTCGACATTCAATTGCTCCTTAGAATGCTGAAGGCTTCTTTTCATCCACTCCACACTTTCATCTTCTCCTCGCTTAAGTGGCTTTCCAATATTTTTCCATTAACCATCAGATAGACTCATTCACATCAACCTGAGTAATTCCCGCCCTCCCTCAAGAAAAGGAAGTCACCTGGGCAGGAAAGGCTTAGAGCATTAAAACAAAGTGGATAGCTCCAAAAGAGCGGCTGATGACTTTTGACAAGTCGCTTGTTGGAACTTTCAGCAAAGTGCAAAACAGTGTTCACTTTCAAGAATTGTTTTCAAGAATGCAAATTTTCATGGTGTGAATATTTCAGCAAGGAAACAAACCAAGGCAGAGACTCTTTCACACTGCTGGAAATGAGTATTGTGTACTGCCACTTACACTTGATAGATTCGACTGCAGGTTGTTGTTTGCGCTGAGAGCTTGGTATCTACCATCTATTCTCTATTATGCCCTCTAAATACCAGTTTTAGGCCGAGTCCTCTGCGCTTCAGTGCACATGCCTAATTTTTTTTAATCCTGAACTCCTCTACAAAATCCTCCGCAGAGGATATGCAAAAATGGAAGTAACGAACCGACACAGGTCATTTATGTTGATATTCTAAGGGACAATGTTGCTCCACTGAAAGACAGTAAGGTTTTTCATGACTTTTCACAATTTTGCGAGCATTTTACATCCTGTGAACTCTCAAGGGCTTTAAAATGTCTTTTCTTTCCTACAAGTTATATTTCACAGCAGAGCCATTCAAACGTGATGTAAGTAAGAATCGTCTGAGACTCTGTGACTTACCGGTTCTCCGTATACGCACAGGAGGGAATGTAAATATCTGAGAACTAAACTAAACGGCCTCCATTAGAGTCAGATGCCACTAGTGGGCTTTCTATGTAATTCGCTACATAGGCATAGCAATCGCTCCATCTCTGGGGAGATCTTGAGTAATAAACCCGGCATGTCAGCCCTCACGATCTTTAGATCAATCGCTGCTGTTGTATGTTGCCAAAAAATCCATGTAACCTCTAATGCACATCAATGCATCTTTGGTAGCATAGATCTGAACTGAAACATGCTTGAAATTATTGGTAGTGGCAGGACTGTTTTAGCACTAAGTCTTGCGTGTAATGTACTTTCAGACCTGTGGTTTAAACATACCAATGTCTGTACCACTGAGTGCTGCAATAAACATATATATAAACATTGTCTATATATATTCTGCTTAAATACACAAATGATATGCATAAAATTAAGCATAGCGTTTTAAAGATATTTCAGTTATAGCTGAAGAGAATTCCTTTCATTTGGCCTTTCAAATACACATTCAAGGAATGAATACATGTAAAAGCTGCATATTTTAATTCACAAACAAAATGTGAAACTTGCATTTTACATAAAAAAAATACATATTTACATATTTACATTATACATACGTATATTTTTTTAAAATATATACCAAAGTGCAGATTATGCAACACAAATATTGTATAACTAAAGCAAAGTACTGTATGACAAAAAATACATTTAAATTGTTAAAGTGCTTACAGTAATTATACAAAAATATAATATATATATTATATATAAAAACATAATAATACGTTTTTAAAGTATTATGTAATATTCTTCACAAAAAAGGGCAACAACTATGTGCATCTGCTTTACATTCTGTACATCTAAATACACATACACACACTACACATACATATATATATGTGTGTGTCTGTGTGTGTGTGTGTGTGTGTGTAATTTTAAAATTATAAGGAATTGTAGGGTTTTTAAACAGTTCTGTAAAATCACCAAAAAATACAAAAATACTGTCTGTTTTCAAAAGATTAGATTATTTTAGTTAAAATTTCAGTTCAATTACTAAAACAAAAAGCAGCATACCAGTGCTTCACATGTAGTTTGACTGAATTAGCAATAATCCCGCAGAAGGCTAGTTTGCTTGTAGCAATACAAAGGGTAGTGACCCATCTAACTGTAGCCCACATTTCACTCCTTCAATGATAACACTTGTCAATCAAATATCCATCTGGAGATGCTTGATGGATCAAGTCATCAAACATTTTATTTGATGCCAACACTTTGCTCTCAATAACTGCATTCAGAGGTTGAGTCACGCGATGCCATGTTGCGACTGGTTCTGTGCATACTTTGAAAGAATCAAGGCATCTTTTGGCAGGAAATGTTGTACGCGGCTGTGCAGTGGTGTAAAAAACAAGCCTTGAAGTCTGTTTTCCATCCCATTGGTGATAAATTGGCGTCCAATGAGTTCATCTCCTGAGGCGAATCTACAAAAAGCGAACAGAAGAAGAAGAAAAAGAGAGCAAAACAACTGTTTCTTGCAACATGGTGGATCTTCTGTCAGATGTCTGTAGGACTTTGTTGTTTAGAAATTCATTACTTATTACTCATGGCTAATTTGCTGGCTGTTTTTAGTCACTGACAAAGTGACAAACTAGTTTGACTTGGTAAGGGGCAAGCCATCACAAATGCCTGCTCTCATATTCCTTCCTGTCAGTCGCAACAGAGTCGCTTTGGGCAACCCCTCAAGTGCCTGACAGATTTCTCACCAGATCTTCCCCTCGATCTGCCTGAGCCAAATGAGAGGCTCTTTGCTCCCAAAAGCTGTAGTCCTTACCCTTGACCTTTCCAGACAGGAGTTTGTCAAGTGACATCCGCTAATGGGCAACCAGTGAAAACCTGAACACGTTGAGCACCCTTTCTGTCAAAATGACTGTCCTTAAATGTTGTCCTGCTTTTCAGGAGAGCGACTTCCCTCCTGTCTTCTTCAGAATGCTATTAAACACTGCTGGTAGACAGACCGCTTACGAACTGTGGTCTGCTGGTGATTACACATTACATGGGAGCAATGACAATCTATTAGATTGCACATTTTAGATTTAGATCTTTTTATTACTTTTGACCTCACTCATTTATCACATTGAGGATTCTTCTGTACCGTACTGATATAGACACACAAAGAAAAAGAAAATCTATTCCATTCCTCGTTACCAAATACTGAAACTGAATTTAAATTATGTTATTTATTAAATGCATTATGTAATCATGTTATAAATAAAAAAGATAATATTATTACAGGTACTTTATTTCTGGAATCTGATGACGTAATCCAGATTACATGTAATCATTTACTACCCTGATAAACCACAAATTGCAGCATAATAACCTGCAATAACCTATTAGCCTTTTGGAATATTTCCATGCAGTACAAGCTAATTTGAAAGAAATGGATGACTTCATTTTTCTATAGACAGAAATATATAATTTAATGTTTTTCATTATGGATATGTTCAAACACAAAACATGCTGCTTTGCAAATGCTATGCAGCCTTGTTATTGTTATTTACTATAAAAACTATTTAACTATATATATATATGTGTGTGTGTGTGGCCAAATTGAAAAAATGCAAAATTGCAACTTAAACTAAAAATGAAATAATTTGAAATAAGTTTATGTTGAAGTGTTTAAATTACTAAAACTGAAACTAAATTCAATTGCATCTATATAAAGAAATATAAAAACAACACTACAAAAACGAAAATGTTCTTAAATTAATATATATTTTAATATGCATGCAAAATTGTGTCTAGTATTATTTGTTTTTATGATTTATTATATGCTTGCTAAGGATTTTAGAATTTTGCACAAAGCAACATTCTAAAGTCAACTGTGTGACATTCTAAAATCTATGTTGCTGTATGTGATTGATATAGTATTCCATGTTATTTGTTGGTGGTTGCTAGGCTGTTGTTGTATGGTTGCTAAGGTCTTAACCAAGTTCCTGTGTCATTGTTATGTTCTTGCTAGGGCATTATGGGTATTGCTACATGGTTGCCACAGTTTTAGTCGTCTTGCAATGTGAAAAATATGGTATTGCGTTGGTTATTTGGATGTTTTTTGTGGTTTCCAGTGTAGTGTTGTCGGTGTTTGCTATGTTTTTTTTTAGAATGTTTCTATGTAATAGATAATGTGTTCTTTGAAGTGTCTAAATGGTTGCTAGGGTGTCCACCAGGCAAAAACTCTTAGTCTGAATGATTAGAAAACCAAGCACACAATAATAATCGCAAGCGCATTTTGCATCGTCTGAATCCTGACTTCTAACTACATCATCTTCTCTCTCACACTGTTAGATACATTAGTATTCAAGGTCATCTGTAACTAACAGATTGTATCTCATTCCCCTGAGACAGTTGATGAGTTCCTGCTCTAGATGTGCCGTCTTACGAATGTAATTGATGCAGTCCTCTTTCAAGGAGCATGTGTTAACATTAGTTTGACACGTTACTTGTCCCGCACACTTCTTGTTTGCCATGAGGAGACAATGGTATGGCGTGTATTTTATGTCTCGTCAGCAGTCAGTTCATTTAGGAATTCAGAGCCCACCTCGACCCATGAACCTCTTCTAGCCAATGCCTTTTACTGCATAGTATGTTGACAGATGATGAGAACTGTCCTTGCCTATGAATCACAAATGTGAATAGTGCTTTCCCATGCAAAACTGGTGGCCATGATGTTGGGCCGGTTGCCAGGTTGTTGCTATGTAGTTGAAAAAGTGTTCTGGGTGGTTGCTTGTATTAAATGATTCTTTTGGACTTTTTGGTTTATTGGTTAATAGTAAAACTAATTTTCTTGGACCATTCACAAAGAGCTTGATTGACACACGATATGACCAATATGAACGCATATATGTGCCGCCACTGGGATCCACCATCTTGCCCGACGTATATGCTAAAACAGGATAAACAAGATCGGCTGAATAAAAATCGAAACATTTGCGGAGGGTTAACCACAGTAACTGTAATAAGCTATAAGGAATTCCTTTATCGCTTGCATCGCAGAAGTTAAATACTCACTGCGACACTCTAAAGTGATGAAAAATGGTGCCATATGCTTTTTAAAACCATTTTTTATAGATTCCACGCTATTTTATTGACTTGGAAATAAATGTAAATACACATATGCCAGTACAGTAGCACCAGCTGTATCCCTTCTAGCCTTAACCACAAATCAGACAGGAGAGTAGATTAACTTTGGTGGACTTGAGCTTAAATGGTGTGTTCTGCGATTGAGGACACACAGAGCTACAAAACAATGTTTATTGTTTGAATTTCTTTAAAAAATACACAGTTTAAAAGCTAAGCTGATAGTCCTGAGACCTTGTTTTTATATCGTTAGTTTCCTCTTTCCTCTACGATGTATTTTTCACAGCCTGAGAACACATGGATAGTGTGAGAGCGGCATTGTTTGTCAGTCATGGCAACAGTAAGGAAATCAGGTCTTTTTACAAACTGTGATATATACTTGGAATTGCTAGTTATAAAGTCACATTTGTTGATAAAATTGTGCAAAATAAATTCATAACTAAAATATAAATTATAAAGGTGAAATCACGAAATATAAACTCAAAATGTAAAGAAAAGGTTAGAATTGTGAGTTACAATGAGAGAACAAGGAGAAAAAAAGTTTGCAATTTTACAATTCTGATTTATAGCTCAAATATGAATATAAACTCACAATTCTGGCTTTTTTTCTCCAGATTTGCAAGATTATATTTTGAAGTGATGACTTCGTAACATGAAATTATGATTGCAATTTTTTATTTTTTATTATGTTTGAAATTGTAATAAAAATTTCAATAAATACTGAATTAAACACCAGCAGCAACATTCTACTGAGAGCCTTCTACATTTTAATTTCACCCATAGGCAATACATTTAACAAATAGTGTTGTTAGTCAAATGAAAGGTTAAGATTAATGAGCACATAACCTAAATAAATTGTGTTGAGATGAGATTTAGTGACAACTACAGTCAGATGGAAAAGAAAAAGGAGAGGGTGACATCTTACCCTGGGGGCTTTAGGGAAAAGAAAAAAAAAATGCAAAAAATAAAGTAGATCGCTCAGTCAGGTTTGACAGAATAACGAGTCCACTCACCAAGCCAAAGGGTCAGCGATAAAGCTCGGTGACCTTTAACCTCCGTCCCACTGCAGAATTCCCCAGATTTAAAGGGCAAGTGGGCAGAAGCTTAAGCGACCTCTCATGAACTCTGTGCTGTCACCCAGTTCGTCTGGACGTTTTGTGCTACACTGGTCTGTCAGTCTTAGTTTGAGATCAGCACCGGACACCAATGTCAGTCTCCAAATCCTCTCTTTACTTCCATCTGAGGCTGGCCTTCTCTCAATGTCTGTCTGACCAACCCCGAGGCTATTTTTAGCTGCTTCACTGCACCTCCAAAATGAGCACCAGCCTTTGCTTTCTAGATTAGATGCCCTAATGCGGTCTTCTCTTTTCAAAGTTTAGGAAAGGGGGGCGATCAATTCTTCTTGCATATTATGCAATCACCCAATGCACTTGAACTAACTTTGTGGTCTCACGACTTTGCTTCTCACGTCACAAATAATTTCCTCTTACCCTATCTTGATTCATTGCCTTGGCTTTGGTTCTCTTTATACTTTTTTTTTTTTTTTTCTTCTCCCCCTCACTGGACATTTTTTTGTTCTGCTCAGCAATAATTCTCGAAACTTCCATTTCTCTGGGTACCTGGCAGGGATAATCTCAGGATTAGGGCTTAGAGTGCCAGTGATCTCGACTGTCAAAATTCCTCTGTAGTTACAAGTGTAAACATCTGATTACCTTTGGTCTGACTTAGCAATGCAAACACACAGGAATCATGGGAGCCATATGGAGGTGGAACTGCTTGACAAGACGAATGAGAGCATTCTTGCCGGGTGTGCCCTTTGTCGCGTTCTTGCCACAGGTCGAATGCATCATTCTGTTGTTTATCTGAGAAGTTTGGCGGCTTGCATCTGGACACTGTCCAAAAGTAGGTGCATCCTTGGAGGTTGTTCTTGAAAGATTAATGCATATTGTGATTTAAATAAATAAAACAGGAAGATCGGGTGCTTTTGACCTGTCACCTAGAGATAGAACAAACTAACATGTTGATGCAGGTAAAAAAAGGTTTACATTTAGCTTGCTACATTCCTTCCCATCACCCTGCTATGAATTAAACTGAATAGAGAAAACTGGCAAAATAAATATATACATACATACACACGTTAATGGATTCAAATTAACATAACATTTAAAATTGAATATTTTGTAACAATGTAATATTTTCTGAGAAAAAAAAAAAAAAAAAAATTATATATATATATATATATATATATATATATATATAAACACACATACACACATATATACTGTAAACAGACAGACGCAGTATATGTATGCATTGCATTGAGGAAAAGTGTTAAATAATGCTCCTTTTCACTCATGAAAAAAAATATATTACTAAAATATTGTGTAATAGTGAAAAATCTGCTTTTCATCAAAGGAATGAATTACATTTTAAAATATATTATATTATTATACATTAAAAAAAACTCTAAAAAGTAACTTACCTATATATTTATTTATAAACTATGAACTGTCATGATATTTAACATTTTAACTCCGCTATTTAAATGGTAATTCGATTCGTTTGCCTTGCACATAGTATATGACTTGGACATGTTTCTATGGGTTTCAGCCATCTTCTAAACTTATACTACAGGAGTTATCTTTTGCCCACAAAGTTAGGCATCTTTAAAAAAAAAAAAAAGCATCTTTTAATGTGTGGAGGGAGGCTGCCTATCTGTTTATGACCCGTACCGGGCTTTATGTTACGCAGGTGTGTCACCAGAAGGGCTGCTGTCAGCTGTCTCTCTGCACGCAACAAAAGGCATGAGTCCTCAGGGCCTCCACACACCAAACCAAAATGTTAGATGAGATCCAAACGGCATTCCAGATGTCACATGACACTGACAGGCTGCGTAGGATTGAACATCAAACAAAAAAACAAAAAAAAAAACACATTCCGCCCTGAAAAGGTAAAAGCTTTGATAAGTACAGATAATGTGATGAAAATTACCAGCGTACATGTGTGTGCATGCCATGTCAAATTCAGGTCACTGATTACTCTGCTCTGATGTGGTGAAAAAAAAAACACCAAAAAAAAAACACTTAACTGTATATTAGTGCAACAGCCTTTTCCCTCAATATGCAGTGGGTCGGCACAAATTATTCATTTAATTTTTTTCATCTTTGTAAATGGCATTATGTGATTCAGGTGAGAAAGCGTCATAGAGTGTCACAGAGCTACTGTATCAATGACGTACTTGGAGATGGATTTTAAAAAACAATTTTCTCAATTAACTCACTGTGTAAGAATCAAATTCATTATCAAAACAACAAACACTTGCTTTTAGCTAAAATACCAGCAATATGTACCTCTGTGCACGTTTTGTGCAACAACATTTTTTACGTTTCACCGCAATTTCAAAGACAAATGTCTACTGAGTGGCACTAAAACACAGGTTCAACATGTAAACCCAATATGTGAACCACATTTCATTATGTTGATATAGGTATGTATTGTGGTGGTTCAGAATTAAAATATCCGGGAACCGTCACTAAAAGTTAAGGCTCTATCATGTTGGACATATGCCCTACACCAAAACCAACCCTAAACCAAACTGATAGTGTTACCAAATGCAAAACTGATATCAAAACACATTTGTTGAGGCAACTGTGCCATTTCAACATCCTTTTACACGGATTGCAACTGTTTTGTCGGACAGTAGTTACCATAGTTACTGCACTCTGTGAGCTACTGAACAAACCGCATTGATATGTACTCATTGGTACGTATTTCATGTCTCGCTAAAAAGGTGCACCAAGGTACGTTTATGCCATGTGACCAGGTAGTAAAATACATCATCTTTCAGGCAAAAACCAAAAAAACCTATTGTTTAGAAACGCAACTGCACATCTGTCCTCAACAAGATCCTCAATTTGAGGTATTCTTGTCTGCATGGTCACACACCAAAACATAAGGTCAGTGCCCCTGCAAAGTCCCTAACCCATGTGGGTGAAACAGGGACTGCGATGCTTGCCTCAGCACACGCCACTAATGGCATTATGATTCAAAGAACTAAGGACTGCTGACTACATACGAGGATTTTTTTCAGGAAAAAGCTCACATGCTGAGACTTGGTCATGTAGTTTACATGTGATTCAAAAGGAAATCACTGGCTGATTTTTTACCATAATTATTGAATCAACTGCCAGAGTTACCACTGAGCGTTAATAAAGAGAATTTCCCATCGAATTTCTTATGATTACTTCATCCATTACGTTCCCCAGAAAGTGATGAGCAGAGAAATAATCCGAAAAGACAGAGAGAAATGTTCTAACAAGCAATGTGGAAATTACAAGGTTTTAGCACTCATGTGTCAGAGCGAACGGCTGACTATTAGAGCGATCAGTCATGTGGAAAAGTCAAATTTGTGCCGTGGCTGCACTGGAATACAGTGAAATAGATGACGCTCCATGGGTTTATGGGTTGATATGTATGTATATTTGAGTGTGTGCTCCAGTCGTAAGGTCCTTCATGCGAATCTAACTATATCCCATCTAAAAACCGAGTGGACAGTCAGTGTCACAATTCATGTCTCTCTTGCAGATTCATTTGGCTGCTGTGTCAAGTCCTCGGCTCCCTTAAAGTTGCCTACGCACTGCTTTATTTGCTGGCCACTGACGGCGAATGGGGATGATGAAGCAAGGATCTGTAAATGTAGACGTCTACAGTTGGAAATGAGCATCAGCTGCCGTAGATAAGCCACAGATATAAGCAAGATATGAGTTTCCCATCCAAAAGGTCATTCTTACAGTTTCACGAATTGGCGCGCTGCTGAACCGTGTCACGATTTGCCAAAAGCCATCATCTGATCCTGATGGCAGGTCAAAATATCACCGGGAGCATCAGATCTGGGGCAATTACTTGTTTATTTTAGCTTTGTAATCATTGCGGCCAGCACAATGGCAAAATAACCTTAAGGTTCTCAGGTATTTCATCATATCTCGAGGTTAAATGGAGACTTCCGCTTACTGGATTATTATTCTGATTTTAGTCTCATTACAACAGGTCTAGGATGCTGTTTAGCGTGATGCAAAGCAAAGCCTAGGATATTTACCATGGTAATGGTGTCTGTACTGTACTGCCTCAAGATGTTTTATTGCTCTTGCAAAAAGCAGAAACAGCAACAAGAAACAACAACTTTAGGGTTAGAGTTCAGGAACAATAATAATAATCACAATAAGCAATTATTCTGCCAATTAATATATTTGGTTCAGTGACATAGAATTAATTTGATGTGCAGTTGCCTGCTTGTGCATTTCTTACCTGCTTCAAACGTGACTCATCCAGTCATTACAGAGTTAGGACTATCTGGGTACTGTCACAACAACTGTCAAGAAATGTACAAAAATAAATAAATGTTCACACACACACACACACACACACACACACACACACACACACACACACATATTAGTGCTGTCAATATATTAATAACATCCAAAATAAAGTTTTTGTTGACATAATATATAAGTGTGTACTGTCTATATTTATTATGCATGTATGTATATATACACACTACAATATAAAGAATGATGTTGCAATAATGAAATAGTCACAAATAAACAACAAACAAATAACATTAACACAATAGGAAGGAAAATGTAATATTTACAATATAAAGACTGATGTTACACTTATGAAGTTGTCAAAACAAACATAAATCCCGTCCCAATTTTCTTTAAAATACTATTTATGTTTGCTTTTTATTCTCATTTTGGGGTTAAAATGTGATTGCCAAGATCGACGCATCTGATTTATTGTGCTAAACAATCATATTTTATGCAGAGTTCCAGTTTTAATTCAAACCACAATATGTGACAAAATTAGATCATAAAAATACACTCATACTCCCAAAATAACGTCTGTAAGCTTCATCAAATGCAATGCGCCTTGACACTCCACATTTTAATGTACATTAGAACAAATGAGATTTGAGAGCGACGCCAGAGGGGAAGATTACCAGAGAATAATGTAAATTTCAGTCTGGGTTACTTCTGTGAAGCTTCCTTGCCGGTTTTTTTTTTTTTTTTTTTTTTGCAGCTCGATAGCCATAGCAACCATCAGCTTCCATTATATGGAACAGAGCCCTACACAATTTCTCCTTTTGCACAAGAGGAAAAGCCGTAGAGGTTTGGAATGCATAAGGTGAGTAAAAACTTCTTTATTAGGTTTTACCAAACAAAGCATCATCAGTTCATTTGGAAGGTTTACCACATAGTTGCACCTTTCAAGAGCACCATTTAACTCTCTCTCTCTTTCTGTCTCTCGGTCTATCACAGATCCTCTTTTTCTCTCTTTCTTACCATCAAACTCTCTTGAAAAAAATAAAGCGAGCATGTGTCAGAGCAACAGTTGTGATGGCCACCTAACCTACACCCAGTTATCATTAGCCAGTGCCTGCTAATGACTTCAAGTGTTAGAGGCCTGTCACTGCCTATATTTTTAATGGCCTTCAACGGGATCCTCTCTACCTGTCACACAGGCTCCGTGACAGTGGTCTTCCTTCACTTCCTGACAGAAACACTCGCCCGGATGACACTCAGCATTCCTCCTCATCACCAAGCTCATTGCCTTTCAATATAAACGCTGTCACTATTTTAACAAACAACACCCAAGTCTGACATTCACGTCAAGCGTTCAAGTTAGCGTTGGCTGTCACAGAAACCGTCGTCAGCTTCTAAAACAAGATTAAAAAAAAGGTCATTTCCAACTGAAGACAGGCTTAAAAGCATGTTACACACCTCATTGAAAAGGTAAGTTTCCTATCTGAGCGACAGAATGTCCCGAGGCAGAGTTTTAACATAAAACGCTCAATTTCAGGAATGAAACTAGGATTTATTAAAGGTGCAGATTTACAGAATGTACTTTTTTTATGATTGCTATGCCAAAAAATGTGGGTGGTTGAGCTCTATGTCTGGTTCACGGCAGCGAAACTGAAAAAAAGCACAATGCAACACAAATCCACAGTCGTGTTGGTTTGTTATTACAGTAGAAGTGTTTTAGTGGAAAAATGCCATTTATTATACTGGGGACTGGGGCTAGTTGTCACACATTATACTCCAGAAAATCATTCTCAAAATGGGTTTATTCCTTTAAAGTGAAAAAAAGACTGAAAGTCTTGGCTCTAAAAACACCTCTTGAAGATTTCCATTATTTTCAAAAATAAATAAATAAGTCTTTTGGGACAACATGCCCCAATAGCCGATTATGCTGTTACAGTTAAACTGTCGCCATGGGAACCTGGAAGCAATAAGCTATTCATTGGATTTACAGGAACATTTAAACAGTGAAAAGGGTACGAAACACAAAAGGATTCAGCAATGTTTAAAAAAAAAAAAAAAAGCCAAAGTTAACTTAAATTAAACAAATGTAGTTTAAAAGAATTAAAGTTGTTTAAATGGCAAAATTATATATATATATATATATATATATATAACTATAACTATACTCATTTAAGATGTTGAACAATCAAAAAATGCATGCAAATAAATAAACAAACAAACAAAATCAGACTTAATCATTGTGCATTTTGTATTTTTTGTATTGTTTATGTAATTAATTTTTAACTACTGTAGCGACAAACAATTTCATGCACATTACATATATATTTTTTTAATTGAACCATTTACACATGAAGAAGGAAATATATAGTAATATGATTTTAAATATATAAACATTTAGAATGATTGAGTAAAATTATTATTACAGCTTGATAATAAACATACAAATAAACAAATACAGTTTCACAGCAGATTGTAGTTTCACTCTGCAGTTTTAATTAGTCAAATATTACAAGAAACATTTTAGTGCCGGGAAGGAAGGGGCTACAAATCTGGCCTGCAGATGTACAAAACAGAGATTAGATTTCAATTAAACATCTGGACTTTATGCCTTCCAGAAAGACCTAAAAGGGGGTTTGCAACTCAATATGCATTAATCTTGCAGTTAAAGTGAATTTGCACATACATATACAAATAACAGAAAGAGTACCGCGCACAACAAACACCATCACCCCGAAGTGACTTGTGACTGTACAATATTCTGCTTATTATGTGGCTAATTGCCAAATAAATAAATAAATGGAAGGGAGATATTGTTATAGATCATATTTCATAAGAAGAAGAAAAATAGTGAGGAGAGACACAAGAGATGACACTAAAGCAGCTAAACAAGACTCCAGAGATCATTATACCAAGCTATCTTTATTTAAAATTCTTACAATAGATATTATGTACATGAGCATAAATATGCATGCATAAATCTATTTTAGCTGTGCAACTGGGAATTCATATCTATAATATTTTTTTTCTAAAATGGTTATGAAGAAACATAAACATGAAGCGTGGGTCAAACATACATTGAAAGAGCCTTTAGAAACCAAAAACTGCAGAATCAGCCAACATGCTGAAAGTCCTTTTTTGGTGTAACATTTTTTTTTTCTTCTTCTTCTTTGGGACCAGGTCAGTCATTTGGAAACGAGCAAGAGCAAAGAGGTTCAGTGGAAGACAGATGTAAACAAATGGTAGATGTTTATGCTCATGGTTACCCTCAAGCTGTACACAGAATCCAGCCCCATTAATGCCTCGTGACGACGGCAGAGAAGAACACTATCATACAATATTAACTCTAGCTCAGCAGCGTGGCAAGATGAGAGAAGATGTGTCATTGTTGCCTTCCTGAATAACAATAAGGACATAAGGGATTTGCTTTTGGAAAAAGTTAGGACAAATTTACCTGCATCCTCATATTTGTGTTAATCGTCAAGCTGTCATGGTTATAAATGCGGGTGCTTGAACAGATTGGTTGCTGAACCTGGTGCCAAATGATTACTAATGAAATCTCAGTTAAAGTAAACTAATTAAAGTTCACCCAGAATCTGAAATTCTGTCATCTGTTACCCTTATGTGGTTTCAAACCCATATGAGCATATGCTGCATGTTTTTTCATGAAACGATGAATGAGGATTTCTGAGGAATCATAAGACATGACATCAGTGATCTATATTTGTTTATTGATTTTCAGTGTAGCAATACCATTATTTCAGAAGACTTGAAACATATTTATTGTGGACCACTTTATAATACTACATATTTTATAACAGTGTTTTCTTCACCTTTATGGAGCTTGACAGACATGATTATGATTATAAAATGAAAATAAATAAATAAATACACACAAATATATATTATATATTTGTATTTTTTTAATTTTTTTTATTTACAATTTTATAATTATTTTTACTTTCTCTTATGCCATTTCACATGGTGTTATTTCTGTCATTAACAATGAAGGAGAATTTTTAAGAAACCTTTGACATCTTCATTGACGTCAAATCGATGACTCAGAATATTTTGAATATTTTCAGTGAACAGGGAGTTAGATTTCAGTTCATTCCTCAAACAAAGCTACTGTATGACTCTGAAGACTTAACATATAGTTGTGTCTTATGGACTACATTTATGACAATTTTAATGGACGTTTTTTGTGCTTTTTTAAAGCTTGACAGCTCAATTCCGCATTGCACACCACCATGTACTTGTGTACATCAAATTCACGTTTATTATATTGTTACTTGATGTTACTTTGTAGTCATTTGCAAAATCTGTCATTTTTAATCCCTTTTAAGCTTGTTTTAAACCCATATGCTGTTATTTTGTCTTAAGGAATCTTTTTTGACTTTTTGGTACTGCCCCATTCTTTGAAAAAATTCAGTGAATGGATTCTTAAAGTTTACTTTATTATTAGTCCTATAAATACTTTTATGCCACACAAAAATACTTGAAATGCTGTTTCTGTCCATTTTTCCAAACATTACAAGTAAACACTATTTCAGTCCGTATTGCGAAATGTTTTACTCAATATGTTACTTGGCATTTCTTAAAATGTATTTGCTTTTACTTATTTATGTATGTTTGTATGTATGCATTTATTTATTTATTTATGTGTGTGAGTACATGTTTGTCAAACTGCATAGACCTGTAACTGTATAAAATATATTTTATTAACTAATTAACATAACACATTTATAATTGAAGTTTTATCGGAAGTCTTCACAGAGCGATGGGATGATGTATAAAAAGGGAAATTATGCATAAAATGCATTCCAGCCCCCGCAGTGCTATTCTTGCATCCTATACTGTATGCACTCGTGGACATTTAAGAGCTTTATAACTCTCCAATCACATTCGATCCATAAACAGTGTGATGGAGCGCATTAGGCCCAGAGAAACAATTATATTTAATTATGTAAATAGCTGAACCACCCAATAAAATCCAAAGAGGAATGGAAAAGGGAGCGAGGTCAGCAGATATTTTTAGAGGCACTGGAATAGCTCACTCTTGCGAGTTGCGGCATCACAGCTTGATTTTCACAGTCACAATCTCCAGAGTTAATTGAAGTCAATAACATTCAGCCTCCGGGGTGGAATTTAAATGGTTTGTTGCAGGTGAGTACTTTAAACCCTACAATACTTTGATTTATACTCTCTCGCTCTTGTGGAAGAAAAATTCTATGGCACAAAGAAAATCACACAAAGGACAGGGGTAATTGTGATCACAGCATTCTTGTACAACATTTCTATAGACACAGGAAAAAAATCAATGTCAATTTGACACAGTTCAAGGAAAGAAGAGCTGCCTTGTGCCACGCACCAAATGCCACAAACAACTTCAATATCACTCACTCATTCAGAAAAACGGGCCGTGTGAGGGACAAAACAGACAATAATTAGTCGCTAACATGAATAAACCTTGATGAAAAGACCTGGATGAATTTCCAGACTGGTCTGCTGCTGCAATGAGCAGGGTAATCATGCGATAAAGAACAAAAAGAAAGCTTTGATATCAAACTCAAATTGAAACGTCAAACTAAGAAAATAAAACACACCCTTTGAGTAACACTCTTTTGTGCAGTAGTTCTCAAAAGGATGATAAATAACTTTGCTGTGGCAGCAAGAAACACCTTTGGGTGATGTGTGCTGGAGTCGAGCAGGCAAACTTTACAACAGATCCAAACAGCTGTGACAGCTAATTCTGCTCCTCAAATGGAAACGACGAGGCAACAGAAGACAAAAGAAGATAAGGTCATAGTTTGCAACATAATTGTGTTCTCAAAGCCTTGATTCACTCTTATAATAAAAATAAAGTTTTTTTTCTTCATTGGCATCTATATGGTTTCTTGTAGATCAGTGAAATCTTTGCACTGAAAAAGTCTCTCTTTAAATAATTAAAATGTTCCTCACAATAAGAAAAAACTAAATGTTCTTTTAAGAACTGTTAACTGAAATGTTCTTTGAGGAGCCCCAAATCATTGTTTTGGTGCCTTTATATTTTAGTGTACTGAAAGGGCTTCATAAACTCACAGAAATCCCTCTTTTTTTTTTGGTCCTTGTAGAATTTTAATGGGCCAAACTAATTAATACATTTCTTAATGGAAATATCATTAGTTTAAGTGCAGGTTTAATTTTTCATTCACCAGTTATGTCTCAAGATGCATCTGAACAACATGTGCTGTTTTTGAGGGATCAATATAATGACATTACAAATAAATAAATAAATAAATATTTTTAACAGTAAATGACTTTCCAAGAAATGGCCAGCATGTGTCAAATTCATACAGCTTCTCTCTGATGAAAGCATCTTATAATTATTATTATTATTATTATTATTATTTTTGTTGCATAAAAAAATAGATAACTCAAATATAGAGAAATTCTAGTAAAAAAAAAATCGAGCTTGCTTCGGAGCTCGATTGATCCCTGCTATCCTGGCGGTGTTTGCTGTGGTGAAGTCGATTTTAAACCTTCAAGAAGTTCCTGATATCCTGCTCTCTCGTCTGTCAGCGTTTACTGGGCGGCTGACAGCGGATCCTGCGGGCTGGTCGCCTTTTTCAAGGC
>JAUCMU010000001.1:3083909-3108958 GCA_032275025.1 Enteromius treurensis
AGTAGTGCAGTTTCGGTAGAGTGGCCACTCCTGAACCCAGATTGGTTAGGATCCAATAAGCTGTTCTGTGTGAGAAACACTTTTTGCTTTATGTGTGTATACATACACACACACTTAAAAGTGTCAACTACAGATGCTATTCCAATTTCAGCATGGATGATTTGTGGACATCAAAGCAGGTGACTTTGAATTAAAGTTTTGTGCGCTTCAAAATCAAAGGACAAAACTGTTTTCCGCAGCACATTTTTATCTCATTACTCGCATCCTATTTTCAGCCTTCAACTGATGTGGTGACCGGTCCAATTGGAAAACTACTGTAAACACCGTCAGCGTCATGTCACATTTTTGGTAACCACGTCTTAAGATCTTTTTAGTGCCATACTGGAATTTCCTGTGAACAGAGCACCCTATTCATGAGATATTCACTTTGAAAAATTCAAAAGGCTCGTCTTGATGTCAGCTGGGTGATGTAAGTGGATCAGTCTTATCAGATCATTGCTTCACCCAGACAATGAACATGCCCTGTAATTCGAAATCAATGAGTCATTGAGGCTTGAAAATCTGATGCTGTCCGAGACAGTCGGGTGAGCTCTGCCTAATAGAGCGAAAGGCAAGTGATTTCTTGAAATGTATTAGTGCAGTAAATTTGGAACGAAACTTGAATTATTCATGCCATTCAGGCTTTAGGTGACCTTTCTCAAAACCTCCAGGTGCTTTGGGAGACGGAAAGTGTTGCAAAAAGCCACGCTGGGACGACCTGAACTCTCTGACAGGGGTCATTTTCGGACGCTGCTGCCTCTACACAGGGGATAAACACGTACGAGACGTGACAGTGGTAGCTAGATCATTCTCTGTGTGTGAGACTTTGTTGACCTCTGATGACCTTGTATGATGTACCACTTCAAGGGCACTTTCATGCCAAACTTTGACAAGCGCACATTTCTGCAACTTTTTGCATTAATTCCCCAGCCAGGATCCGAGTGACCACGGCTCGTTTTGAATATCAATGTCAAGCCTGTCAGGCGAAGCAAAGACGAGCCAGTGGATGATGGCTGATGTAACCTAGTGCCAATATAATTCACCATCTAATTGATACCACGAGTTCTGCTCCGATCGGGGAGAAGTTGAGGATATATGCACACATTCATTTCAATGCTCCAAAAATGGAATATATATATATAAAAGCAATGCACTACAATGTGCTGAAGTAAATATTCACAATAAAATATGCATTCCCAAATAATTCATCAGTCCTGAGCATGTAGTAGGCAAATACAGTTTATGCTTTAATGATGCATCGTATTTTCAGGAGTGCAGCAGATATTCAGCATAAATGGTCTTCTTTTATGGTCGGTTCTGTCTTTTAAGTCAGTTTTTGTCATGGAAAAACAAGTTCAGAATCTTGCTGAGCAAGTTTAAATATGCTAGTATATGCTTTTATACTTTAATTTGTGGTTAGTAATATATTAACAGATTGTTAAACCCACCCAAAAAATCTTTAGCAATATTTCTGAATAGTACTATGTGATTAAAGGCATAGAGCTATCCATTTAAGGTAAATACATTCCATAATTCTATTTATTTAATTTTTTTTTTTTTTTTTGGTGAGAGAAAGAAACTGAAAGAAAAAAAAAATGCACTGCAAAATATAAAATAAAAAAAGGCCAGAAGTGCAAGATATTTGAAAATCAGAATTATATAAATAAATAATTCATATAAATACAATTTGCAAAAAAAAATAAATAAATAAATAAATAAAAAGGTCTGAACTGAGAGGAATAAACTCTATTACCATTATTCATTCATTCATGCACATACTGGAAACATGCTGCTATTTCTTGCAGCTGTACTGACATATACTGTAGCAGTCAGGACGCACACTTCCACATGTCACTTGCCTGTTCTACTTTATAATGCATAAATCTACGGGTATACTCTACATTCTCCACGTCTACTGAAAGAAAGTCTTGGACACTGGGTTACAGCTGCAAGCGTCGGCCCCCGTTACATTCAGCCATAACAGCAGAAAAGCAATTAGTTTAAGTGAAAACTACTCAGCAGGTACAATTATTTCACACATTAAAAGGTAAAAGTGAAAGGAGCCATTTCTCCTCCATCTCTATTGCAAAAGAAAAGGCGTCTTGAGGGTACACATGTGGCCATAATTGATTCGCAGCACCTGACAGCTTTGGTCATGCTATCAACTCTACTTTAGAGACTTCCTCAGGGAAAAGCACATTAGTGCAAGTCGTGACGCTTTAATTGATGCAGTTTCTTTCATTTTCAGATCTGTTTGTGTCTGTCTGTCCAACCAGTCACAATCGTAAGCACATACAACGTAGGTATTTGGCATATTTATATTCGAAGAGGTCTACTCTATTATCCTGTGATTGATCTCAGCACTAATTAGCTGTGCATGAACGGAGTGAGTTACTGTGTATCTGCACCAAAGTGTGACAGCTATTATTAATGTAGGAAATGTTAAATCAAAGCCAATTACCTGCAGAATGAGGGCAGACTTATTAAAGGAGAAGTTTACCTCATGCATACAGAAGATCTAGAGATTTACACAGCCGCAAAGATAACATGAGTTTGAAGAAGATTTGAAAGTGATCACTATTCAACTTTGTTTTTTTTGTTTTTTTACATTTATTTAGTTTTTGAAAAAGCATGGGTCTATTGGAACTAAAGAAGGTATTAATGATCCTTTTGAATCTTAAGGTTAAGAAACCTTGAGATTGAAGAAACAATTCACTCAAACCTAACTCAATATTTAATACTCAACCTTGCTACACCTGTAGGAACATAAATAAATAAAATAAAATGTATTTTATATATTGTACATTTATTGTAAAATGTATTTGTTAATCATTGTTAATGTTAATAAACATATATTAAATCATGTTAATTCACAGTGCATTAACTAATGTTAAAACAAATTGTGATTTTTAACAAAGCATTAGTAAATGCTGAAATTAACATGATCGAAGATTAATAAATGCTGTATAATTAAGTTACTAAAGAACCTTTTAAATGTCACCAATAAAATAAAGGCACTGAATAATGACAACAGATCCTCACCAATTCTGATTTTTTTTAAAGGATTTAATTGAATTTAAAACTGAATATAATTAATAAATAATACCATTATAACCCCAAGTGAGTAATAATGACAGAATTACATTTTCAGATGAACCATTCCTGTAAGTCTAAACAGACCTGCAGTGTATGATGTTGTGCATTAAGCTGTTTTTGTTCTAAGATAAGCGATATTGATATGTGGCCACAATCTGTTTATTGGTGTGTTAGCGCAAAGACAAACCATGATAACGTTTAGTCATGCCACGCTAGTGTTTACTGCATGCTAAACTCCAGTTTGCCAAGACAAAGCACGCTAGAGTTCAAAAGTTGGTGTTTGATATGAGATTTTGAGGCTGTTTTGTTGGTGTCAGGACTATGGAGCGGTGGTGGAGGGGGTGACTCATATTTTTGTGATGGATCCCACTGCTTCACAGTAGTAGAAGGGCTTGGCTTGCAAATACAAGCGACAGTGTGCTGAGTGAAAGAGACATGTTTATTGATGTTGAGCATCCTGAGAGGTAAGTGACAAAAAGATCTCGAGGGAGAGGGAGTTGCTGAGTGTGTGCACAGTGGTTTACCGTGCTTGCCCTAAATAATCGAGATTTCGCGGAAGGTAGGCAAGCGTTTTCAGTGCATATTAGTGCTTTGCTCAGACACTAATGTCGAAAAAAAACAAAAACATTTTCTGTTCATTTAAAGGGATGTAATGCCCGTGTGAAGGTTTTACGGATACTTTGTTTACCACAAACCTAACCTTCCCTCAGATACTGCATCATTCAACACATAGCTCCTCAGAGGTTTAGTGTAATCTAAACCCGGTCAATACTAATGACATCAAAGTTTCAGTTTGATCATGAGAATCCATGATCTTGAAGTTTTGCTCTGTACTTATCTTGTTTTTCTGTTACTACTGTAAAAGAGCAAATTAGACTTTATGTTAGATACTAAAATGAACTGCTGTGCTTCACAGAGAGCAGTCATGATCTTTAAAAGTCTCTCAAAGCATGCATTTATTATTAGGCTTCCACCAAGAAGTTTCACAGTTTTCTTTGAAGACCAGTTTGTTCTTCTGTATTCTCAAAAGCACACAAAGAAGCACTGAAATCGTATCTTTGACCGATTTTCTTTTTGCCCTAGTTGCTCAGAAATTCTTTTTTAATGATTCATTTTATTTTATGACAACATCATCAAAATAAAAAAAAAGAGTGCACATATTCATTGAAATACATGTTGCCTACTGTATATAGACTTAATACAGCAATTCAAGAAAACAAACTGGTTTAACACAGTTGCACACACTGCTCGATCAACCAACAAGCTTACAGTATATGGTTGCTATTCCCCAATTTTGCAGTCCTGCATAAATTCTGCAAGCATTCTCCAGCTTATACACCATTACAGCATCTGTACATCGACATGCTACAATTCGTAAAATCAAACGCTGTTCTCTGCAGTCCCTGCAAGATTTTCATGTATGGGTGAACTATTCCTTTAACCATAATTTAAAGTATTTAACAATCATTTCCATTACCTTCAAAGCACTAGGTTTGGCCCATATGTCAACAAGAAGTTTTTAATCATTTAAAATAAAATGAAATATAGCATGATGATTTTTTCTTTATATCAAATGAACATATTTATTAAAAAGTCGCAATAGCAGCATCTATTTGCATACTGAGGAATTAGTCTTCTTTGCATATATTTATATACATAAATGCATGCATACAGCCACTTTTATAGCCGCCTGCATAGCAGTCTTGCAGCCAACGGAAAACAAAACAATTTCACGCAGCATTTTATTTACAAAGACTCAAAGCCTGTAACCTAAACCTAACTAAATCGTCAGCGCTGTTTGTTTGCTGCCCCGCTAACACCGCCATTTCCTCTAGGAAATGCAAATACACTTGGCCATATCTTCTTGTTTTCTTAACAAATGTGAACCTTTGTCTTTTTTCTTGTGGCTTACCACCCACAGTATTTGTGCTGCTTGTGTTGCTGAGATTCAGCGAAAGGTGATTCACTGTGGTTATTAAAAAATAAATAAATAAAATATGGTATATCATAACTGTCCCTGGAGACTAAAGATAATGGTCATTCATAATAAAGGTGGCGTGAAATGCTAATATCCTTTCAGGGGATGCTACGTTTTGATGAACTCAGGCTATATATTTCGAGCTAATAATTGTCATTTTTATCTGCATTTCAGGGGGATGTATCACGCTTTATATCTGACGTAACAACAGTAACAGCCATCTGCCTGACATGTATGGCTTAAGAACTGCAGTTTAATTGGGAATGCCCAGGGAATGCAAATCCTGCTAGAGGCAATTCCTCTCACGACGACTGCTTCTCCCTTAAGCAAGTCACTTAATTCATGTCCGCTCCAGGAACGCTCCTGGCCCCTGTGCACTGACCGCCCTCCTTCTGCATAAAAAAAAAATAAAATTAAATAAATAAATCTGCTTCTGCCAAATGTGGAACTAATGTTGACATTCGCTAAACCTGGAATATGTAAAAATGTGGAATAGTTTTTCCTCCTGCTTCCGTATCATCAGCCAATTCATTTAAAGTTTGGCTCGTTCGTCTTACAGCTGAGGGGGAAATGCAGGTTCTGTTATCAAAGACTCATAATATGCAAATGAATTCCCTGAATATCAGTGTCATTCTGTTCTTTCCCCCTCTGTGAAGTCATTCCAATCACACTGAACGGCGCAGATCTCGCATTGTACTCGCTTAACAATGTGGGGATCAAATCCCTCAAGGCGTGTTCTTTAACCGATGCCGTACAAAGTAGAAATGCCATGCATCGGTGGCTATATAGCAATGATGTTACGCACATGGCATGCAACAACATGTTAGGGTATTTTGCTGAATGCTATAACAACTTGAACGCAATGCTGGGAAAATAAACAACTGTGATGCCCGGGATGCGTTCCTGCATGACTGCATTCAACTGTCACTGTGTTTCAAATCACATACTGTATAGGCCTAAACTTTTCAATAATGGGCTGCTTATCACATTTTATGAGGATGCTGTCAAAATGTGGAGAAGAATGTGAATTCTACAGTTAATAAACTGGGAATTCATTCTAATATAAATGAAGGATATGGCCTGTTTAGCACATACTGATTTCATGGTGCAGTCTTGTCTCGCGGGTCACAAGATTCACGCTGCCCACGTGAGCAGCATGAAGCTGCAGAAAGCACATTACGAAAGATGCTATACAACTATTTTACAACACAAACGTATGCAATTTAGAATTTATGAAGTTGGTTTGACAAAATGCATCTGCTGGACGTGGTGACATCAGCCAAACATCTTTCAAAGAGTTGTTGACTTGACTTCCGTGTAGATTAATTGGTATTTGAATGTAAATGTGATATCCTTTCCTACTGTATGTGAATTAGATTTAATGATGATAAAGCCTGTGATAGCTGTCAGTGGCCCGCTACTGATAACCACTGTATAATTTATGCCATCATTAAAGGAAATACTCAATATACAGTCAGCAGACAAATTGTGTAACCAGTCAAACGCACAAAAACTAAGTAGGAGTAGGAGTTTCATGGTGCTTTAAAATTTTTTTGTGAGTTTTGTGTTTGTGAAACCTTTACTTTTGATTCATCTGCTCTTCTCTGCTGGAAATTTAATATGTTTTTTGTAGATTCTGCAGCCACATGTTTGCCAGACTGGAAAAAAACTGTCATTTAATGGACTTCATCTTGGAACCCAGTCTCTATAGGATATATATATATATATTTTTTTTTCTTATCTTTTCAAACCGACCATCTGAAGTTGTAACGAGATATGCAAACATTTTTCAGCCTATCTGCTTCTCTTCTGATAGCATCAATGTTTGCTGCTGACATTTAGCAACACCAGTTTTAAGTGTTTCTTTTGGTCAATGATGCTTTGTCAATGAGTTCTTCATTTGTAATTTGATGTTTGGAATTCATGAGGTAGGATTTAATTAGTGGTTCTTTCTATTTCTGTTGCTTAATTGTAATGTTTTCTTTGCTCAAAAATGTGAAGCTTCTTGAGAAATTCGGTAATCAGGGTTTGAAATTAACACCCTCAAACACCTCAAATGCAGGCAAAAAACCCCAGCTGTGGCAGGAAATGCTTTTGTAAGGTACTTTTTGTAAATCTGTTCACTCAGTAATTTGTTGGGCAAGTTTATAGGCATTTGTGCAAGTACATTAATACAACCTATTTTTACGTTTTAAAGTTAACTACACTCTAGTTGGAGTTAAAATTATAACAGTGTCATGTTGTGTCTGTTGTCATGAAATGACGTTTGACTGTCATTACCAATCAAAATGCGTGTTTTTTATTTAAATGCAATCTGGATCTGGGGTCATTTCAGCTGTATTGCTGTCTGTGGAGGGTCTGATGGCTCTCTGATCTCTTAAAAAATATCTTCATTTGTGTTCTGAAGATGAACAAAGGTGTTACAAGCTTGGAACGACATGAGGGTGAGTAATTAATGACATCATTTTCATTTTTGGGTAAACACTTAGCAACGCGCTTGCAATCATAAAGAACACCCTAGTAACCACAACTACCTTAGTAAACATCTAGCAAAGTCCTAGTAACCACCCAGAACACCTTAGCAATGACCTACTGTAAGCATCCACACAGAACACCATAGCAACAACCCACAATAGCCTAGCAACCACCCAGAACACCCAAGTAAAGGTAGTACAGTAATACAGTAGTAATGTCCACCTATCCATGCCACAGCAACCACCCATAACACCTTAGTAATCACTTACTAAACATCTAGTAATGTCCCAGCAACCACCTACTGTAGCATTGTCCTAGCAGCTACTTAAAAAAAAAAACATAGCAACCATCCAGAATACCTTAGTTATCACTTAGAAGCGCTTTTGCAACCACCAAGAACACTAGTATTAGGCCAATTTCTCATATCTAAGAGCAACTGCGATGCTAGATAAATCTTTGTGATGTTTTCTTCCTAGACCGATGACAGGCTGTACTCTTCAACCCAAGAGCAATGTCTTTTTTTTTTTTTTCCTAATTTTTTTCTGACCTAATTCAAAACAAACAAACTGCCATTATTACAGATGTAATGTATTTTGCCCTGTCTTTTCCCACATGTTTGCCACCATAACTCATCTCTTTTGAATTCATTTCGCCATTGGCATGCATTAAAATCTTCCTGTCATATTTTAGCTATGACTGACAAGCTGCCGTCTAACTGTGACAGCACATCATCCTGGACATCATCGGTCAAATGCAGCGATCTGACCTGAGGATACTGACCACAGCCCAACATTAATGCGCTGACCACCGGTGGTAAAATAGCGCTTCATCTTTCCCTAGCCGCTGACAGATGAATGGGATCGATAAAAAAAGGAAAAACTAAAACCCCTCTGTGCATACAGAACTATTTCTTAATTGCAGTCTTTGAAATGGACAGAAGCGTGGATATTGAAGTCATTTCGAAAGTATAATGTTGTATAATGGAAAAAAAAATTGAAAACATTCTTAGGCTGGCAAACCGCAGCCAATTGCAACACTGTGGACCGATACTGTATCTGACAGGGAAAGACAATCCACTAAAATTCTTTCTCCAGGCATCATTATGACTCATAACTCCACCGCTGAGTTAGTTAACAGTCCACTTGAGCTTGAACATCTTGTTACTTACATGCCATTTATCAGACACTTTTCATCCAAAGCGACACACAGCACACTAATTGTGAGGACAGTTCATCTAGATTTAAGTGTCTTGCTAAAATCTGCAGTGCTAATTGACCAGGACTGCTCTATCAGTGCGTCTTTAGTCTCTGAACAATCACAGCTAAATGAAAAACTCTAAAATGCATTTTATATTCAATTTTTAATGAGATAATACAAAATGTTTAGTTAAGTTGTACTTGAACCCTAACTTTTACAACATGAGAATAGTTTAGAAATTTTACATAATTGCTGCTTTACACAAATACGGCATACTGTATTTTGGTGTCCTGTGACATTTTTTATCCATTCATTTGTTTGTTTGTTCGTTCACTCATGATTTTAATATATTAAATGCTATATTAAAAGTATGTTTCCTCAGTTAAAATGCTAAAATCGCATCATAGATGTACTTGGTGATTTTAATCCCATCCGAATCTGCCATGTCTGTGTTTTTCTCTCACAACCTCTGTGATAATTCTAGAGTCTGAATACAATGTCTGAAATATTATTTTTCACAGCGTGTTTCCTTGTGTGTTTTGGCCAACGCAGTATGCCGTAGATCCTCTTTCTGCACGCACGTTTAATATATTTTAATATATAAAATAATAAACAAATATTGTAATATCAGTATCAGGTAAGATTACTCCAGTTCATTTCTGCACTCGGTTACATATGTTTTAATAATCAAAATTAAACATGGGTTTACTACAAATAAAAATCATAATAGTTGAACTAAAGTAACCACATATTAACAAGGTTTTGCTGTACTAGTCATTTAGCTTCACCATGGTATTTGAGATTATACTAATTGTAATCAATCTGAATGACTAGAGCAATGCACGCATACAGAGCGTGTGATCTCTGTGACGTCCAGATGTACAAAACAGACCCTCTCACCTCTATAATAAACACGGAGGTGTTAGTCCCATCCAAAGCGGTACATGAAAATCACGAACGACAGGTGCTACGAACTGAAGCTCACGCACGTAGTTTAGAAAACAAGTCCCATCCGAATAGGGCTACAGTGGATTTCGGCTAGGTATACATACATGCTAATCTATCAAGATGAAAGTCATCATAGCTTGCATAGTATAGACCCAGCTCCCAACACAACTTTGTAAATAGATTAACACATTTTTTTTTTTAAATCTCACGTTAACGCCAATAACGGCTCACCATTAATATATATATGTGTGTGTTAAGAAGCGGACTGCACACAGATGGTAAGTTAACAGACAGATATTTATTTACAGCAGTAGAGGTTCAACAACGGATACGTGGCAGAGATATTGGTGAGTATGGCAATAGATGATACCTACCTGAATACTTACCTCAAACCTCTCTGTGTGTTCCTCCAGCGTCTGTGGATTGTGGTGTGTGGTTGTTCTCCTCGTTCCTTGTTTCCTTCGCTTTTTTGTACTCCAGCGCGCCAAAGTCGAAGAACGAGCTCGGACACTAAATGCTGAGTGGTTAAATGTGGTGGTTGATCAGGGAGGTGATTGCTGGCAGGTGGTGGTGATTAGAACTCTGGTGACTGTGATTGGGTGAGTGTTGACATATGACAATATATATATATATATATATACACAGGTGCTTGTCATATAATTAGAATATATTCAAAAAGTTCATTTATTTCACTAATTCCATTCAAGAAGTGAAACTTGTGTAATGTATACATTCAGACTGATATATTTCAAATGCTTATTTATTTTAATTTTGATGATAATAACTGACAACTAATGAAAACCCCAAATATTACTTAAGACCAATACAAAGAAAGGATTTTTAGAAATCTTGGCTAACTGAAAAGTATAAACATGAAAAGTATGAGCATGTACAGCACTCAATAATTAGTTGGGGCTCCTTTTGCCTAAATTACTGCAGCATAGCATGGACTCGATCAATCAGTGGCACTGCTCAGGTTTTATGAGAGCCCAGGTTGCTCTGATAGTGGCTTTCAGCTCTTCTGCATTGTTCTGGCATATCGCATCTTCCTCTTCACAATACCCCATCGACTTTCTACGGGGTTAAGGTCAGGCAAGTTTGCCGGCCAATTAAGAACAAGGATACCATGGTCCTTAAACCAGGAACTGGTAGCTTTGGCACTGTGAGCAGGTACCAAGTCCTGTTGGACAATTAAATTATATGACCAGCACTGGTATATATATATATATATATATATATATACATATAATTTCTTCATATTTTGCACCCTATTGTGAACAATGTGAATATTAAGCAGGGTAAGTCTATATTTAACTCTGAATTTTATAAACGTGGTGGCTACAGCACATGTTACCCTACTTGATTATCTTGAACTATTGTTTGCAAGAGTACAATGAGCTACCCTTAAAAGATATCAACCTTTATTCTAAGAAAATGTGAGAGTAGTAAAAGAAGAAGAAGAAAAAAAAACACAACCCTACTGCGCTTGCCAAACACCAACTGAGAGCCTGTTTAATGAATTTTGGCTCAGTGTGTGATTCATCTGTTTGAATGGGTGCCTGGCAAGATCATTTGGTTGAGTAGCAATATCGTCTTGGATGTGTAAAATTATAATAGCACAAAACTGGTCCGTAGGTCTGATGTGACATCTGTAGTGCTTCTGTGTGCTGAACAAAGCAGTCTGGTGTCACGTAACCTGCTCGTGCTCAGCCACTCAGTTCGCTACTGGCATAAGCTGTGGCCCACATTTGCGTATTCAGGCCAATAACCACAGAAATACTCACTAAAATGGTTTGAGTTGCAGTCAGTCTAAATGTCATATTATTAGTATATTGTAAGTTTTCGTGTTGAAGCAGGTAGATGAAAAAGTGCTCATTAAAAAAATATCTTGTTCCCTTGCCACTTTTTACATGCTATTTATTATTATTATTATTATTATTATTATACACATATTAAATCTACAACTTAGCCATTCTGACATTTTGTTCAATTAAATTAAATATTCTATAATTTTCTTTAAATTTGATTATTTTGTCATTTTCTTAACATGTTTTGATTTTTGTATTTTCATTTAATTTTTTTTTTCGTTCTAGTAAAGCACTCTGAGATGTAACTTCCAACGGCTTGCTAAAAATAAAATTTATTATGTGTTATTATTATTTTGATATTAACAAATAAACAAATAAAATACAGCAGTTATTACAGAAATCTTCCTTTCTTTTGTAAACTCTGTCCTTTTTTATTGTTGACACCTTTAATATACTATACTGCCATACTAAAGATCTTACACACATCTCTTCAATAATAAGATTCTAGCTGAAACATGTAAACACTAGTAAAGCACCTAGAGAAAGTTCACCAGTCAATTTGAGCTCCTGCTGTTTTGTATGTAACGCACATCTACTGGTTTAAGTTTAAGACTGAGCAGGTCACAAGCCAATACTGGTCAAATATCATGATCTGCCATGTTTTAGTATGATATTCTATTGTTTGCAGCGATATGTCCGTCATGCACATTAAACATAAACCTTTTCTTTATCGCGCATTGGTTTCTTATACAATGCAACTTACCTTTACAACCTTGAAAGTTATTTAATGACAACCATATGCGATGAGGCGTGAAAACGACATCAAGCGCTCTGCAAACATAAATCATGCCATTACGACTGGACTTCTCACAAACTATACAAGATACGAAGGATGGCAGGTGGCACAACACAAAAGACAGCAGGATCAAGGAGTGCTTTGAAGGACAAAAATGCTTTCAGGGCTGAGATTTATTTGAAATTCATACCACTGTTACAAGATTCAGAGAATATCCCTGAAGCTTATGACCTCCCATGCTGAGATATCCACAATTAGAGCATAATAAACCTCATCCAGCTGTCATTTGTGACATGAAGTCTTCGAATGTTGTGCAAGACCATGTGACCTTCCGAAATGCGATGGGTTTTCACGATAATGTCAAAATAACAGAAGAGCTAAGAACTTATGGATAATTGATAGCACCTTCTGCTCAATACAGGAGTCCACTACCTTTTTCTTGATGCTATTAATATTTTAAATCAGCCTAACTTTGGAACATAGCTTTGATGATAATTTCCTCATTTTGTTTCAATTACCATAAGCAAAAGGCTTATGTTAGGAAACACCTCAAATGTTTTCCTAGACAGCCATATGAGATCAAATGAAGAACACATCAACATTTTTTTTTTTCCCACAAGGCCCAAAAGAATAATCTCACATTTGACATTTGACAATCTGGTGTCAATTGAGTAATTCCTTATATAATCTACACAATACATTTTTTAATTCATCATTTATAAATTGAATTAATAAAAGTAATTGTAATATATATTATATACCAACATCTTAAATAATTTTAAATAATTACATACAGTATTAAATAATTAATATAAAAATATATATATATAACAACATATCTATAAATGTACATCACAAAAAGTTTATTTTAATAAATTAGACTGTTCTGTTACATCATATTCAGTGAAATATCTGGAAGAAAGTTTATACTCTCTTAAATATAACCGAGAACCGTTATCTCTTGAGCTATGAAAGAGCAACCTTTGAGCAATATAGTTTCCTCTCGAGTCTTGTGCTTTTATCCTTTCAAAAAAAACTTTGTCTTCATTTCAAAAGTTATTATTCTTAAATGTGTTAAGTCAGCATAAACATGGTCCAGTGCTCTACTTCAAGGCACCTATAGATTAAGTGCCTAAAACAACAATGTCTGCTGCTTGATGCATTGTGTATTAAACTTTCTAAAAAATACGTTGTCCACAAGAGTTCAAACCTGGCTGCACATGATATATGTCTCGCCAGTGATTATATTTTGCTGACAATGCAATCATTTCAGCTGAGCTTTGTTATGACCTGATCAAGTGGCCATGTCCTTGCTTCATAGACCAAAACACCTTGGCTTCTTCTGCATGCTTTCTAGAAACTCATGCTAAGCGCCGACTCATCTGAGAAAATCATATTTCTTAACATTTTTATTTGTCCAGAATCCTGGGGTTTGTTTATGGTGACGTTCGGCATTATGAATACTAAAAATGGTAAATACAAATTGTGTCAATAAAGCAGCCTGACTCACAGTCAGAGACAGAAAACAAAAAAAAAAAGCTCCAAAATGAGAGAAGGGAAACAAATTGCTCAAATTGCATGTGACTTGATTGCGTTGTCCCTTAAACAACGGGGGCACCATCATTAGCGCTGGAAATGTGCGATAATAGCATTATGAAATGCTTTTAAAGGGATACTTCACACACTAAAAAAAAAATTGCGTCATTATTTATTCACCCTCTTGTTGTTTTTAACCAGTGTGACCTTCTCTCGTGAAACACAAAGCAATAAAGAAAAGAAATAAATAATGAAACGAACGCAGCACATTTCCATAAAACAGTGTTCCACGAAAAAGGATAAGAAATACGAAATAAGCTGTATAAAGACGCAGCAGGAAAATGCTTCATTGTTTTACTGAAGTTCACTGATATCTCAAATATTTGGTTTTTGAAAGACACTTCTGTATTTAGTATTCAGTTAATAAGATATTTCAGTAACATTCAATAGTACATAATTATACGTGTGTATATAGAATTAAATAAAGATTACAAAATAAACAAATACATTAAAACGTACTGGTTTGAAGAGACACAAGTCGAAAACAAATGCGTGGGTCAGTTATATCTACAATATGTGAACAGGTAAAAACATCTTTGAGCAGTTTTCCAGAAAATTGGTTGCACTGACTTTTTTTCTGTGCTAAGGACAATGAGTTGGTCAGAGGTTTTTTTTTTTTTTTTTTGCAAGCCTTGCACAAAAGTCCTCAGGTTTGCCTTTTTTTTCCCCTGCTCAACAGAGTGCGACATTACCCAAGGCCTTTACTCATATTCCCAATGTAAACTCAACTTGAAACTTTGCCTAGTAACCCCAGGGATCACTGAGTGGCCTGATCTTCTTCAAAGCAGTAATGTATCATGTCACTGCTGTTTTTCAGCCTCTCCAGACACTTTTACCTTTGCTTTCTACACAGTTTGACTAGAAAGCACATCTTATGTTGTTTTAGTTTCCATGATAATTAAATGCATAAAATAATACTATTAATGATAATAAAAATAATTACAATCATAATAACACATTTTTATTTAAGGGGAAATTGTGAGCTTCACGTGTTTTTGTAAGATTCACCAGCATCAAATGCAATAAATAATTCACTCAGCTCAATTCTTCAGTGTATTACTGTGTGTTTCGGTTTATTCGCTCACAGCAGAGCATCTATAACGTATGCACAATCTACATGCTATATGAAAATCACAACAATACATCTTAAGTCACACGTAGATGGTAAGAGAACGGACATGCAGCATCTGTTATCATCAACAACAAGCAGGATAAAATAGCTATGTCAGTGAATAATGGTTCTTTGACTGAGTGATGCAGTCTATCACCTGTCTCTGAAAAATTATTCTGCTCAGCTAAATGTCACTTATAATAAAAAAATGCAGCATACAGTTCATGCAATGTAGGTGGGGGACACAGTACTAAAACAGCTGTTCTGTGTCTACATGATTCTACTGCAGGCAAAAATGTTCAGCATATATAGTGCTCCAATGTTTCTAGATGGAATTTCCCTGAATTATACACCTACACCAAAAATAATCAAACGTGGATGCTATATATGCTCTGCAATACATACTGTGTACTGAACACTTTAACGGATATATGATTTTATATAGATCACAGGTGTAGAGCTTAAACTCCCAGCCGTGTAAGTGAAGTGGAAGTGGACATAACTAGGTCATGACTACAATGTACACATTTTCTAGAAAACCACACATGCTCTATAACAATTGTGGGTCACATTTTATATTAGGTGGTCTTAACTACTATGTACTTACACCAAAAAACAATTACACTGTTTGTGTAGTGTTCATATTCTATTGCTACTGAGGGATATGGGTAAGGTTAGGGACAGGTTTGGTGGTTTAAGTGGTAAGGGATGGTCAACAGTGTAACTATAAATGTAATTACAGAAATATATTACAGATATAATGTATGTAATAATGTAAGTAAATAGAATTTAAGGCCAACACCAAAATTGTACTTGCAACATTGTAGGAACTAAATTATTGTGAAAGATCACTCGGGTCGTTTGGATCCATTTGCAGAGCTTTATTAATCGTGGTCAGGCAGGCAGAAGTCAAATCACAGGCATTCAGAATCAATGGAGACAAACAGTAATCATAATCAGTAATCCAGGCAGAAAGGTCAGGGCAGGCAGCGAGTATCAAAAGTCCAATAAACAATCCTATAAAAAACACTCAGAGTTGACTGCGTGGTAAAATCAAAACTTTGCGATGTGCAAGCGTCCAGTCCATGTTTATATAGGTCTCAAAATGGCCGACACCTGGCGACGGAAGCGGCCAAGGTACGTGGGGTAAAAGAGTCCGGGTAGGAACTTTAGAATTCTGGCGAAGGTTCCCCCAAGGTTGTTAACGACGCCGAGGTCTGCCACGAGGTCTGGGGGCTGCTTTGTCTGGATGGTTGCAGTGGAATGTTTCGGTGAGAGCTGGGTCTAGGGTGTTATTGGAGTTAACCCATGATCTCTCTTCCGGGTCCATAGCCCTCCCAGTCGACCAAGTACTGTAGCATCCTGCCTCAGCGTCGGGAGTCCAGGAACTCTTGGACCTGATAGATGTCTTCCTGTTCTCGAGCCAGGAGAGAGACGTCAGGAGTCGCAAACTCTTCCTGGTCCCTCTCTGAGGGATAGGGTCAGATTCTTGAGCATCAGTGATTTCTCTCATTATATCCCACTGAACTGGAGCCAGGATGAGTGAAGGGGGAATAATGTTCTCTGGTTGATTGGGCAGTGTGGGAGCGTTGAATTGCCTCGAGAGGGCGTCAGCTTTGGCATTCTTTGAGCTGGGCCTGTAGGTGATTTGAAACTCGAATCTTGCGAAGAATAGTGACCAGCAAGCTTGACGAGCTTTGAGTCGCTTAGCAGTTCAAAGATATTCAAGTTTTCGATGGTCAGTTAGGGCGAGGAAGGGTTCATTTGCCCCCTCTAGCCAATGCCGCCATTCTTCGACAGATGCTTTCAGGGCCAACAGTTCGTAATCTCCTACATCATAATTACGCTCAGCCTTATTCAATTTCAGTGAGTAGAAAGCACAGGATCACCCTGTTGTTGAGAGAGTATGGCTCCAGTGCCAGTGTTTGATGCATCCACTTCCACAATGAACTGCTTGTCAGGGTCAGGGTGTCTCAGGATGGGTACTGTGGTGAATTTAGTTTTAAGTTCATGGAAGGCAGCCCTACTCTCCTCAGTCCAGGGTAGGCGTCGGTATCCTTTCTTAGTCATGGAGGTTAATGGTGCTGCTACTTTTATTAAAGTTAAGAATGAATCTTCGATAGAAATTTGCAAAACCAAGAAACCTTTGCAGCTCCTTTAAGGTTGCAGCCAGTTCACAACTGCTGATACCTTTTTCTCATCCATAGCCACTCCCTCGGAACTGATGATATATCCCAGGAACGAGATTTTGGTTTTGATGAAACTCGCATTTAGACATCTTAGCATAGAGCTGGTGTTTGATGAGCTTCTGAAGAACCTTCCTCACATGTTAAACGTGGGTGGAATAGTCCTCTGAGTACACCAGTATATCATCGATATAGACAATCACAAATTGGTTAAGCATGTCTCTGAAAATTTCATTGACCAGCGACTGGAACACAGCGGGGCTGTTGGACAGTCCGAAGGACATCACTGAGTATCCGGAATGCTAGTAATTTTAGTATTTTGAAGTTGAGCCACTGATGTCACATGGACTGTTTTACCAATATATTTACTATGTTTCTGGAGCTGGGAACATTTCAGTTGTGTTGCTATGAAGCACTATTACCTGTAATCAAACTGCAAATTAAATTGATCTAAGACCTCATTGTCAACAAAAAAAATATGTAGAAAAAGAGTAGTGATAAAATTTTCTCTCTTCTTGCAGATATGCCGTCTGCAGCAGCATCTTTCTGCTGGGGAACATCAACAGGATCTTTTTCAGCATCAGCGGCCCATGTTTGTATCCCCACACTCACAGCCCCCCTGCAACAGCTTGACAGAACTCATCCAGCTTTGTGGAGGAACTGTATGCCGGAGTGTGCGGCAGGCTGGAATCATTATTGGACAGTATAATGGCAAAAAAACAGAAGGAAGCTGCAGTCTTTCTGAACAATGGATTTTAGGTAAGATGGTACATTGATGATGAAGTGATGTAGTATATTCATAATGCACCATAAAATGAGAAATGAGAAGCTAATGGTTAGTTAATGATGACATATTAATGCATGAAGTAATACATAATTCCCACCTTAATTTATGCATGAATTCATGGTAATTCATGTACTGTAGATTTACAGTAAAGTGATGCCCACACTTTATTCTGTTTTTTAATGTTAACCTTCAGCATCTTCAGCGGCTCAGGTGCTGTGAGTGAATGAAGACTCTTATGTTCTTAATTGCACACAACAAGTGTATGTATGTGGGAGTGTAAGCTTGTGAGATTTTGAGCTTCTTGCAATGAGATAATCCAGTTATGGCTGGGTGATATATATCGAATTATATATTATGCGTATCTCGTCAGTAAATCCGGTTCTTTGATTAGCGGTAAATCTCCATCAGCTGTTTTCAAATGCAGCGCCAGCTTATACACAGAGCCGTAGATCACTGACAAGCTACGCGTTAAGCTTCACGGGTGATTCAATGGCGTAGATTGTCACTGATCTATGGCTTTGTTTATAAGCTGGCGTTCCTTTTGAAAACTGCTGATGGAGATTTACCACTAATTAAGAACATAATTTGTAACATCATTCAATATATATCGCCTAGTCCTAAATCCAGAGATTCCATTCCATTTTCGTCTCTGCTGTGAGGGAAACATACAAGTCTGACTTCCTGTTAAAATATTTTTGGATGAGCAGTTTTCCTTTAACAAATGGGTGAAAAAGCTGTTGAACGGGTTGTCACAGAGGTTGACTTGATCCCAACTCAAACCAACACTCTGTAAGGAAAAAACAGGTCACTTTAGCTCAAAGGGAATCATTCAAAGATGGCAGCCTACTTGTAGTCTGGTCTACCTCATCTCGTTCTGTCTTAGTCCTCCTGTCTTTGTCCCCATTCTCCTTTCTAAACTTACAATGCTGAAGGTTGAGTGATCACATCCATGATATCTGTAATTTTATGAGAAAGCTTGGACACTCTAATCTACTGTGTCAATAACCAGCTCCGCACTTCATATCTGTTGGCCTGCCTGGGTTATTACATCTGGGAGCTTCCCTGTTTAAACGCCAGCCTTGAAGTAGGACTTCATTAATTAATTTATGAGAAAACTTGGAAACTCAGACTCTACTCCTCTTTACAAATACCCAGCTCCGCACTTCATATCTGCTCGTCTGCTTGGGGTGCTATATCTGGAAGCTTCCCTGTTTAAATACCAGCCTCGTAGTAGGCCTTCATTAATTAATTGGCGAAATTCAAAATCTCCTTTCCCCGGTATCTATTCCCTCTGCCCAAACACAATTCCCATATTGTCGTATAGGCTTATGGACAAAATATCCAGCCAATTGTAGTGTTAATTGTTTTGGACTTGCTTCCAACAGTTTGCTTGTCATGGGTGCGCTACAATATGGACAATAAGGCACCTAACGCGCCATGGACATCTTTTTCAGTTTCACACGCGCCATCAAAAAGGAAAATTGCACACCCACACTCCATTACAGGTGCTTTGCAAACTGTGTCTACATGGACTCAAAGTTGATCTCTCTCTCGTTTACTCGTTTTTGGTTAGAGAAAAAATGTGAAGTAATTTGACTTGTTGAAATGTTTGTCTGAGAATAAAATATCGAAATGCAATGTTGTTTCATATTGTCGATTCTACTTATGGCAGGAAATGTTTACTCAAACCCAGGTCCTGAACCTGAATATCTGTATGTTCCTTCAGAGTTTTCAAGCCAACCTGGTTTAAAAGTTGTTTATTTGAATGTTAGCAGCAATAACAATATTCCTCGTAATATAATTGGGCGAAGATGTGCATCTATATAGTCCAATATTGGAGTCCAGACTTAAAACTGGCCCGTTTTTTTATGTAATGCATAGGTAAGACACTACAGGGGAATCAGTTAAAAAATTATGTTATGCCAAGCTTTAAGCGACTGAGATTTATCACTGATCCAATTACGTAAAACATTTTTTTTCTGGCTGCAATGGAGAGAATGTTATGCAATTTAACAAGTTAGCAGATGAAACAATGCATTTATTAGGGATACCCATACCAATGATACTGGGTCAAAATCTAAATGCATGTTAAAGATATTTTCCTTTTCCCCCCAACAACAAAAACCAATACCTTTGCAGTCTGTTGCATGACCACAGGCAATGTGTTAAAGTACCTACTTCAGTTTTAACATTTTAAACACAGACGACATAGAGGGTTTTTAAAAAAATGCATGCAATTAGGAGAAATAGGGAGTACGTGTACAAACCAGATAAGACCAGGCCATACATGTTTCATCATCAATAACAGTAGCTAACTCTTCCTCCCATTTAGTTTTAATTCTTTGTGTATACATATATTCTATTTGAACCATAAATTCAGGATTTTAAAATGTTTTACAAGACGTAAGGGAAAAGAAATTAGAAGAAAAAGTGCTCAGTCCTCAAAAACTGCTTTTTTTCAACAACGTGTCATGTTACATCAGCAGAGGGATTTGTGTACCTGGCTCCGCTGCGAGCGGGCGTGAGCCAGTGTGTTTTTGTTAGTTTTTAAAAAAATTTATTTTATCATTATCATGATAAATTTTTGTGTTTGTGCAAGTTGCACTAACTCTAGCCTGTCAGGACATCAAGTCAACAGGTTGACTAACACGAAATACATTATAATGCGGGCCTCAGTTTGTTTGCGCAGATGAAGAGATAGGACTTCACTAATGCATCATAGAGAAATCGCAGTGGTGTGTAACTGTAAGTGTTGTTTTTTTTTACATCTGCTTTACAGACGCTTCGTGAACGTACCCTTATGTTACATTTAATGCTAAAGTATCGTTGACGCCAATAAAAACATTATTTTAGTGTGTTAGGGCAGAAAGATGCTGCTCTGGTTAAACAGCTGGATGTCGGGTTGAAATGGCAAAGGGAAATGCTTAACTTTACCTGAATGCCGCGGGTGATAGTTGTAATGTGTGTGTTTCTGGTTCTCGTCTGTTTGGGGGTGGGAGGAGCAGACGTGGGTTCCCTGTCCCGTCGTTTGCGCTGCCTTGTTGAGCATAGCACTGAAAACATTCTATTTTACACAGTTTATTCTCTTTCTTTTCTTTTTTTTTCTGAATCATTCAGTTTGTATGCATACCAAACCGAAAGCCTTGTACCATACGGTTCAATTCGATACGACGTATCGTTACACCCCTAATATATATATATAGTTGTTGGTGCCAGATGGGCTGGTCTGAGTATTTCAAAAACTGCTGATGATCTGGGATTGTCACGTACAACCATCTCTAGGGTTTACAGAGAAGGGGAAACATCCAGTGAGCGGCAGTTCTGTTGGTGAAAATTTCTTGTTGATGCCAGAGGTCAGAGGAGAATGGAGAGTGGTTCGAGCTGATAGGAAGGCAACAGTAACTCAAATAACCACTTGTTACAACAAAGGTAGGCAGAAGAGCATCTCTGAATGCACAACACATCGAACCTTAAGGCAGATGCGCTACAGCAGCAGAAGACCACACCGGGTGCCACTCCTGTCAACTAAGAACAGGAAACTGAGGCTACAATTTGCACAGGCTCACCGAAATTGGACAAGAGAAGATTGGAAAAATGTTGCCTGGTCTGATGAGTCTCAATTTCTGCTGCGACATTCCGATGGTAGGGTCAGAATTTGACGTCAACATGAAAGCATGAATCCATCCTGCCTTGTATCAACGGTTCAGGCTGGTGTTGGTGGTGTAATGGTTTGGGGGACATTTTTTTTGGCACACTTTGGGCCCCTTAGTACTAATTGATCATAATTGCAACGCCACAGCCTACCTGTGTATTATTGTTGACCATGTCCATTCCTTGATGACCACAGTGTACCCATCATCTGATGGCAACTTCCAGCAGGATAATGCACCATGTCATAAAGCTTGAATCATCTCAGACTGGTTTCTTGAACATGACAATGAGTTCACTGTACTCAAATGGCATCCACAGTCACCAGATCCCAATCCAATAAAGCACCTTTGGGATTCGGTGGAACGAGAAATTCGCATCAGGGATGTGCAGCTGACAAATCTGCAGCAACTGTGTGATGCTATCATGTCAATATGGACCAATATCTCTGAGGAATGTTTCAGTACCTTGTTGAATCTATGCCATGAAGGATTAAGGCAGGTCTGAAGGCAAAAGTGGATCCAACCCGGAACTAGCAAGCTGTACCTAATAAAAGTGGCTGGTGAGTGTATATCTAATGTAAACTTTATAAACAAGCTTTAATACAGTAAGACAATTTGTGACTGTGATTATTTGTTATTGCCACGCCATTCAAACCCTTAATAAAATCCTCTTTTTGTAAACTGTCTCTAATGGCAGACAAGAATGACTGCCCAGAAGCCCACATGCCCAGTGGACAACTTGTCTGTATGCTGTCGATATTGATTGTCTTATACCAATGGCGTCAAAAAGTGTGACTTCATGGGTGGTTGTGACCTGTAGTACTTAAATATAGGCTAGTATATATTCATATATATTCATGTTTATAATATTTAAATATTTTATGTATTTGTACATACAAGTATTTAGCTCAGAGTAATTATCTCTGCCCTAAAAATACGTGTCTACTGGCCTGTAGAGGTCTATGCTCCTGTCTAATGTGCATATATTCTATCTAGCACATATTACGGGTTCAGGTTATCTCCCCCTCTCTCTCTCTCTTCTGTCGTAATGAGAAACAGATATATCATGTGACGTTAGTGTGGCCGGATATTAATGAGTGTTTCACGCTTAGTTTCTGTTACTGGTACTGTGTGTGTGCGTGTGTGTGTTTGTGTGTATGTCATTTTGTGTTTTGAGTTACGTATTAACAGCACTCTGAAATATTTATGATTTTGTGCTGTATAAATAAAACTGAACTGAATTAACCATGAATGCAGATCTGCTTGATATATATATCTAATGTAAACTTTATAAACAAGCTTTTACACAGTAAGAGAATTTGTGATTGTGATTATTTGTTATTGTCACCAACATGGGGCCGTTCAAATCCTTAATAATATCCTCTTTTTGTAAACTGTCTTTTTAATAGCAGAATGGTTGCCCAGAAGGCCACATGTAGTGGACAACTTGTCTGTATGCTGTCGATATTGATTGTCTTATACCCAGGGATGGGCAGTATTTTAGATATATGTATTTAAAATACGTATTTGAAATACAAAATACTATTTTGTATTTTTAAGCCTTTGGGGAAAATCAAATGTATTTTGTATTTAAATACATTTAAGATGAGTATTTTGTATTTTCAAAATACATAAAATACTTTGTGCCAATCAGCCTTTTTACCAGGGTGCGACCTCAACACTCATGCACGTGAGATGCCGGCAGCAGAGTCAATATTTCTCAGGTTTCTGCATTAAGCTACGGGTGTCATCATGATCAATTCCTTGTTAATTAAAGGTAAAATGGTGCATCATTCAGGTTTGCCTTCAGTAAACATGACACGTGTAGGAGAAAAATAGTGTTAGCCAATCAGTTCTTAATCATTCTCGTTTCCAGTTCCAAGGGGTCAGCTATTAGAACCGTTCCCGAATCTACTTCAAGAGTCCTGGTCAGTAGTGCCAGTTCCCCATCCCAACAACTTGGGAACTAAAATTTTCGACCCTGCCATGCAATCAGTGAGGTCGGCAAAAAGTGCACTGTGGCAGCCCAAATTTTGCCCAAGTACGCCGATCTCGATGCCCAAAGTTCCAATCTGTCCGTCTCAACCAACAGTGCCTGTCCCAGAGTTTCGGCCAATCAAGCCGTCCCAAGTGTTTCAGTCAGGTGAGCCGATCCAGACTCTTTGCATCCAGCCCTTGCATCCTGGCCAGTAGGGTTAATTCTAACCCCAGTCCCAGAATCGCAGCCAGTAGAGATACCCAAGGCCAGTTCCGGATTTATGGCCAGGAGAGTTGTTACTAAATCCAGTTCCAGAGCCTCGGCCTGGAGAGTCAATCCCCGTTCCAGAGTCTCGGCCAAGAGAGCCGATCCCAATCCCAGTTCCAGAATCTCGGCCAGGAGAGCTGTTCCCGATCCCAGTCCCTGAGTCACGGCCAGGAGAGCCTGTCCTGAGTCCCATTCCTGATTTACAGCTAGGAAAGCCAACCAAGTTCCCCGTTGACTCCGTTCCACAGTCACGGCCAGGGGTGCTGATTCCGTCCCCCATGGATTCCTGTCTACAGCCTCTAGGCCCAGTTCCAGAATAACGGCCAGAGGAGCTTTCCCTGAATCCTGCTTCCGAATCACAGCCCATAGAGCCAATCCCAGATCAAGTTTCTGAGTCATGGCCAGTGGAACTGTATCCGAGTCCAGATCCCTTCTCTCGGCAAAGAGAGATGATCCCGAGTCTGCACTGCAAGAGTGCCTCCCTCCACCTTTTACTTACTTACCTTGTCCTCTGAGTCCTGTGTTTGAGCGTTACAGGCAGCGATGATATAAAGTGTGAATCAATTAAACTTTTCACAATCATTTACATAGGCCAAGGACATTTAGATTGAGCAAATACATCCTTGCAGTGTTTAGTGGGGCAGAAGGAATTATTGGAACGTTGGGGTGGATTAAGAAGCATGAATGAATGAATGAATGAATGAATAATATAGTGTGATGTACTTGGTTCAGTTGTACTTTCCTGTTCAAAGCGTGAAAGGAGCTTCACATTTACACTTGCACTTGCATGTTGCCAGTTAACGCCTAGACAGAGTGGAATGCCGGAATTGTGCTTCATTTTATAATTCTGTAAATTGGTGGGGGAACTCGATAATTGTTCTCCACACCAAAAGAACCAAATAATCCTGTCAAACGCAGTATTTGAATTTGTAACTTGTGATTTGAGAAAAAAAAAATTAATATATATAATTAAGTATATATATATATATATATATATATATATATTTCACGAGTTCGCGCTTCCTTAATAATCATATAAAGCAAATTTGGCGTGCTGTCCGGGGGCGAGCCGGGGGACCGTTAGACTCCGAGCCCTAGTGGTTAGAACCCTAGCGAGGGCAGGAGCTTGGCGTCCGG
>JAUCMU010000001.1:3109058-3120470 GCA_032275025.1 Enteromius treurensis
CGTGAATGACTGGAAAGGTGGAGTTTAGTGCAGAGTCTATGAGTCAGTGTGGGTGGAGTCTGGAGTGGATGTGACAACAACAGGCTTCTTTCAAAATAAATAATATAATACATAATATATAATTTATATCTAGTGACATCTTGAATAAAAAGAAAAAGATGATCAATGAAATAATGTCACTGTATGCTTGTAGGTTTGATGAGTTAAAAAAAAATACATAAATAAAAAGTCAGACAGAAATACCACTGCAGAATGACCCAAATACATTCAACATTTCTGCACGAATTGCACCAAAGATCAAAGCCTACAGCTCTGGGGGCATTTTATTAGGTGCATATAACATTTTTTATGTGTTACAATATGTACTGCAGTACAGCAGTGGGTCTCTCTTCATTACTGCACATTTTATTTGTCTACACCATTGAGCACAAACAGCCTCCCTCATAAAAAAGCACAGATTTCGCCAGAGAAAGAAGGTGATGCAATGAATGGCTGGAATAGAAACTAAAGCAAGGCTATTCCGGTTCAAGGCCATGCTAGTAATGTAATACAGCTCAATTCTATAATTTGAAATCAAGGACGAGATGCAGAAATAGTTCTGTAAATACCCCAGAGACAACGTAAAACACTTAAGTGCTTTGTATGTTCAATTTATTTATTTATTTATTTGATCATTTGTAATTATCCGCCATGACCAAACTAGACAAGCTGCATTTCTAAAGATGTATCATTCAATCATTTATATTTAATAAGTTAACATTAATATTTAAATTCCTTTCATAAAAAGAAAAAAAAAGAGTGTTTTGTCTTTAAATAAAATAATAAAGTAGCCTAGCTTCTTCCTTATTAAATAATTCAAGCAATTGATCCCCCACGAGCAAACGCGCCCAAAAGCACAGCTAGAACTGTCAAAATCTGCACAAGAATCAGGCCTTTTATACATGCAACTGATTTGAAGACCTCAAAGGTAGAAAAACTTTCAAAAGTGATTTATTTGTTGTGTTTATTTGCTTCCCTCCACACACTTACAAGCAGTAAGCAAACTGAATACTTAATAATTGAACAGTATTCAGTAATCTCTTGGTTCCCCTTCTTCAGCACTGAGAAACTTTGAATACAATTAACATGAAAGAACGAGTCGAAGGGCTTAAGGTGCACAGAGTCTGCTATTTTGAAGATAGAAATCAAAGACATAACCCCCTGCCTGATTGCCCAAAAAAAAACGAGTATTTGAATAGTCGTTGTGAAATATTCTGCAGCTGAGCAAGCCAGAAAAACAATGCAGGGTCGATATGCATATGATTATGTGGAAAAACTGAAAGAAATCAATTAAATGCATAACTAAAAACATCTAGTCTGTTAAGAGAACCGCTGGGTGCCCCATTAACAGCATAAACAACCCAGCTGAGGGTACTGTTGGGAATTCAGCCTAAGAATATATTATTAAATTTGCTTGTTGCGTAGTGTAAAAGATGACTGCAATGAAAACAATCCACTGTGATGATTCTACACTCTTATTTATTGAACTATTTAGACAAACATGCTCTTCTATGCCATAGTGAAGAACCTTTTGTTTAAATGGTTCCATTTCTGTTCCAAAAATTGTCAAGATTATAAAATGTTATAAATGAGTAGGTTCCGTTTAATAAATGGTTCTTTGTGGTGCCTATGGTTTCTTCAATTGCATTGCTGAGAAGCTTTTGAAGCACCTTTTTTTAAAGATTTTTAAGAGTGCACAGTGTTGTTCTGTGGTTGTTAAAATGTCTTGGGTGATTTCTTACTGGAACGATATATTATAAGGTAGGAAATTTACTAAATATCGTCATGAAGTGTGATTTTTACTTAATATGCTTATTATTTTTGGCATAAAATAAAAATGAATCATTTTAACCCACACAATGGTGCAACAGGTAAAAAAATAAAAAAATAAATACTGCACGTCTGATCACACTGATAAGTAACAAAACCCATTTCTTTAAAAACCCACACGAAAACTGTGATATTCGAGTTACGTGCTACAACTTAATATTTAGGGTTAGGGGTTACAAACACTTGCCATGGCAAACACACTAGTAAAACAGCAGACAATAAGAGAACAGCTCAACCTGAGGCCTCTCAGGAAGGCCAGTAGGCATGGATACAATGCACTGTCAGTCTAGATTTATTCATCTAGTATAGAAAAATGACTCTAGAGTTATTGCTCCATTTCGGCTCTCTGTGCTTTTTCAGTTTCATATTTTTGGAGGGCACTCAAAAATGTATGGGAATATATACATTTTACTTAAAACCTTTTAAAATCCTGGACAATAACCAGCAGAACTGATCTCAGATAGTAAACCTGAAGGACGCTGACATAGGAAGAAGTTAAATCAACACTTTTTAGTTCATTTTATTTTATTTGCGACAGCAATAACAGACCATTTTTGATCACTTGCATATACACATGCAACGCCAGAAAAATAGTTCTAGTAAAGTTTTAGTGGTAATTGTAGAAGACATTCTATGAAGCTAAATGCAGATGTTTATTGTTGCAGACAGACAGGACTGATGAAACCTCAATTAAATCAATAACCATAATATTTCTCCTCTCGTCTCTTTCTGCCAAGAGCAAGACGAATCTCTCTCGCATTTATTCGAAACAATTCTGGGTTTAAATATATATATACTTCTCTACTTCCAGTGTTGCACCATCTGTGTAATATTTCCATTAGTAAAGTTCTTTACCATTCTTATGTTGCTGACAAAAAGGTTGATGCCTTTTTGTATTTGCTTCTGATATACATTTATTATTGTCTTCAAAAAGTCTGCACCTAAAAAATAGGTATAAATAATATGCAAACTTATGCAGTGCATATGGAAAATAATGTATAAGATGTAGAGATCATTTAAACATGGTTAATATAAAAATCCCAAATTTTTCCCAGTTGCAAGTTTATATTGCCAAATTCAGCCATTATGAATCACAATTCCAAATTTATATAATTAAATTTATTATGATTCTTCCTCTAAGAATTGTGAGATATAAACTGAAAATGACATTTATTACTTTTTAAATGATATTGCTTCCATAGACTGCTACTGCAGGACTGTCATTTTCTGTCATCTAAAAAAAAAAACATTGCTATTTCAAAACAAATATTCAAAACAAAAACAAACAAATGGTCTGTAGGTTTTAGCTCAATTGTGCAGGTTATTTTTGGTGGTCGGGGAAGGCAAAGCCTTTTAATTGTTTATCTTACTCTCAAAGGATTTGCATGAGCTGATTTAGTGCGCCATCATATTAAGAGGTTTTGTGTTTAGTGCTGTTTATGCTGTTATTGAGAACAGTGCTGCTGACCATGAGCACTCTTTGGATGTCTAAATAACTTGTTTTCCTCTCTTTAAAGCTTAGTGATAGCGCTTTGATGCCGGTCCGCTCCATATGGACAAAACCTTACCACCCACAGCACAACCCAGAGCGAGGCAGATTCATTGGACGACTCGAGCACAATTCACTGTGAGGAGATTAGCTTGAATGCTCTCGCCAAAATCCAAACCTTTCCTCTTTGGATCAAGGAAACCTTCTCGCATTTTCTTCCAGATTGTTATTTTATGTGTGAATGTGGCTGTGAATCTGAAGACTCGAAGAGAAGCCTCAGGGTGTCAGCCCACATTGTGAGGGAAACTTTGACTGACAAGATGTGGAAAAAATATCCTGCTGGCTCTTTCCCTCAGTGTTGTCATACAGTGAAAAACATCCAAATATTATTACAGCGAGAAGAATATTAAATCATAAATGCAGTTGGTTAATTATGACATGGATGTTATATATATATATATATCTTCACACTGTAATGGTCTTTGGATGTTAAAGTTAACTGAAGAAATAAAGGGGGAAAAAAATCTTAATGTTTGATATTGGTCAGTACATTTATTTATTCTTTTTTTTTTTTTTGTATGTATGTATATATGTTTGTTTGTTAAATCTATATCTGTTATAGATTATAATATGTTATATAACATAATATAACATAATATATACAGTTGTATTAATAATAACTCCATTGTATGCAAATGCGTTGATTATATATGATTATAAATGCATTTGTGTTGACTATAAATATCATATCATATCATACCATATCATATCTCAAAATGTCCTAAATACCATGCATTTATAATTTCCTTGCCATTTATAATCAACAAACATGCATATTCTAATGCACTCAAAGAATGTAGTTTCCATATAATTTTGTAAGAAATTAATATTACAGTTTTTCACGATTGCTGAAACACTATAACCAAGCTTTTAAACTAAAATTTCAAAACCATAACACTATTTTTCTAAAAGCACACCCGTTTCCCTGAACTATAAGCACTATTCCCTGCTTTGACACATGAGTCAAATTTGTTGAAATATTAGTGAAAAACTCTACACACAAATCCCTACATTTTTCAGTGCTTACACCATGTGGTCATTTAGAAAACACTAGCATTCAATAATGTTAACTTAAGTTAGCACTGCTTGAGCTCAGTTAGCACACAATTGCCCCGGTGGAAACACTAGGAGTCAAAATTTATCACACACCAATCAGAACCTTCGATGGAGATAAAAGGACCAAAGTCAGTTTACAGTTATTCTTTGTGCATTTCTCAGATCAGCAATAAAATTCTCAGAACTATTTGTTCTACGTCACCTAGTCTCTTGTAAAGGTCATAACACTTTTCTCATTCTTTTGAAGAAGTTGCCATTGCTCTGGTTCAATCATGTAGCTGATTATGTATATTTGAATTTATTTTTTGATATTTGAATAACCTGTGATGTGGACCAGATTTTTGGCCTCATCCAGAGATGGGATGCTAAGGCAGAAGAAGGTTGTACTGTGTAGTACATACATTTTAAATGAAAATGTGACAGTGTATACAGTGGTTGTGTCGTTTGTGTTCATGTGAACATTTTTTTGAGGAGGAGAAGCATAGGCAACATAACTTTTTTGGAAATATTGTTTTGAATTAATTGCACCAGTGTGTAAAACCATGTTGTAGTGTGTGTGATTAATGTAGTGTGTGTAAAATTTAATCGTTTTGAGTGTAGAGCTTCATTTTGACCTGAAAATAGGATGTTTGGGAAATTGGGTGAGAGGTTATGGATTTGTGTTTACTGTTTTGAGAATATGAGGCATAGTTTCAAAAAATGTGTTTAAGCAATCAAGAAAAACTGTAATATGTATAATGCACAATTGTAACCTGCCCCATTCTTGTTAAGAAGTTCCGTGCTTGCTGAGAAGATGCTATTAATGCAGTTTAACTTACGGTGCATTAGGAACAAAACCACAGAAAGCACTACAGGCTAAACATTTATAATGCTGTAGAATAACAGTTTTTATTCTTGGATCTGTATCAAAGCATCTAACAATATGAACGCTCGCCTAACATCTGGCTTAGCTTCATGTGATGATGATAAAACCTGTGACCTGCCTAGATAAAATGATCCACACACAGGTCTTTGATCGCTGATTAGATGCTATGGAAAACGTTGGTTAATTATTCATGTATTTAATCTACAATAAACGCAGCCTGTTCTGCAGAAATAAAACTTCTTTGAGATGAAGCTAACAAGAGCCCGCATGTCAACATTGTTTTGCTATCAGTAAACAATTGCAATGTCACGTAAAACAGTCCCACCGCTTTAAAAGGTGCTTTGTGGATGTGCCATAAGTGAAATACAGGCTGTGATCGGTAACAGACTTCAACACTTAATTAGTGACACGCAGACCACCAGGCATGACCACCATGTTTACATCGCCTTTGCACCATATCAAGTGTGTCTAAACAGTCTACACAGGACGACAAAGTCTTCCACATAACCCCACACAGACAAACACAGTTTCCAGAGTATTGTTATACAACCAACCAACTGTTAATACACGTATTACATGATTAGAAACGTCTACTCACACACACACATCAATGTGTTTTGATTCTTATTATTTCACCATAAAAGGAATGAAAAGGACCTGATATTTGTTAAACATACTGTTGGAGCTTAATTTGTAAATTAATTACCCGTAAAATGGTCTGTCCTCCATCACTTACTAATAAATAGTGTAAATGGATGAGACTGATACTCCGATCCTTTCAAATGACCTCTGAATGAGCTTAAAACTAAATTAATCTCATGTATAAAACTAAATAAACGCATTTGAAAATAAACGGCTTTAACACTTTTAATCGGATCAATTAGTTACAAACATAAATTAATCACATGCTATTTTTGAAAGTAATCACATAAGATTTTTCAAATGATTTGTTGAACTGGCTGCTAAAAATGCAGCTTTGCAATTTTAGAAATAAATTCAATTTATGTAATTATGCAAATAGAAAATGTTATTTTAAAATGTCAATAGATGGGGTCTCAGGAGGATATATATATATATATATATTTATTTTTACAGATGCATAAATGATAAACATATGAAACTTCTTTAATTAAATCAATCAATATACTGTACATGCATACATGTATAAATGTACATAAGTATATACAATGCATATGTGAAGTGCAGGTATAATTGCATATCCACTATTGCATATGTAGCTAAATTAATGTAGCAGTTTTGAATAAGACTGCCAGCCCGACTCCAATCACTGACTCTTGCTCAAAGACCAAAATATAATTGCACAAACACGCATTTACTCGCACATGACAAAAGGAAGTTGTAACAGCCTGCCAGGTTCCTTGGTCATTGGCAGAGCTTCACACAAAGTAAATGTGTGGCTCAGATTGCAGGCAGACATTTTGCTAAAAGAGATGCCGACCCACTTAGGGCTGTTGTTTGAACGCAAATGGATTGCAGAAAAAGGATACCTCGAGGCTTTCAGAATTGTGTACAGATGCACCTAACCAACTGTTAGCCATAGTCAATCCCAACTAATTATGCACTTGAAAATGTTTCCTTGGTGACTGAGGTTGCCGGTCCGTACATGTTTCTTGTTAGATTGGTGCACTTTGTTTTCCCCAAAAACATGCAGGATGCAGACATACGGTAGGGTTGTAAATATAGTTGTTTACATAATGTCCTTGTTCCAAGCCACTTGTGTCCTTTAATGATTGCGACAGATGCAACAACTCTTAATTTTAAATGTGAACACTTGGGGTTTGGATTTAGGCAAAGAATAATTCAAAAAGTTAGAAAGGTTATTAGTTCACACACACACACACACTTTTTTTTTCTTCAAGAGAGACTTTTTCACTCGATGAAGTTATATTATAGATTATGGACTGCTACTTTAGCCAGAAGCAAATGTTTTTTTTTTTTTTTTTTTTTTTTTTTTTTTTTTTTTGTGTGTGTGTATGTGTGTTTTTTTTATTAAAAATGTTTTATTGATATATTTATTTCTTACAAACACAAAACTCCCCATTGACTGGACAAATAAAGAGTACTACTACTACTATTGATCACACTAAGCTTTTGCTTTCAAAAGACATTGATGGAGAATTGATGGATTGGGGTGGGGTTACTTGTGTAATACTGTGATGTTTTTTGATCAGCTGTTTGGACCATTCTGACAGCACCCATTCACTGCAGAACATCTATTGTGAGCTAATGAAGGAATGCTACATTTCATTAAAGGTGTTCTAATGAAGAAAAACTCACCTACATCTTGTGTGCCCTGAGGGTACATTTTCAGCATTTTTTTTATTTTTTTTTTAGCTGAACTATACCTTTAATACCCTTAACATCATGACTATGGACAAATATGGCATGGATTTTTAACGGTAAAGCCGATTACCCATTCGAAATGCATCATATCATATTTTAATCCCTGACCTCTTTATGACATCTGGCTGGATGTTTACTTTCCGTCGTTAAATACGGGCAGCTTTCCCATCCTAATTTCCATGACAGCTGTCACACTTGTAAAGCAATTCTGGTGTCAAGACCAGCACCGTACATGCTGTTGAACCTGACGCTCCATGCTAACCACAAGCATAATCTACTTCATTATTTCTCATGTTCTATGAAAAAAGATTCAGCCGATATTTGAGGTTAAAATGAGGAAAATGTTCGTCCTCAAATTGAAGCTCGCAAGATGCCGAGAGGTCCGTAACAGATTCTCATTACTTTAAACTTCTCGTAATAATTCCCTTTTACTGTTTCATGCCTCTCTCATCCAATCTGTAAAAGTATCATTTCCACCTGCATATAACAACCTGGCACACATTAGCTCTACGCTATTATCGCTCTCTGAATTGTGAGCTGTAATTTTGGCTGAAAGGAATGGAAATTCGTCATTTCTATGCACATCTCCCATGGTGATGAATGACAATTTATTTTATTTTTTTCCCAATCATTCTGCTTTTCCTCAATTGAGATTAGATAAGAGCTCCATGTTCAACAAGCAGGCCTTACACCAAAACTAATGCTGAAAAACTGGCCAAAATATTTTATCACAGGGTTAAAAAGTCAAATAAAAATTAAAACTGAAAAACTTAATTTGGGAGTCATAACCATCATGTTCATGTGTTTGGAGTTGTTGCTAAGACATTGCTATAAGGTTTCAGGGATATTATGGGCTGTTGAAAAAAAATATATAATAATTATATATATATATATATATATTAATATATTACAATGTAATATATTCTACTGTATTTATTATTGTGTTTAAATGTTTATTATGTTTAAAGTTTTTGAAAAAGGCTTTCAAGCACAAGCAATAGTAACACAGGTTCTTGAAAATAACTTCTGTAAGTGTATAAATTGTTTACTCTGGTGGTGCTTTAGAACACATGCCAACGATCCCTTTGTTTTAGAAGCTATGGATCAGCAGACAATTGATTCACACGTGATTAAAGAGCCTTAAAACAGGCTTTTTGCTTGTACCAATTTACTGTTATAAACGTTGAGTACGTCACAGCTCTCAGAAGCAGAGCTACACACATTTTTTCACAGAGCTTATTGCCTGCTGATAATGAACCCGGCGTGACTGACTCGTTCGCCCTTTTCCATATCTTTTTGATAATTGAAGTCAATTAATTTATGCTGCTGTTGAAGATGTCTTTTAATTAAGATGGCTGAGGCTCAATTAAAATAAGAATTGATTTATCCTCTCTTTTTTAAATTGAACAATTTATTTTAAAGCCCTCAAAATCACCCATCCACCATCCCATGTTGTTTCAAACCTTTTTGCTGTTTTATTTTATTTTTTATTATTTTATTTTATTTTTTACCAGTTACAAGGCTCCTTTTGGGTCTTTTTTCATACGATTATTGTTCACAGTGACCATGTCTGTCAAACTAAAAAAAAAACAACAACAAAAAAAAAACATGAAAGCAACATAAAAGGTAGAGTATATACCTCACATGCTGTTAGGCTTCCTCCTCACAAATGCATTGTAAGCTTTTAACGATAATTTTGGGCCCTTTCTCTTTTTTTTTTTCCTTGGCCAGGCATGGCCACTTGGAAAGACTTGCACTTAAACAGAAAAACAAGGTAACTTTATAAAAAATGACTATATATAAACCATCATTCAAAAGTTTAGGGTCTGTAAGACTTTTATGCACTTACCAATGCTGCAGTTTTGTGAATAAAGCACAGTAAAACGATGCAATGCTGTATATATTTTCAGCAGCCATTAGTCTTCGGTGTAAAATAAATCCCTCCAATCTTTCATAAAAAACTTTGCTGTCATTTTTTTTAATTATTATTTATTTAAAAAATGCTTACAAAATAATTAAAGTATTAGTTTATTTTAAAAAGTAGTGATCTAAAATTAATTTGTTTGCTATAGATTTACTTGAGAATGCCTTTTTTATTCCTGATGCACAGCATTGCAATCCAACATTAAACATAGGGAAAAAAATGAATAAAATCAATTTTGATGAAACGAATCCTTGTTTGAAAAAGGGACGGCGCGACGGACAGACAGATGTTTTATTTCTTCTGTTTATGTTGGATTGCAATGCCTCAGATAGCTTTACAGATAGACAGACAGATAAATAGATGAATTATTGTGGTGCACTAATTTGCTGTTGAGATCCCGTATTTCAAGACACATCTATGTAGGCCACAGACAGCAAGGGCACTAACTAAGCTTTTAAACAGCTCTTGTTTTGAAAGGGAACAAACTGCACAAATTGCATCTTCAACGGTTCTTCACAGCTCAGATTATTGGGAAGGTTTGAAAGGAGACTGTATTAATATTTCACATGCTCTGTGAATTAGGTTAATCTCCCCCCTATTCCCGCATGCGGGACTCCAAATTTCTTTCATTTCTCTTCAATCCTGTCTCAGTTTCACAATGGGAGGGCTGAGCTTCAGCTGCTCTGGGAAACCATGGCAGATGTGTTAGAGAAGGTGGAAGAGGAGAGAAACCAAGGTTGGGATTACAAAGCATGACATCTGGAGCTGATAACAAGATATAGCCATGTCTACCTCAGCCGGCTCCACACATACACTTACATTTACATTCAAAGAGACAAACTCCCACATACAGACACAAAGAACTGTTTTACCATTCACATTAATGAATGTGAGCAGTCACTGCAGTCTTGAGTGCTTTGTCAGGTCTAAACAAAACTCAGCTAGATTTATCTCTTATGAACATCGTCTAAAACAGTTGAAAAGTTTTACGCAGCAGAAGAAGTATGAGACACAGTAAATTGTATACAGGAGAGACCAGGGCTAGTTGTCACAAAGACGAGTCCAAATTCCAGATCACTCAAACATTTGCTTTCTCTAGCAATTTTTTTTTTTTTTTTTTTGTACAATTAACAAACAAACAAAAGTAGTAAAATTACTTTAGAAAATACATTGAAAATTGCATTTAAATCTATAATAAAAAAAGAAAATTGCTTATAAGCTGCATATATGCATCAAAATAAATGTGTTTTTTTTTTCTCTCTCTCTCTCCAAATTGTTATCATTTATGAAAAAGAAGATGCAAATTGCACCCTTTTGCATGTTAAACTGCTAAAACTTTTTAATCCCTTTGGTGAAAACTCACCGAACTTTGCATGCATGAATAATCTGTAACTAATTGTGTTTGAAGTAATTATGGTTTGGATGGGATGTATGGTTGCCTAGAAACTATCGGTTAAATTTTAGATATTAAAAATCAGTCAGCCCTGCTATCTCATTTGAAATAGAGAGTGAAGATTTCACAAAAAAAAAAAAAATACATTTTTATAATGAGGTACAACATTTGCCTGAAGGACTCATAAGTTCTCATTAAAACAGTATTTTAGGTAAAACCTTTATAAGCCATATTGTTATGCACAACTCATTTAACATTAAGTGCCACTAAAGAGACTTAACTCAAACAGCTGTAACAAACTTAGTTTGAAACAAGTGAGTTACCCTTTCAGTCGAATCACTTCGACGTTACATATGGGAACTCGCCAGAGAGACCGATTTGCCTTTGAGCTT
>JAUCMU010000001.1:3130206-3144924 GCA_032275025.1 Enteromius treurensis
TGTGCTGAGCGATCTTTTAACAGGTGTTGCTGATTCTCCACAGGTGTCAGTAATCGGGAGATAACGAGCGGATCACATGTTTTTGTGTGTCTGCCGTTGTGGCTGATTCTGGAACAGGGGAGTGAGACTGGGGCTGGGTCATCGTGGCTTGTGTGCTCTTCGTGAGCGCTGTTCCCGGATCAGGTGAGTGTGATTGTGTGACACGCGCGCGTTCTCAGTCGCTTACTGTTATACAGTTGGCTTCAAACATATTGAGATAAATTCAGTCCACTTTGTTAAATCTCGCATGCACATTACACAATGCTCTGCCGTCGCTTTAATGCACTTTATTCCTGCTTTGAGCTTTTACTCCCACAGTTGTGCTTCTTACAGGTCCGGAGAGAGTAAATCTCCATACTGCTTAGTTGTTCAACCACATATTAGTCTCAGCCTCAGACGTCACACCCACAGACCGCCCACAGTCTGGTCACTGACCACTCGGCACATATTACACAGAAAATTGCAAAGAACTCCATTTGGTTGGCTTTTTAACTTCTGCTAAACTATATATATATATTTATTTATTTGTTTTTTTTTTCTCTGCAAATACATTTAAATATTGAACTAAATATCCACGAGCCGCATATTCCTGATTGTTTGTTCAAGTTACATCTGCAGATTTATCAACAATTATTACTTTTGGATGGATACATCTTTTTGATGACAAATTTCCTCCTATGATTCTTTGTTGCGGTCAACAGTTTCAGATTAACTTTCAAATTAAATTGCAAAATTAACATTAAAAAACAAACAAACAAAAAAGTGATATTGGTCTATTGATTGATTTGATTGACTTTATCCAGTTTTAGTAATAACTTAATAGAATATTAACTTAAACTTATTTTTTTTTTTTTAGTATTAGTATGGCATTTATTATAATTTTTGTAAATTTTAGTATCTGATGTTTTAGTAATTTCTTATGTGATTGCCAATTGTTTAATTATTGTTCTTGTTATTTCTCGTTTCCAAGTCTTGTACTTCAACTTAAAATAAATAAATAAATAATAATAACCATATTTCAGTCAGCTTTAGTTTAGTAACATATTTTTAATAATTTCTGGTCTAAATGGGCAATTCTTAGGCAGAATAAATTAAAAAGTAGACCTTAAGCTGTAGACATACTGAATGCAATCAGATCCTAAATACTCCATCGGACCAAAATTATATCTTTGTCTCTATATATAGCTAAATTTAGCCACTTATCCTGCTGGGAGGAACAGTCTAAAAATGTCTCCTCGTATCTGACATATTCATCATCTCTGCATTGCTTATGAGTCCAGGATCTGTGATGTTCTTTAGCCGAGATAGAGGAGGAAAATAATAAAATTATATAAAAAAAGGAAATGAACTCTGAAATGAATAGGTTCCTCAACGGTAAGACCACGACTGTATGTATGTGTGTGTATACAAGCACATATATCTTAGATCGGGGTCGGGCTGAAGATGGAGAACATATGAACTGAACAATATACCTCAGAAGGTCAAACCGACTTCATTTTCTCTCAAAAACTGAAGAGAAAAATAGGTACGCCTTCCATACCACCACGCTAAAGGCCGAGAAGGCTCATCAAACTGCTCTCATATCTGAGAGGTTCGACTTGTTTGATCGCGTCCTTCAGTGAATGAGTGTTCTAGACAGATCCATCAGTCAGTGCCTGTTTGTATTTACTCACCAGATGAGTAGATAAAATAAAACCAGAAAAAAAATAAATTAACTACATAATTTTAAAATTCAGAGCGTTTTGAGGCCGAGGAAGGGAAAATAGGTGTTTGCAGCATGACATTTTAAGACACTTTGAAGTTGAAGGTGATTAAATAAACTATAGGCAAGTTTGCAGCTTAGCTTGCATGACCTTATTTTCTTTTCTTCTCCCGTTTCACAGAATAAGAAACACCTGTGAAAGGGTGTCAGAGGCCACATAGAGCACTGCTTTGATGGACTTCCTGTCTCTGCATGGGCATCTCTCTGTGTTACTGAACACATGAGTTAGTGGGACTTCATTAAAACAACTGCAGAGTCATTTGTCAGTTGCAACACTTGACAGTTTTTGAAGTAATATCAGCAACTTGTCTGTTGCCATTTTCAAAGATAACCTGCTTCTTTTCCATGGAGAATGAAAGAAAAAAAAGATAGATACAATAAACAGAACGGCAGATACAACAGAACGAATGATTGACAACAAAATGATAGATAGATAGATAGATAGATAGATAGATAGATAGATAGATAGATGTAATTGTAATGTTGTGGGTGCTGATAAGTAAAAGTAATAGGTCATTTAAAATTGTGCGATGTTCTTGTGAAAGAGGGAGGTACCGCGCTAAAACATCCAACTCAGGATCTTTCACAACAGGAAATTGTAGCTGACATCCCTGCGTGTGCCCCACTGGAGCGCCGCACTTCTCTTTGTCTGACACTGTCGCCCGGCAACCGAGGGGCACGTGGCTGTACCCTGGTGCTATCCTGGAGCAATTTGTGGCTGTCGCATCTGGACTAGGCCTCATTAGAACTGTGAAGAGACCTCTATATTATGAAACACGCTGTTTATTACAAATATAATGAACGCAGCTAACAGCACATGATAGAGTTTAACTGGACAAAGGAAATGATTTTTATTTCATCACCCCATCAACAGATTCAAATTGTATTAATTAAATAAATTAGAATTAACATGACGTGATTTCATCAGTAAATACAACTAAATGTCAAAATTAAACAAACATAATAATAATTACATTTGCTGCAAACAAACAAATAAAACGATAAGAACATTATTTTTATTATTTTTAAAACATAAATGCACTGCAAAACCAACATGAAATCCAAACCAACCCTATTTACCTTCTAAACATGCATTCCTGGTCTTCTTTTGCGTGACTCAGGTGGTATTCCTTGTTGAGCTTCAATGATAATTAAATTGCACAGTACCAAGATTTTAAAGGACTTTATGTTTGGTAAATCTTTCATTTGGATCAGCTTTATAAAGCAGTTTAGAGGGCTTTATAAAATAAAGCATGCTTAAGCCTTTGAAGAATAATGCAGCCTTTTTTATGTCAAATTAGGTAAATGTGTAAACACACTTATCAGTGTTAACTTAATTAATCTCAAAAGTCAACACATTACCTTCGGCAGCCCTAGGTCTTATTTCACGAGTTAACATGAGCTAATGCTAATAGATGGTATGTCAACTTGATATATCCTATGTGTGTACATGGCTACATGGCCGTATGATCCTGTGACGCATAAGTTCGTGCCAATGCATGAATTGGACCTCACACATGCCTCAGAGGTGATGTATGTCATCATATAGTTGCTTAATATGCAGAGACAACTATATGTGAGCCATTTGTTCCTTTAAACCATGTTTTAGCATCACAACCAGCCTGGCTGATGACCTCTAGGAAGAACACTAGACTAGTAAAGATTGCATTCAAAAATAGCTAGACACAGAAATATGAGATAAGGTCAACCTTTAGGCTTATCACTGTCAAGAAAAGCACTATTCATCTAATTCTAATAATTAGTTTATTAACCTTAGCTGCGGGAATCAAAAATAACTCTATAATAGATACTAATCACATGAAGCAAGAGAAATTTGACAAAATACAAAGCATGAAAAAACATAAGGACAAGTAGCCCGATTGCCAGTGTATAGCAAATGAAAATTTGGCAAGATTTTGTGAATTTCTTTACGCACACTTGTCTTTTGACATCTTGTTGTTACTTAAGTCATCACTATGGCAACCAATACAGAGACACACTTCCTACTGTACGAACAGCGTCTGAACAATCGGATCTGATTCCATTACACAAAAATGCAAAAAGTCACTCTAAAGGACCGGATCTGAAAATGCTAAATTGGGAGAAAGCATACACTCCTCTACACAAATTATTTTGGGTTCTGTAAGATATTTTTTAAATTCCTTATTTAGAGCATTTCCAATTTCCAATCACTATGATTAGTCAGTTGATAAGTCTGCAACGTGGGATAGAGTGTAAATATTACATGATTTATTAAGTCATTATTTAGTCACATTTCATTGTTAGTGACTGTGTTTTTTTTGTTTGTTTGTTTGTTGTTTTTTCTGTAAAAGAAAGAATAATTTGTCTATACAAGAACTATATAGCTTTATGTGAGAAAGATATATTAGAGCTTGTGACTCACTGAAAACAATTGACAGTCATGGTCACTTTCATCAGATGAAAAAAAAAGTGACCTGAGATTTAACATTTAGGACATTTGGGTCAGAAATAACTCAAAGTGTGTAAGACATTTGAGTGTATACTTGGCTTTTGGCCTGGATGGGAGATGAGAGCGGCGTTTGTTTCGACCAAGCAAACAATGGAAGGATACTGTATGAGGCGCATATGTTTTAATCAACCAAAAGAAAGAGAGAGAAATAAAGAGTTTGTCATCTGTTTTGCATTTTTTTTGATTGCAAAGAATCGAAAAGTAAAAATAACTACAAAGACACATTTATCAGGCCTCTGTTGAGAGCTGTTTCACACAAATGAGGAGCTATTTCTGCATATGTTTTCAAAGCTTTATTTGGTCTGAGAAAATAACAGACCTGCTCATTTAATCACCTAGAATGACATCAGCTTATTTGACCAACAGTGCAAAAAACAGCCAAGAATAACCATTTCAATTTGCTGATGTACATGCACTACCTGTAACCTTTATACTGTTCTTAATGGGAAAAAATATCCTCATGTTATTCTAAACATTTGATTCTTGTTGTTGTGTGAAACAATGAAAGCTTTTACAGGAGAAGAAACTCTATAAGCATCAGAAAGCAGTTCGCATGCCTTGTCATACGATAGCTTTGCGTGACAAAGAGAAGAACCGCTTGGCATGGTGAGATTTTAGAACTGCGGTTAAGGGAGACAAACAAACATGAGGGCAAATCATTTTTGAGTAAACTATTTCTTTAACGGAGCAACTTCAAGCATGAGGAAGCGATTGAATTCTTGACATTGATGGGTTTCAGTTAACACGATGGCATGTCGTGGGTCAGACGAGTGGTAACTAAACTGACCGAAAAAAATGGATGGATCAGATAACCAAACTCCCTGGAGCGCATGTGTAAAAGACATTTGGGCCCTTGAGTGATGAAACATGATGATTTTACTTATATGATGGTGATGTGTATTAGGTGAAACTGACATAGAAGTGCTGTGTTTGCGTAGGCACTGGCAAAGCAAAAGGGAGAAATTACAATTATCTTACTCGCCCTAATGTAATTCCAAACCTGTATGAATCTCCTTCTTTTGTTCAAGAAAGTACGTACAGTATAGCAGAATGTTTACGATACACTGTTCCATAAAATGAAAAGAAATGGGAAAATAAGCTGTGTCAAGCTCCAGAACACTCCATTACACAATACCAGTTGAATCTTTAATATATATATATATATATATATATATATAATAAAGTTTTGGGACTTTTTTTTTTACATTTGAATAAAATGAAGCCAATATTTTACCCACAACAGAACATGCAAATGCCCAAACAGAAATTTAAATAGTATGCATAAAATTAGCTCATTTCAAATTTGATTCCTGCTGCAGGTCTCAAAATATAGTTGGGACGGGGCCATGTTTACCACGATGTAGCTACTCCTCTTCTTTTCAGAATGGTTTGAAGACATCTGGGCATCGAGGTTATGAGTATCTAGAGTTTTGGTGTTGTAATTTGATCCCATTCTTGCCTGACATAGATTTCCAGCTGCTGAAGGGTTTGTGGTCATCTTTGACGTGTTTTTTTTTGTTTAATGATGTGTCAAATGTTTTCTATAGGTGAAAGATCTGGACTGCAGGCAGACCAGCACCTGGACTCTTCTACTATGAAGCCATGCTGTTGTAATAACTGTAGTATGTGGTTTTACATTGTCCTGAGGAAAAATACAAGGCCTTCATCATCTGGAGGGGAGCATATGTCACTCTAAATCATTTATTTACCTTTCAGGATTCATAATGGCTTCAAAAGATACAAAAACATGCAACCTGCCCTTACCGTATGCACGTATGCACCTCCATACCATCAGAGATACTGGCTTTTGAACTGAACACTGATAACACGCTGGAAGGTCTCCATCCTCTTTAGCCGTAGGGCATGTCCAATAAGAATTTCAAATTTGGACTTGTCTGAACACTTTTCCACGTTGAAACACAGAAATGTTTCTTAAGCACCACATTAGCATATTAAAACATTTTTTTTAAAGGATTGTGAGATTGCATACTGGGGTAATGATGTTGAAAATACAGCTTTGATCACAGGAATAAATTACATTTTACAATATATATAAGGCATCTGTAATAATAATTACTCTTAACTGTAATAATATGTTACAATACTGTATCTTTTTATCAGTTTAGCGAACATTAAGAGACTTCTTTTGAAATATTCAGAATCTTGATACCAAGGTACCATTTTGTCTAAAATACTATTTTGTTTGCTAAATGACTACACAAACGGACAGGATGTTTTTCATTACCCAGATGTGTCACGCTATGTGTGAACTTGCACGAACAGACTGTTGAAACCGAATATGCGATACCTCATAATTATCCAAAACCAACAGAAGAACAACAACACGCCTGCTACAATTTACCCCTGCGGCATGTCCTGAGGGTAGACATGTAAAATGCCATTTTAGTTCCACTGAAATCGGTCTACAAAGTGAAAGAAATGATTAATGAATTAATTAATGAACCTCTTCAAACAGGAGCTTCCAGTTAGTGAGCTCAGAGAATTCCCAGAGGACATACTATGACAAGGAAAACTAATTCAGTGCTGTCTCACACAGGATCTGACAAATAATCCAGAAGGGCTATGTTTGGAACAGCATACGAACATAATACTCTGAGTCAGGTTGGCATAATATACCAAATATCTTTATCGTACAATGCAACTCATTCAATTTGATCTCATGTTTTCCATGTGTCGGATCTTATATCAGCTGCAACTGTATGCTTTGTCTGAAATAAATAAATGAATAAACACATAAACACTAGAATATCACTAGATTCAAATGAGCAGCACAGTGTTTTTTTTTATTTTTATTATTAATTTCTGAAAGATCACGACACTAATGAGTAACCATGACACTGAAAATTAAGCTTTGACTACATAAATAAATTAAATTAATTCTTTAAAAAGCGTATGTTTTTAAATTGCCAAAAAAAAAAAAAAAAATCACAATTCCTACCAGAGGTGTGACCAAGTCATTGTTTTGCAAGTCACAAGTAAGTCTCGAGTCTTTGCATTCAAGTCCCAAGTCATAACAAACAAGTCCCAAGTTAAGTCCTGAGTCACGACAGGCAAGTCCAAGTCATCAACTTTAAGATTCAAGTCATAAACAAGTCATTAGTGCTCTTTTGCACAAATAGTGTATCCATATTAATAACCATATCAAACTGATAATAATTTATATCAGGAGCGCAGGTAGAATATTTTGACATTTACAATATTTAATGTGAGATGGGTGCCCTTTTGGTGAAACTACTCAAGTTCAGTTTAGGTATTGTGCCTAATATACTAGTGTAGAAAAACTCTATTTAATTAGTACATAGCTAATAGAATATAAGACAAAATAATTTCTACAAACTGGACTTGCAACCTTTTAATTCATTATATACCGAAAGAAATGAAAGTGAAAAAGGGAGAAAACTGTGTTATATTTAATAATTGCATAGGCCTATGCTCATTTGGTAAAATAAATACTTACTTTCAAATTATTTTAAAGGTTCATATATTCCCCTTCAGATGTAATGTGCTTAGTTTGCAAACAATACTGTTGCACCAACCTCATGGGAGCGGGGCTAAAAAAAAACGTCCTGCACACTGGTTTCTCGTTCCTGTGCCCCGTGTTTGCTAGGCAGCGATCAAATAGCCAAGCACAGCGGGTCAAGTGGATGCGGCAAGGCTAAAGTGATAATGAACCTGATCTAATCATAAAGTCTTTCCGAGTCACAGGGCTCAAGTCCTAGTCAAGTCTTGAGTCACTGCTGTCAAGTCTTCGTTAGTTATCTTGAGTTGAGTCGAGTCGAAAGTCATGTGACTCGAATCCACACCCCTGATTCCTACTGTATTCTTTTAATAACCTAATTTTGATTAAATAAGTTTGATGAGCAAAATAAGTTGAATGAGTAGCATATCCTGTGTGGTAAGCTGGTATTCTATTTCAAACATGATCAAAGAAACATTTCTCAACTAGATGGCACATTCACAGGAGAAAGTACTGCAAAAGAAAAACTGCAGCTCTTTCAGGTGGCATTCATCAGAGTAGTTGCAGATGGCATCACTGTGGATGGTACAACACCAGAGGAGCGACAGCTTACTGCTGAATCATGGAAAAATGTCACAGTAGGTTCCTATAGCATTTTGCTTTAATAAATCTGCCTATAGCTATTTGACAGAATTAGCTCATTGCCAGGTCATATAATCATTCAGAAGTGTCTGATGTGGTAGCTATGAAGCGATACGGGCTAATAAGGTTCAAGGAATGTCATTAGTCGGTTTTAATTACAGTTCATTACAAGCCAACCGTAAATTGCTTGTGATTGCCAAAACAGATGTGCTGTATTAATACAAAATTAAACTGATTCAACTGTAAGTCACATACAACTTCATTTTATATTTTTGTTTATGTTATTACAATATCTAATCATATTTTGAATTAGCTCTTATTTTTAGATTTTCAGTTTTTATTTTTATTTTAAGCTGTGCTGCTTTTTATGTGTTTTTTTTGTAATTTTTTTATTTGCAATCCATTTACTTAAAGTATATATATATATATATATATATATACATACTTATTCATTATTATATTTAATTATTATTATCTTTGTAAAGGCTACAAAAGACTTGATTAAGGTTTTCTAGACTGCTGCATTGCAGACTCTAACAAAACACAGACATCTATTAGCTTAATTTAGAGCATTCACCAGGTATCTACAATGTTACAGCCTTAAAATTAGACCAAAGGAAATTTTCAGGCCTGCCTTTTGGGACACCTGTTTGTGGGATAACAGGATACAACAGTAATGGGCACATTTGAAGCTGCAATAAAATAGCTGATTTCTATATTAACATCCCTTACCAACCATAAACAACACAGACTACGCTTTGTGTTAGGGCTGTGCCAATTTTAATGTGATTATCAGATGTGCATGATCATCACATTCGATTACTTGTACAGCCCTATTTAGAGTTCAGTCTAAAAACACTCCACACAAAAAGGTCACGTTCTGCAACCAAAGAAACAGTACTTTTAAAATACACTATCACATGAAGCAGTTTTGCCAACTACAGTAACCTGTAGCGGAGGTCAGAGGTGAGTGTTGTTGAATGTGTAGCTTCTATTAATTAGTTTGTTGAATAAAATCAGCTTTGGAAACAAAACAAAATCAAAACACTCCCAAGAACTACTGCCAAAACCAACTTTATCAAAATCTGCTGATTCATCAGGTGCACTTTACAGTTGACTTAGATAAAATATGGCAATCCATCTTCATCCAGCATAAGGTGAATGGATTCTGTAAAAAAAAAAAAAAAGGGGGGATTTACTTAATAAAATATATAATCTAAAAAGCAAAATAGGGTGATTCTTGTTCTAAATATTACAGACACAATATTTTGGTTACAGGACTCTTATGACATTTTAGCCAGGGGGAAATAATTCACATATATATGACGATAATGTAATATGTGTGTGTGTTAAAATTGTATTGTTTATTATATATACATACATATGCTGTATATATATATATATATATACACACACACACATACACTATTGCCTTATAAAAGTAGAAAATATAACAGTTAATTTCTCACATTAATATTATGCACACATGCATACTTGCATGAATAAACAGACAATTTGGAGCATCTTATCTTATCAGCAGATTTCAGAATTGTGTAGGCAGGATATCTTGGCCAGATGGATGTTCAAAAAGATCTAAAATTGCACTGGGACTTATACTCACCCAGACATGACGGGTTGAAAATTTATGAGGCTCTTGGTAATTAGTGGAGGAACAGGGGATACTGGAGTTTCTGACATAGACTTATGGTCCCAGATCGCCTGGGGTGCTTTTTGAATATTATACACATTGTACATCCAAAATTAACGCCACGGACTTCAAGACTCTTTTGTAAAGACAGCTATGTTGTATAAAGATGGAAGAAAACAGGTTAGAGGGTGATGGCTGAATGCTAATGAATTGACTAGGAAATACAATTTAGCTCTCAGCTGTGCATGACGCACACTCTTTCACCCATAAGTATCAAATGTACCATTATGTTCCATAAGTACCAAAAAGCCATTAAGTGCTCTATCTGACAGCCTGGCTCATCTGATGCACAACATGTGCCAAACAATGAAGGCCAACGCTAAACTGTGTGAAACACTCTTCACATTGCATTACAATTTGAAACAGGACATTCACTGAGAATCAGAGACGCGCAGTGGGAAAATGAATCAGATTGGGTAAAGTGGAGGGACTGAAAAGTGCAAAATGTCCTCTGAGAAAGTTGCATCAAACTAAAGTTCTGGGGAAACTTCCTTACCTCCATCATCTCCAAAGATGCACACACTACTTCAAAGTGTACTCTTTGTACTGGCACTTTTGCATTAATAAAAAAAGCAGAACAAAATTCTAAAATATTATGAAGACAACTATTTTTCATCTGGACATATTACACAGATTCAACATGCACGATATCAGGCACCCCCTTATGTATAAAACTTTACGTAGATTTCATCCTCAAAGTGTACGTACAGTATGCATAAAAGCCAGATTTTACCTGTGCAAAAATCCCTTTATAAATCCCCAGGGAAGATTCTGCGTACATGCTTCTCTGTCTTGTCTCCACCCAGAAGCCAACATAATATGAAGCTTACAACGTCGATGCTTAACCTCATCATTTCAATGCATATTCCACCCCTGTTACACCATGTTGAACACAGTTAAAGACGTTAAGGAAGTATGAGATACAAACTAACTGCCATATTAATCTGTGCCACATTCATCTTTGTTGCCAAAATCATCAAGTATGGTTAACTGTACAATTAATATATCAACATATCCATAAAAACAAAACTGTTTAGTTCTCCGATAAACAGCCCGTTTTAGAATATAGTTGACTTAATTCATTTCCACTGGCTAAATAGCATTTTAATTGTTTATGGCAATTCTAATCTAATTAAAATCATGCAGTTTGCCTTCACATGACACTGTACAGTAAACTTATACCTATAACTTAAACCTATTCAAACCAGACATTAGACCAGTGGACCACTGCTTATCTCCATTAATGAGAATACAATATCGGAATGAATACAGAGTTTAAAATCCTTGTTTACTTTTCTCACTACAGATAAGAGCATCCATACAGTGTGCATATATTAACTCCCAAGTAAACTTTTTAAGAAATCAAGATATGTGCAAGGAAAACAGCATACACACATTTCTATGCCCATTTTGCAGCATTTATAAATGGAGCCCCAGGAACATGCATAGGCAAGAAAATATGGTACATTTGGATTATTATTATTTTGTAGACTTTAAGGCTACAGCTTGTACTTTTCAAAGTCCAAAGGTCTATTCCCCACTTTTAAAAGTATAATTCACAAAATAAATAAATAAAAAAAGAACATTTTCTAACAATGCTCTTCCCCCCAGGCCATCCAGGATGTATATGAGTGTGCTTCTTCAAGAGAACAGATAGGGAGAACTGTAGTACTGTATATAACTTCTTACTAGTGAATCCTCTGCTGCGAATGTCAGAATACCATAAAGATTGATTTGTTTGTACAAACATGCAGTTTTTAATTTAACGGACTAGAGTGGTGTGGATTACTCGTGGATTATTGTTTTATCAGATGTTTGGACTCTCGTTCTGACTGCACCCATTCACACACAGAAGATCCATTAGTGAGCATCTGTTCTGATGAAGCAAACTCGGCTACATCTTGGATGACCTGAAAGTGAGTGCATTTTGATCAGATTTTCATTTTTGGGTGAACTACTCTAAGACTAATCGTGAGTGACCTCCTTGGTTCAAATGCCCACAGCATCATGATGTCAGCTGAAATAAAAAAGATTTTACTGTGGTAAGGAAAATGACTACAATTTGAGGAAGGACTACAAGGGGGAAAAAACAACAAAACCATTAGCATGGTTCAATGAATCACTCAGAATTAGAATTGGAACACACGTAAAAAAAGGTCAAAGGGCCAAGTCTGGTTTCATGTTGATTTTCAGAAGAATTCCATCTTCATTTTTGCATGCTTATGATACATTTTAAAAGTATAGGGCATAATACCAGGGCTCTCAAATTTAACGGCAAAAGTTTGGAGTGAGATTTGATCTGCTATAGGGGAGGAGCCACAAAATATTTGGCCCACCTTATTCTCTGAAGTTATTGCTATCAGTTTAATTTTACTTATTGTTCATAAATGATCAGCACAAATATGAATTATAACAGTTGGTAAATCTGATAAAAGAGACAAATTCATCCAAATGAAATAAATAGCTTTATATATTTTTAAAAAATTTAAATGTATCAAAAATAAACAGATACATTTGGTGCCAAAAGAGCCAACCGAACAACTGAGCCAACTTAATGTACATGCATACTGTACACATATAGTAAGATTGCAGAATCTGAAACTTTAGAAATAATTTAGTATAAATTTGGCAATATTTCCCAGCAGCAGCTCACACTATCTTCGGCAGGCAACTGATTTTTTTTCACAGGCAACTGATTTTGTCCAAGAAACGTAAAATGTGTTACACTTTATATTAACTATAGTTACACAAACATTACAGCTGTAGATACTATGTACCAATGTGTACTTACACTGCAGTTACATACTATGTACACATCAAGTTACAACGTAAGTACACATACTGAACATTAGGGACACTTAATATAAAGTGGTTCTAATAAATACAGACAAAGTCAAGATCCAAACTTAATTATCTACAGCCCTAATGTTTGTGTAACTACGCATATGTAACAACAGACCAAAGCTAATTTTATTTTGAGTTTGTTTTGGCAGTTCAGTTTGACTAACCAAAGCAAACTTTTTGGAGAGTTTGTGTGACTTCAAAATATCATCTGAAACTCCACCTTCTTTGACGTGAGATTTTTTTTTCTGCCCTGGTTCGATTCTCATTCAGCCGAGGTCAGTTAGGGAACAACATCTTCAAGTCACTAAATATATAGCTGAGCTGCCACAGATATCCGCATCTGTACCATCGCTCATGGAGAGATTTTGTAAGCTATTAATTAATGCAAAGAAATTACAATGAAACTTGTATCAACGACCCAAAGTCATGCAAAAAGCGTAGAGAAACATAAGCTGCAAGGTTGCTGCTGCTACTGCTGTTGATCTTTTTTCAAAGGGAATATAAGAGATATACAATAAATAAGCCTTTGTTTTTTTTATCAAACATATAGGCTATATGCAAGCATCGCGAATCATGTTTACAGTACATTATTCTACACCTTTCCTCCAGCAGTGCGGGGGTGTCAGAATGTTTGGAAACAGTATACCGTCCCTCATCCTTTTCGAGCTTCTTTTTGCCCTCAAACAAAGAAAGAAAAATAACTTTGCTTGAAGTAAATTAGGGCCTTTAGGCAAAATACGTTTTGTTGTTGTTGTTTTTTTGTGCTAACTGGCCATGTCACTCTATAACATGCTGGGTTGCTATGAGGTTTAACCCAACCTTCTGGATATAAACTAAACTGCTGGGTCAAAACAACCCAGTCGCTGGTTCTGTCAGTATTTAACCCAGCATTTTTTAGAGTCTAAGGATGAAAAATTGTTGCTGGAGGAAATTTGGCTTTTTGGTGACCTCTCATTAACAACCTGTCCTCTGTGATATCAAGCTAGTAAATTTGTTCTAATATTTATTTTCTTTAAGGGTTTAGGAATGTCTTTGAGCCCTTTGTTTAATGAAATGATGCTAGTGATTGGACCAAACCTCTTTCAGACGAATGATTCCACTTATTTGTGAGCCACATGCAGTAATGATGAAATACACCAATTAACTACATTAACCCACCCCGGAATTTTTACAATTTGTGGACATTACCTCTAAAACAAATCAATATAGCACCATTGGCTTTAGCACAAGGGATTAAACTGGTTCATTTCAGCAGAAGTCATTACCTGCATAATATTATGAGGGCATCTTTCTCCATTGATGGTCATTCAAATTTAGCCATGCACTACTACAGTAAGTTTTTTTCTTAAAAGTATTTTTGTTGATGACATGGATAAACCCTTTGATGTTATTTTTGTTTTGCCTTCCTTAATTTAGGTCTAACTTGTTAGACTTTAAGCATCGCTGTGCGGACTGATTTGTATAACATCAAAGTCATGTGAGAGTGATTCTATAGCACATGGAGCCGTCTGCTCTCTATAACTCTCACGGTACTTTGATGTCACACACCAATCAGTCCACACAAATTAGTCACAATATATGGACAGTGTGTTGCCACACCCTGTGTGTAACGAAGTGGACAACTCGGAGAGGTAAAGTCAATCACAACATTTATTCAACAGGTGGTTCAACAAAAATTAAAGGTAATCAAACAAAGGTTCATCCAAATACTGGGAAGATAACGAACTGAAAGTCTCTTTGATTCTTTTACAGGA
>JAUCMU010000001.1:3159707-3191184 GCA_032275025.1 Enteromius treurensis
GTGTGTGCAATTTCTTTGTACTATATATATAAATATATATATACATAAATTATATAAATTATTATCATCATATATATTATATTATATATTATATATATATTAGTGTTGTCAAACGATTAATCACAATTAATCACATCCCAAATAAAGGTTTTTCTTTGCATATATATTTCTATGTACTGTGAAAATAAGTACTGTACAAACACATGCATGTATATATTTAATGAAACTATGATATGTTTAAATATAAAATATATTTAGATAAAATATAAAATATGAGAAAATAAATATACAAAATGCATTTGCATGTAAGTACTTTCAAAATATATAATGCACTTGTGTGTTTTAATATAAACACAGCATAAACACATATATTATGTTAAGAATATTACCCACGATTAATCATTTTTCAGCACTAATATATGTATAGATAATAATAATTAAAAAAACAATGTACAGCAAATTATTAGATTTGCAAAAAGAAAAAGAAAAAAGAACAATGTAAAAAGAATGTCTCTTCAGCAAACTTTCTATTGCTGACATTCGTTTTAGCCTTTTAATTGCTTACTCTAATAGTCTTTTATCATGTTACTGCATACAGATAGATAGATATGAACAAACAAATCATGTAAAAAAGAAGTCTAAATTAATTAAGACATTGAAGCATTAATGCCATTTTTTTTTCTTTTGGCTTTTTTGATCTCTCATGAACACGAGGTAATGGAAACTACATGGCTCAACAATTATAGATCACTACAAAATAGCTTTTTTAAGATAAAGTAAATGACATCAAACTGCAGGACATTATTACGATTCTGTTTCAGCTGCTCATGTTTTAAAACTCCATATTGTGGTCTTCCATCGTTATGCAGGATTCTTTTTAAGATGTTTGTATTTCAGTATCATATTGCAAGTGCAGATATGATCATGCAGAGTCATTTCATTCCAGAGCAGTTCACAGCCTGGGGTTCTCAAGCATGACTGGCTGCAGCATGGGAACGGACAGCTGATTTTTGGTAGGATGAGAAGACCCAGATTTACCATCAGTGAGAAAGCAAGAGGTCATGTCCAGTATAAAAGCATTAAACACAGCAGAATCCCATTATTTCTGACTATGTCTCAGCTTGTTAGCATTGCTGTTACGGCAGTTTTCTGATAATTGTATCTCTGCGGAGGTGTTTGGTCATCCGTGAGAGTGTACTTACATAAACGGATGTAATTATGAGTAATGATAGTATTTGAGGTGACTTGAAAGGGCATAAATGGCGTTACTCATAGTTTTCTAGTAATTGTGATATGATGCTATATGAATTCTTTGCAATGTTTCCCACCAACTGCAGACGTACTGGAGTCCTATTTTGTCTCACATCCCCAAACAAACTGTGTCACACATGGCATTAATTTGTCACACAATATCAACCTCATCCTGTCAGTCCAGTTCTGCTGCCTTTGATGCTTTAATATAATCTACTTTGAAGAATATGAAGCTGAATTAATCAAAATGGTGCTTTTTTTACGTTTAATCCTATGCATATTATTGTAGGTATAACTCTTTTAATTACAGATGACATTAATAGTGCATTATAATCAAAACACCCCCATGCAGACAGTACATGTGCAAAATATGCTATTATTAAATATGCCTCTCTTATACAACTACTGTATATGGGCTTTCGCTGCATGTTTTCTTGCCCATTTCAACACAAAAGGCCGCACAGTTTGAGGTCTAACTCACAGCCTAAGCCCAAGAATGTGTTTTTTTTTTAAAATAACCGCGAATGTGAGCAATAAGTGATGCTTGCCTTAGCAAATGCCGTTAAATAACCCTGTACGTGCGCAATTTATGTATTGCAACCAAACACAAAATGTGTGCATGCATACCTACACAGGCAATTTAAGGCCTGAGCGTGTGCCAGCTGGCTTTTTAAAATTCAGTATTTTATTTGCATCTTAAACATAATCTCAGCAGCACAGCATTTTCTGCAAACTAACGATATGCTAATGTTGCTCTTGGATTGTTTGCAAATAATTCCAAATTATGTGATCGTGCTCAATTTAGACATCTTCCCATAAAGAGGGGAATGAGTTGATGTGGTATTTTAACCCAGCCACATCTGGGTAGTTGAGCTTCTCAACTACCCAGAATTATTTACAGTCTGTTTTCCTTTATTTGAATGTTCATATGCTTAACCACAGAAATGCAGTTTATAATAATATTTTTTTATTTTTTATTAAAATGCTGTGCTTAACCACAGAAATGCAGTGTTTCTATAATAAAGATAACACATATTATTATTATTTTTATTTTAATTACTTATTCATTAAGATTATTAAATGCTATAATAATTATTTTGATTAATTAAAATATGTATTTTTTGTCATCATTAGTCAATGACAAGTATCACAATGACACAATGTTACACATTGTCGACAAAAGGAAACTTAGCCTTTAAATCTATAACAGTATACAAAACAGCTTATATATGTTCATATTATTTAAAGTTGAAATATCACTTGAAATATGGTTTTTAAAGGTTTTGCGAGATTTACAAATATACACGTACATGAAACATAAATGGTGGAACATAAATACGGCCGTGGCTCGTTTATGAGAATATATCGCCCATTGTGGTTATGTCAAGTACCAACACTTTGAACAAGAGCAGGTTGTAATTTAAATACGACTAAAACTATCTGACACAACAGCTTGCACACTCCATGCTGCCTGGCACAGACAACGCACACAATGCACTGCAACTAAATCAACCTGTGAGTGTCTTGTCTTTCTGACTGTAGCATCTGTTCTGCTGCAAAGTCTCAAATGTGTAGTTATTCAGCACCAGCTGGAAGCCACATTTACTATAAACATTCCCAAAATAATTTCATTGACTTGCTTTCACTTCACAGGATTCTGTGTAATCACTGCAATATGGTCATAATGCGTCAGATTTTGAGTTGACATTCATTTTAGGAGATGATTCAGGTTAATTACCTGAGATAATAAGCATAATGGCACCTAAAATTGCTTTCAGAAACATGGTGGGGTATTTTTTTCTTTTCTTTTTTCTTTCTTTCAGGTTTGACAAACTGCACCATAAACTTCAGTCAAAAGTAAAAAACTAAATTGTCATCATTTACTGTCATTGTATTCATTATGATGGTCAGTAAAGACTAAGCCTTTAAGTAAATAAATAAATATATAGGATAATTGCATTTTATAATGAATTAGCAGATTCAGTTCACAGAACGTCTAGGTTACGAGCGTAACCTACGTTCCCTGAAGGAGGGAACGGAGTTGTTACATATGGGAACTTGCCAGAGAGACCAATTGCCTTTGAGCTTTACACAAAAAGCCAATGAATATTGCCGTGCACTTGATTGCGCTCAGGTGCACCTCATCACTGCTTGAGTGTAAGAGGGCATGAGCGGAGTCCACATGCAGGTTTTCGCTGAAGAGTCATGGCAGGAACGTGTCGAATCACTTCGACGTTACATATGGGAACACCCATGGAACAGGCCACAACTCTAAGACTGCGTTACGCGGAGACCCCCTGCCAACTGGCGAGATACTTTTCAAGTTCGTCAGCAGAGGATCTGCACGCAACCTTCCCCGACACCCTGGGGGCCGGATTAGGGCCCCGACAGGGTTGCCAGTTGTACTGAAGCAGGGTCGGGGGAACGGAGCACATGACTTTAAAACATGGTTCTTGCATGTGGAAATGAAGGAAATGCAATATATCGATGAGATTATGGATATAATTGTGGCTGACTGTGGAATATATATAGAAAAGATTCTTTGCCACACCTACTTGGCGAAGGAGACCCAGAGGAAGCACAGCTGGATCTACTCCATCTAGGTCCGAACTGCGGGGCAGGGAGGACTCAGTTTCAGGCAATCAAGGGAACTGAGAAAAATAGCGCACGGATCCCGTGGGAGTGGCGCAGCAAGCTGGCACCAGCCGGCTCAGTCACCTGCGGTCCGATTTAAAGACATGAGAAGACACGCCCTCTACGCGGAGGTCGTAAAAACTGGCGAAGGTGATGGTGACGCCCAGCCCACAGCCCTACATACAGTATATCTGCTAGAGAGGAGCCATGAGCCCGGGGCCGAGCTTGCATGTTCACTACCTAATTGCAAAAAGGCGTAGTGGGAACCCTGGGCACAAGCTGGCCGGGTATTAGCCTCCAGCTTTTAGGCACTCAACGTTGGCAGAGACAGTTTGCAGATCCCTACCCTCTCACTAGAGGCTAGCACACTGAATACAACATTAAGGCCGGAGAAGTCTGGCGCGTCCATGAGATGCGGGTGCCTCTCTGCCGAACCCCCTGTTAGAAAGAAGGTTTACCTTCGGGGGATTTACAGGGATGGGCTGCCGTAAGGAGCGTACTGCTACCAGCAGGGCTTGTTCCTCGTCATCCCTGAACTTTCACGCTTCTCAAAGAGACTGTGCAAGGAGGCTCGCTGAGGAAGAAAGGTGTACTTAAAGCCCTGGAGGCCAGCTTAGTGCGATTGCGACCCTGCCAAGCAATTTTTTGGACTCGTGGAGGGAAAACAACAGGCAATGGGCAGACTCGGCGCAGGCGAAGAGATTTTCTTGGATCCCGCCGATGATCCATATTAGCTGGGCTACCTGGGGGGTGGAGCTACCATTCTCCAGGTGGGTGGCCATGAAGGCTGCTTTTTATTCAGCTGCACATTTAAGAAACCCTGGAATGTGAACAGCGCGCAGCAATTTTAGCCGCTTGCTCCACAGTATTTGCAGTACGCAATGATCGCTGTATTGTCTGTTCGGAACAGTTGGAGAAGTGTGGCTAACAACTCGAAGCAATATAATATGCCAAAGCAGCTGGACGCCTGGCAGCTTGCCCGATACAGCACCCAAGCCGTGTCATATTTTCTTCCTAGACTCCAGCTGAAATAAGCAGCGACACTGCAGGAAAGCGCCAGTCCGGTGTGAGCACGGTTCTGTGCCCATCTCGGAACTCGATCGTGTAACCAGTGCTGAAGCGGTTTCATATGCAACAAGCCCAGCGGCGTAACGAGCACAAAGTCCCTATGCATGCACGACAGACCCGCGAGTGAGCTATTATCAGTCAGTCGCAGAGAGAGATCGTGGATGCGGATGCCCCTCTACGAGGAGAGAGCATCTACTGAGGGGAACAGTCAAGAGCACGGCGTCTTCCCACAGCAGCATCTGCTTCACCATCAGACTCAACCTCTGATGCTGCAGAAGACCTCTCGACCTCTCTCAGGGCACCCCGAAGGACACACTGGGCCCTGTTACAGGGGGAGTGGTCTCCTTCGGGAGGACCACGGGGCTACGCGGTGCATCAGAAGTCCGCGCAGCTGTCTGAATGGTCATCTGGAGGTCCCCCAGGCAACTCGCCGCGGAAGCCGTGAACTTGATACTGTCAAACGACTTCCCACGGGAAGGACGTGCTGGGAGCCGTCTCACGAATGAGAGTCGGGTCCTCAACGTAGACATGGTCATATGCCTACAGTGAACGCACTGACCATCCACGAATGCTTCCTCAGCGTGCTCTCGGCCCAGGCACGTGAGACAGCACTCGTGACCATCCGAAGAGGTTAAGGAAACTTCCGCAAGCAGAAGCACTCGGTGGGATTGACATCCCGTTACAGAACATTTCACCAACCGTGGAAATTTTGCTCTTTCTACTGGTTGCCCAGGGAAGAACTAACGCGGCACAACTGCCAACTCAGAGGTCTTTGCTCGCTGGATGTTGCAATATGCACTCCACTCAAAGGGTAACTGGTCCGAATAATGTCGGAAAATAAATAATAATAATAACAAGGTAAAGAAACAATACCAAAACAGTAAGAAAAAGTAAAATCATATAGAATCAAATGCTACATTCACTCAAATAAAAAGCAAATAAAATCTATTTAGATATTTTTTGGTTATAATTTGCCTTCAGGGACTTAATAAAATATTGTTAAGTCGCATATTGGTCTGGATTATTAGTTTATGCGATAATCAAACTAATCCAGACCCTGAATTTAACGCACTGGCTCACATTACCCAATTGTTAAAAGCTCAGTGAGAGTGAAAATAAACGTTGAATAACTCAAATGTCAGTCTGTTCCTAACATAAAGCTAGCAATTCAGAAATGTAGGGCAAAAACCATAGGGACATTTTATTACATTGGTATGGTGCTTTTTAATATTTTTCTTAGCCTAAAAGCCTCAGTCCCCATGGAAAATGATTGCATGAAAAAACAACCAGCTGAGCTGTTCAAAATTGATCATTTTGTGTCTCAGAAAGAAAGAAAGAAAGAAAGAAAGTGAGCGGAAGTGGTGTTGGCACAAGCCAACCATCAGAGGTCATGTGACTGCTCCATTTAGTGGTTTTCTCATTAAGAATGGTATGTGGTGGTTGTTTTGATGTGGCACTTCAACTTACTCCATATGATGAGATTTGGCTACTTTCCCAAGGCATGCTAACAATTTCTAGCAGACACCAGAGTGGTGCAGAGGAAAACATGATATTTGGAGAAGTCACAATAGTTTTTTTCAGGGGATTGTGAGTACTATTAATGTGCAATGTGATTGTAAGGTCTTTTGCCAGAGTTCATTGTATGACTTATGTGTGTTGTTTATTAATGATACAATGAGAGGCAATGACCTCGGCTGCATAGGTCACTACTTTTACATTGCAAAGTTAAACATGCAAATCCTAGCTGACACACAACTACAAACACACTGTTGTTAAAAGGATTTGTAGTACCATATTACGCTACTACTCTCAAAATTATGCAAACAACTAATGCAGCTAAAAATACGAGGCTTTCAGTTAGATATGCATACGAACCAAACGATTTAGAAAAAAAAAAAAAGAGAATAAACTGTGTAAAATATAATGTTTTCAGTCCTACACTCAACAAGGCAGCGCCAACGACGGGACAGGGAACCCGCGTCTGCTCCTCCCACCCCCAAACAAAAGAGAACCAGAAACTCACACATTGCAAACTATCACCCGCAGCATTCAGGTCACGTTAGGTATTTCCCTTTGCCATTTCAACCCAACATCCAGCTGTTTAACCAGAGCTGCATCTTTCTGCTCTAACACAGTAAAATAATGTTTGTATTGGCGTCAACGATACTTTAGCATTAAAATTTAACATAAGGGTACGTTCAAAAAGCGCGTTGCTTCCTTCACCAATTTCAAAGCGCTTCACGCTTGCGCGCCTGTAGCATCTGCTGTTACTTGGCAACCAAGAAAGCGCTGTCAGATCATTCTGCTTTGAAAATCATTTCTGCTTTGGATTTTAAACCGCGCAGCTCTGTTGAAAAAATGAAGAGCTTGCGCGCGCAAAACGCGCTGCATGTGAAGGACCTCTAAGCCCCTGCTGCTATGTTCATTAATACATTTAACAACAAAACACCTCAATCTCTTAGGAGTCATGCTTGTCTCTGCATCTCAGTCTGATGACGGCTCACTCAGGGCGGGTCTGAGGTAAGACACCAGTTCAGTCTGTGTGACACTCTGCTGTCAATCATCTATTGTGGGAGTGGCCTCTGTCTGTGTGACGCCACATCGACATGCATTTGAAAATGGCTTAAATTCAGAAGGGGCAACTTATTTTTATTAAATTAAAAGAAAACTACCTGTGGATTTTTATCATTGTAGGGTGGTTGTGTACACACACTCCCAAAACACATTTCAGTCAAAACAGCTTTTAAAAGTGCGTGTGGCACCGGATGACCCCTTTAAAAAACACATTGTGGTACAATGGTGCACATATCCTATAGCTTTATATCTACTGTACTTGAAAATAATTCAAATTGATTTAACGCATTAATCTTAGGCTTATCACACCACATATTGCCACAAGTTTATTTTACCGAGTGATTGATGAATTTGCAGCCAAATCTGATTCGATTGGATGTCTGGCCTGTGATATTAACAACAGAGATATGGGAAGTGTTATGTCCTTCCTGTTTTAACTACAGATAACTATATAAGTTACAGTTCATTACTTGCATCAAACAATGTTTTGTTTTGTTGTCTTTTGCTGTCTGTGACTCCATCAGGACAGACTGGCAGAGAACCACTGCTTTAGAGCGTCCTTGACGGATACAAGCAGCATGTGATGCTTCTGTACAAAAGAATGATGTGATCATAATGCAATATCCCATGATACTCGCTGTGGTCTCATTCTGTTTGAAGAAGAGTCTGAAGGAGAGAGACATACCTCGGCTAAATTTAAAACCAAACACCTGACCTGGGGAATCGACTTTGGAGGGCAAACAGCTCATCAAAGATACACAAAATAAAAGTCCCAGTCTTGTGGTAATCACAAAGTAGGCTAGATTTCTGCAGAAGGTTTGCCTCTGGATGTGAGCTTTCATTTACAGTTGTATTGGGAAGCTCAGCTTGACCTGGGTAAAGCCCCAGGCGATTCAACCACAAAGCTAATTGCGTGTAGTAGGGAGATTGAGTGGCTTTGACCGCCCAACCGAACTACAGCTGAGAACTGACTTCTGCTGCATATATAGACTTGAAGGAGGGATTCAGGAGGGAATCTGACACTAAAGTCAAGCTAACCAGGGGGGAATTCGCTGCCCAGGATCACTTAAAATCTATGACTCTGCCTACATTTCTGCAAAACTGCAAAAATGAACCTAAACATATATAACTGCAGATTCCAAGTGAAATAAACACTAGAGGCTGTAAAGCACAGAATTTCACTCTTTTTCACACAAATTATAATTACATATAATAAGAACAGACCATATAAGGTCTAGAATTATTTTTGCACACTTCCTTTCACTGTACTGTTTTGAACTCAAAACACTTTTACTGTAATGCATGGTTTGTAAACTAAAAGGTTTACACATTTGCATCTTATAACTTGCTCCATATGTACTGTTTGACATGTCTGAGATAGTAAACTTGCTCGGTAGCCCACCTGGTACAGCACTTACCTTAACACAAAATAGCTCAAAGACATGTACGAACAAGCTAAAATGTGTTTGTGTCTCTTTTGCTTTTGTTATGTTTGCTTTACAATGATACACTTCCACCAATAAAGTAAAATATTCAGACATACAGTACAATGTAGTCGCATGTGCTCACTGCATTTGATTTTGCACAGCACAAAACAACACAGAAATCAGACACACAGTTTTTATGTGTTCATAATGGATTGAAATTTACTGAAATTATATGTATTGAAACAGGGGGAAAAAAAATAAGTACAATGCAGTCGTTTATGATTGTTCATGTTCTAACTGGCCACACTTCTAAATTACATTTAGTAATATTTCACAAAAACAAAGCTTATCCAATTAGAACCTAGAATTTGAAATATCAGTTCTATAACATGGGACTTTTCATTGGGATATCAAATTATTTAATACATAAACTATTACATACAAAAAAAATCGCTTCCTGCAGTTGCACCTACTGAATCTTTAGTGAACCAAGCACTAAAACAACTCAGAAAGCGCATAGAAAAAGTGAATTCCCTCCTCAGTTTTAGCTGTGCTTCATTTTGCAAACGACTTCTCCTGTGAAAAGCACTAGCATGATTTTTTAATGCCCCTGAATAAAATGGTCCCTTGTGGGAAATGAATGTTGGCTGAACATGGGTGAAATGTTAGACCACCAACGCACGGTAAAGAAAGACTGGAACACATTGGTTGAACTGTGAGGAATTGTAAGAGGCATTTCATTGCTTTCAGAATACTACTGAACAGTGAAAGCAAAAAAACCTGCAAGTTTTTTGTCTGGTTTTATCAGTGGCAGATGCACTGTATATACTGTACTTCCAATTCCATAAGGAAGAGAAACCATTTATTTTGTTTATCTGCACTTCTCATTAAACTTTTACTAATATTAATATTTAATACTAAACTGTAGCCACTAGATGTCTGCACAGCCATGTGTGTGTGTGTAAAAAAAAATAAAATAAATGTTTTATTAAAAAAATAAAAAAAATAAAAAAATAAAAAAAAATAATTAAAACAGCACTGTTTCCAAAATTCTTAATAAATGATTTCTGAAGCATCATGTGACACTGAAGACTGAAGTAATTGTGCTGAAGATTCAGCTTTAATCACACGTATAAATTATATTTTAAAGTATGTTAAAGTAGAAAAGTGTTAAATTAATACAGTATAATGATATTTCACAATATTATTGTTATATATACTGTACATACTGGTAGTGTATAAACAAAAGATGTTGGTAATGCAGTGGTAATGCAGTAAACAGTGTCAATTGAGTATAAAATAAATAAATAAATAAAAATGAAGATTTAAATGAGGATAAGCTCCTGGGAAATCTAAATTTGTGGATTGTTGTGAGTGTGCATTGGAAATCTTTTCAATCTCTAAACAATGCATCATCATTGTCTGCTTAAGGCAAATCAATGACTCTCGTAAAACCATTTAGTTTGCCTGTTCCTAATCAAGGCTCAAGATAAAGACAAATAACATTAAACAAGTCACATTCTCAGACAGCAGAACTTGCATATGATAAATATAGTATCAATTTGGCATTAAATAGATTCTCTGTGTTAACCCCAATACAAAGATAAGTGACTAAAAAACTGACCTGGGCACAAAAAAAAAAACTAAATTGAACGGCTTCGTTTTCTTGCCACAGGCCAGTACTTGACCTTGCTGGATTGCAGGACAATTGCCACCCCATAAAGAATAGTTTGAAGGCAGCTGTTTTCACACAGTCTCAATGATGGCTCTGGAGAAAAATCATTCATTATTTTTCATTATGTCCAGCCCTTGCTCTCAACTTCTACAAAGATAATTAGCACCCCTGGTTATAATGCGATACAACTACAGTACTACCTATGTTAAAAAATAAATAAATAAAAATAACAGAAGTCAGATGCTTCACAAAACCTTCCAGCATATGGAACTCAATTTGCTTGGAAATCAGTTTGGCAAAGCAGGAAAAGTCAATTGCGATAGATGTTAAGGCACGTATCATTGACTATATGTGATTTGAACAGACAGTACCGGACATCCTGCTAGACTGAAAACACACGCCAGAGTCGACAGAGCGGAGCAGCTTCAGCCAGCGGCGTGAACTCTCTCGCAGCCTCTGTCTTAATAAAACAGCATTTGTGAACTGAAGGATGCGCCGGCAGCAACACCACGCAGACGACTGTGTGTTCGGGAGGGATGGGGAATGAAGTGATCGAGGCATGTGTGTGTGCGAAACCAACGGCATCATGGTGTCATATAGATACAGAAATATTAAGATGATTAATCTTAACAATCTGTGATGCATCCCAAATGCTATAAAGTTGTGTACTGTATATATAATTGTATTAAACGCTACCGTGTGTCCACCTGTGTGTGTGTGTGTGTGTGTAGAAGTAGTTTTAGCATTTAATTTTGACATTATATTTTAATATATCATTAAAAAATAAACACTGGGCATGACATACAGTAGGGGATATATATATATATTATAGCCTGAATATACTGCATTAATATAATACAATGCTGCATATGGGTAGTTGACAAATAAGGCTGTGTCACGGTGTGACATAGCAAAAATGTAAAAACAAAATATCAATAAAATAACATATACATGATATGATACATACAAAGAAAAATAAAAAAAGATACAATTATGAGGAAAATGTTGATAGTTACAGTGCATTTATTAAAAATATATATATTTCACTAAATATATTATTAATTAATTATTATATTATGTATTAATATATTTCCTGATGTTTAATCAATATTAAATGAATTTTTATAAAACAATTGGAATCAGTAAGATTTTAGTTTGTGTTTGAAGGCTGCATTGATTTGATAAATGATACTGCAAAAATAATTTAAAATAAATACGTAATAGTGATATTACATTATTAGTTTTAAAAGAAGCGTTTCTATATGAGCATATTTATAGATATTTGAGAATATTTGAAAATATCATTTATTTTAGAGACCAAAGCTGAATTTTTTCAGCATCGTATTGAAAACATTGCCAACCATGTGGAAACCATGAAAAAAGTTTTGTATACAGGATACAGGATTTGTATTCATGTATTTAAATATATCTCGAACAATGTTGTTATCATGTATGAAGTCGTTCATAAACTGAGTGACTTAATAAAATGTATTCAACAAGTTTGCAGTTGATTCTTTGTCAACGTGACACATGTAGCAACATGCATAGTTTGCCAAAAATGAAAAACAACCCAGTTTGTCACTCTAAATCATAATGCTGGTCCTCTGTGTTTTTCTGGTCTCTTAATATATGGCTATTATTTTCTTTCTGAATAGCTATGAAAGCGATACTTTTGATTTATTATGCTAGAATGAGCCAGAGCGGTAAATTAACTTGTCTAAAAGCGACGTCAAGACTCCCGTATCCACATGCGTTTAATGACGACGCGAGGAGCCATTCCAAGGCAGACTGAAGGTGAGAATTCAATCACAACAACACTGTAGGGAGTTACTTTGCACAGCGTGGTTTGCTTCTGTCACTTTTAATGTATAATTACCATTAAAGACACAGACGCGCCACACCGCGCACAGCATGAGTATGTGTTTGTGTTAACTGCTTGTAAAGAACTAACCGTACATGCTAGGGAGCCACTCTTTGCTACCATTGTAATTAAGGTGGTCTTAGCAAGTGTGAAGGCATTCATCAAGACAAAATGTTATTTACTTTGAAAAAGCAATTGTCTCTGACCAGCACCTTCAGTGGCACTATACGTAACAAATTCGCTGGTTATTCCCTTGAGATATGCATGCGGCAGTGCAACACTGAAAAGAAACATGGAGGCATTAAAAATGCATGGCAGTCCCTGTACTGTCTTTGTGGCTCTTCCGTTTTGGAGGTAACAAGCCAGAGAATTCAGGATGTGGTGACTCAGTTTTGCTTAGCGCAGTTAAAAGAAAGGGAAAGCGGCTTTGAAAGTCAGAGGATGCAAAGCAAAATTTCCCCTTAGGTCTGGTAAAGTAAAAATTTGATTTTGTGGCAAGGAATGGGTTTATGACAGCAACTTCTACGTATATGACAAGAGGAACGACAGAGAGCCCTTTTGCTCTCTACAGCATAAATTGCTAACTTCTTATATGAAGTCATCATTTGCAATGATTTTATTAAGTCTCGCTTTTAAGTGTTGTAATGCATTCCAGGAGTGTCTTATTTATTTGCATCTGATGCAAAAGAAAATAATTAAACACTAAATTGTAATTTGCTGAACTGTTTTGCGGTTTACTTAGTAATTAACATTTATTTGGCAAGGGTGAACTGAATTCATCAAAAGTGACAGTAACACAAACAAATGAAGCATCACAAAATAGACAAGAATTTGTATTTTCATTGCTATTTAATTATTAATTTATTTTCTTAATTATTTGTTTATTGAAATAATAAATTAGCAGATGATGCGACAGTGGAATATGTTCTATTATATATAAAATATGTGTATATTATATGTAAAATATGTTTATTTCCAATATAAATTATATGAATATATAGACATAAAATGTATACTACAAAATATACTATGTGTGTATTTATGTATAGTAAATATTTCAATAATATATTACAATTTACAATTACATTATTATAATTAATATTATTATTATTAATTTCTTTATTTATTCCTGTTTTTTTAATCAAATGAAGGTAGCCTTTGTTTCTAAAATATATTTTTTATTTATTTTTATTTTTTTCAGACTTAAACGGAAGTGCGTGGATAATAATTTAATTAGAAATAAAACAAAAAGGCTCAAAGCAAATTCAGTTCTGTCTGCATTTAAAGTTTTATTTGTCCATTTATGAAATGTGGCACATTGTAACAGGGTTTGTAAAAAAAAGAAAAAGAAAAAAAACAGTTTCTCTGAGCACAACACAAGCATCTGTCACAGTGAATGTTGCATTTGGCATAATTTGTAGGCTGCAAAAATACTGGTGAACATTATTTAGCACAATAATGTCCAAAAGACTTTCCTGAATGACTATTTATAGCATGAACTAAAGCAGGTTTATGGAAAATTTGCATTCAGGGAACTTACGTTTCTGACTAAGAGGTCATTTTTTGCACTGCAGGTTAACATTATTAACTGGAAATATTTTAGTGCCAGTATTAATTTCCTTAATAAACTTGAAAAGCAGCATGAAAAGCAGCGCTAGTACGACGCTAATTAGTTTCGCTCTCCTTAAACAGTGTGATATCGGTAAATTATGCAAAACATTAGTATGATGGATCTGCATTATAATTTGAATGAACTTTGGAAAAGACCTTTGTGGTCAGTTGTCAATTGAATTTTCATCATCACAACAAATAAATGTAGATGATAACCAAAGGTCGCCTGGAGAAAAGTCAACACAGGTTTTTTTTGAAAATGTAGTATTTTTTATGTCTTTGTACTTCAAAAAGAGGCCACAAACTGCCAGATGAAAGGCATTAGTTAGTCTAATCCTGTCGAAATAGGAACGCCTTTAATTACCAAAAGTGGATCAAAAAACATTGAATTCACTACAGTTTTCAGCTAAAATCGACAGGAGTGGCAGCAAAACACCAACAACTTTTAGTCCATTTTTGCTCAAATTATGATTAATGGAGAAGATTATTAATTAATAATTTTATATGGTTCCCTTATCAAATAAGTATGTTATGCCCTCAAAACAACCTTTACCATTTGCAGGTCCATATACAGTATATGACTATATAAAGCTTCTCTGGTGTGGTAAACTTGCTCAATAGCACACCTGGTACAGCGCTGAATTTACAATGCTCCTGTGCAATACTGTTAAACACAAGTCGTACTAAAAAGAGCTCTTGAAAGACTTGAAGGTGCATGTTATAATGGCATTGTTGAATTAGCAAATGCATTGGTATATGCAAGCTAAAATTATCGGTTAGGTTTTGTGTGAGCCTGACACATTATTCTCAAACACTGTAAAGCATTAACATTTTAACGCCATTCACAGACATTTAATTTGGTAAATGCCTCAATGTATACAGCAGCCAACCTAATAAACCATTGCCAAACTCACATTTAACTGTTTTAGATCAAATTGAACATGCTTTTAGCATCACTCACAAAAAAATTGCAACTTGCAAAATGAAAAAGAAGCAACAAAACATAATTTTGCAGAAATGTCATCTCAGGTACGTTTTTCCAAAGAGCCCGCTAATTGCACTCAGGCGAACATTTCAAAATGTTAAACACCTTCATTATGAAGATCAGACTTTTTTTATGCCAACTTTTGCTTCAGATGAAATAACAGTTGGTGATTCGAGGACTGCTGACATCCCATCTGACTTAATAAATCCAGAGCACATGACCTTCCACAACGCCCCACATCCAGACAACAGGGAAGCCAATCCCATCCAAATCACTACATGAAACGACACCCATGCCATGTTTATAACTATACCTCAAACTTTCAGCAAAACATTTCTCGGAATAGTGGAAAAGACCATGCAACAGAAATACGCAACACTTGACAAAGTAGTAAACAAGTTTTGCATGAAAACAAGTGCACAATTCCTTGATACAAAAACAAGCATGAACACTTCCTGCAGCCTTACAATTGTGCAAAACTGTCACTGTGCGTTTTTATCACTCGAGCTCTAGCTCAAAGGAATATGGAACATAAAGGGCGCTGATATGAAATTCAGGGTCTGTTAATTCACTGGCCGTTTTCTTCAAAGCGTCGAAAAGGATCTCGAGGCTGCCAATTCAACAAGCGTGGAATTCAAGCATACAAAAGACGCAAGCAGAATATCTCCGAAAGTCCATCCTCAAAGAGCATTTCATCCACTCTGAGACATAAAAACAAGTCTCCAGTGTGCCGGGCCCCACTCAGCACGTTATCAAAGTCTTACGGGCACCCGCGCGCACACAGCGGCCCAATTTTACACCAGGCTGACGCGTCTTCCTGACTTTCTCCCAACTGACGCGGAACATCTGTCACCAAAAGGACTGGATAAGTTGAGCACCAGCGGAGAGGAAATATGGCATTATGGCCTGCTTGCCAAAGCACCACTATAACAGTGCCCTCCATTTTTCATGGCTTATCTCCAAACCGGTGACATCCCCCACACTGTTGAGTTCCACTTTGGAGGAAGAAGAGGGTAATATTGTTTACAAAAGCATCTGCTTCGCCTTGCTCCCCGACGCGACTCCCCTCGGACGCTAAAGTGCTTAATCCACCGTCTTAGAGAAAATAGCATGCGCTACTTCAACAGAATTAGCATTGTGGGATTAATCGCTCTGAAAGCAGTCGAAAAATACCTGCGTCCGCTGCTCCAGAAAATTATCAGACGGGGGAATTCGTCATAAAGATATGTAGAAAAACATCACTTAGAACTATGTTTAATTCTGCGCCGGTTCGATAGAACACACAGAAGCGTGACTGCAACCCTAACCTTCAGCTATTCCTGCAAAATGTGTCTGATTCTGATACTTTTAATCATGCGGCTTATTGAAGGGAGGCTTGATTTCCACCTGGTGGGTGATAAAACAGGTGAACAAAAATAGACTTGCATTGAGCAGGGCCTCAGGGGACCAGGATCTCATAGAAGTCTTTGAGTGGGCTCTCATACAACTCAGAGCAGTATGCGATGGCCTGTAAACCATCTAAAATAGGTTCAGAGGTTGAGTTAGGGGTGGACCTTCACACTTATTAACCTTGCATTACTTTTAGTAGCTTTTAAATGCAAGTAGTGAAATAGTGAAGTGTTATTATTTAAGTATAAGCATTTATTATTATTGTTATTATTTATGGTGTCATACAATTGACATGGTATAAATTCATGCAAAATCACAGCCTTGTGAAATAGCTACATTTTTTGCACAAGGATAACTTTAACAGTTAGTTAAACAAATGAAGAAAATAAAAGGTTTCGAGGTGGGTAAGATTAACCTAGTTAATTGTTACAATAATCCTGTGAAATACTTTAATCAAATATACTTTGTTTCCCTTTATTTAACCAGGTAAAAAAATTACGGAAGTGACCCGGCCAAGGTAATATATTATATATATATATATTTTTTTTTTTCCCTCCGGTCTTCAGTGTCACATGACTCTTCAGATATCGTTTTAATTTGCTAATTTCCATTTCTTATTATCCATGGAGAATTTTATTTTTCAGGATTATTTGTTAAAAAGAAGGTTCAAAAGAACAAAGAATGGTTATAAATGTATTTGCTGACGCTTTTAAACAATTTAATGCATCCTTGTTGAATTTAAATTTAAATTAATAAATACAAATAAAAAAAATGTATAGGAATAATAAAGAAATAAATAATTACGTTGAAGGATGGTCATACAGTATCTACAGCCAGTAGATACCACCCATAATAACATGCAATATTCTAAACCACTAAGGACACCTTAGCAACCAGATATATCACCCTGGCAACCACATAACGCACTAAAAAACAGTCGTAACACCATATTAGCAATGCCCAAAGACAGATGTGACGTACATGAGCAAAACATGCATGTGAATGTCTCATGTAATATATCCACACCGCTCTGCTTTCATAACAAGCTGAGCTCATTCAGGCAGAGAAACCTCCAGGTACATTTAGACATGTATGAACAAAGACTCTCTGTAGACACCTTCATAACATACATACTGTACATGTGAGGAGCCGTATGAACGGCTGGCTGTCTCCTGTGACACACACCACTGCACAGATGGGTTCAAGTCCCTATTTCAGTGGCGCTGAGAGGCAAAGACAGCACTGAAGATATTCCGTTTCATTTACTGAGGAAAAAAGTAGCTGTTGTTGTGGCCCAAATAGGAATTAGGCCATTTAAGTTCCACGTGTCAATGCTTAAGTATAAAACAAAAAGTCAAAGTACAGTATCAAAACATTCATCATTTATGCGTTATACGCTTAATATGCATAAAGTTATCATGGCAGTAATCATGTTACAAAGGGCTGTTGTTCCTCTTTGATGAACCTTCCATTCATCAAAAATCCTTTTAAAAAGAATTACACTTTCTATGAAAAATATTATTTAGAACAAATGTTTTCAACATTAATAAAAATCTGAAATGTTTCTTGAGCAAGACTCGGGCAATGATGCTGAAAAGCCGGCTTATTTATTAAAGAGAATATGGATTAATTACAAATTTAATAATATGCTGTGACATAAAATAGTTATTTTAAATAAATGTAATTAAATAAATTTAATTGTGTTATTTAGTTAACCAAATAAATGATCATAAGAGACCTATGATCAAAATAAATGAAGAAATCTTAACAACCCCAAATTAAAAAATAAATTATAATAAATTATAATAATAAAAATAATTCAGTGTGTTACTTTACCTTTACCTAAATTCACTAGCAAGAGAAAATTTTTTCTACACCATTTTTTTTCAGGCAGTGTAATATATCTGAACTAGAACAAATTGAATAAAAAGACCACAACATAAGTAATGTTTCAGTTAAAATGCTATATTTATTATAAAAATCAAAATCCATAAAGGTTTCTTTCATCTTTCGGCTTATTTAGGGTACGTCTAGGTGGCACGTCTCAAGACCTTTGCAATATGTCTCAAGTGAAAAGGCAGATATTAGATAAGAGACACAATATGAAGTCTGAGGTCTCTAAACAGCTGAGATTTGATCAATCAGGGCAGGTAAAATGCCACCGACTCGAACAGCAGACTGTGTCAAATAATATACTGTACCAGCACGCTTGACGGAAAAATACCCAGCGCGCTATCAAAGCCTTCACCTCAGGGGAGGACTATAGCATGCCAGTCAGGCGTGTGTCGCAGGAGCGTTTTAATGACGCATGCCAGTGTGTGTGTGTGTGTGTGGGTGGGTTTGATGGGCTGAACATCATTTTAACGGCTGGGCATTCACATTAGCCTAATTAACAGCATGTCTACATGTAAACCAGGTGTAATTGCTCACTGAAGGCGTCAGCGAAACAGAAACTCTGAGATTTTATGAATGTGAGCGGTGCTTGAATACACAAAACTGGTGTTGTAGTTGCTAGGTGGTTGCATAGTGACTCAAGTCAAAATAACCCATCCCTAAGTTGTTTCCATTCAGGGTGCAATTTGAGTGTACAATTAGTAGCAAGTTAGTGTGCAAGTGTAGTTACAACTCAAACTGATTTTTATTATTTTTTATTATTTAATTGAATACATTTCCTGCATTCTTACATGCAAAACAATGAATAATAAACACAACTTTATGATTTGTTGACCGAAATAGGTTTATAAATTGACAGTATACAGACACTTTCAATAAGCTATAAGCACTTTTACCAATAAATAAATAAATAAATAAATAAAATAAAAAAGTATTATTGGTTAGAAAAGTTTTACTTAACAAAGTATTTATTTGATCTTTCTAAGTGTTCGGTTTTACAATTAACATCAGTGTTTTTTTTGGTTCTTTTACCTACCTTTAAATGTTTTTGAGTGGTTTATAAAAATCTGATAGTGTATGCATTTGTACAATCTTGTGTATTAATGATCCAGAGATAAAAGTAAATGCAATAAATGTATTAGTATGATGATGAGTTTAGTGTACAGTTACATAATGTGAGGAAGTTGTATTATATATATTTTTGGATCTATTTTTTTATATTTTATATAATTTTTCTTATGCTATATGTCAACATTTTGATAAAAGAACATACATTTACAGTGTGTTAATGTATCTATTTAAGTTCTAAACTCTGGTTACCACAAGAAAACTATCTGTCTATAGAAATTTTCTGTAGAAAACAGGAGTTTCCCCACTGATTTTCACAGCATGGACAAATCTAAATTCTTTTTGCGTTCCTCAGAAGAAAGTAAGTCATGCAGGTTGGATTGACATTAGGGTGAACGTATTTTTTAGTCAAACCATAGCTTTGAGTAACATGAATAATATATATAGCACAGGAAAAGAAAATGACTGTCAGTTTCAAATACGGAAGATATCAGGCAATTCTTTCTTAATTCACTTCGGGCCCTAAATGAACTGCCAGTAGAGGCCCCTGAAGGACAACAGTCACTTAGAAATGAATCTGATCCTTTTTTTTTTCTGTGCTTAAAATGAAAGTCAAAGTCTGCCTGAAAGCACCCATCTAACATCCCGCTCAACCCCTGAGAAAATGAGTGGGAGAGCTTCCGCTATAAATGCCAGCGCTGCTCTCTTCAGACAACAGATTACTCTCAGAGACGTTTTATGCATTTCAGTCCTTCTCCTCTCAGCTCCTACCAAACGCGCACTGCTTTCGTTGGAAAATCCCTGATTATTTTTTAAAGGCTCCTCACTTCCTGCCAGCATAAATGGACGCCTCTCGGATGTTATTCTGAGCAGATTATAATAGAAACAGTGTCTGTTCACTATTGGTCAAGATCACAAACGCACCATGTTGTTACAGATTATATGTGAAGTTCAACTTAAAGGCTAAACAACTAATTATGCATGATGAATAGAATAAATAAATAAAACACATTTATATATACACTATCTAAAATAAAATAAAACATTTATGGATTATCTTTATTATGATACTTTGGTAAGAAGCAAGAGTTAAAGGTAAAATGTCTAAATGATTGATTTGTTGACATTGACATTGATTGATAGACTTGAATCTCATGGATTATTGGGATGTTTTTATCATATGTTTGGACTTTCATTCTGAAAGCACCCATTCACTGCAGATGATCCGAAGTTGAGACACTGATGCAATGCTACATTTCTTAAAATCTGTTCTCATGAAGAAACAAAACTACATCTCGGACAGCCTGCTTGTCCAGTAAAAACCTATTCATTGTAGAAGCAATTCAAGACAGACCGATGCCAACATGGGCTGGTTGTGTGACATGCCATCATCATAAAGAAACAACAAAACTATTATATAACCTGGTTTAATTTAAAGGCAGTTCTATTTGCAAAGATGAAAAACATGTTTTCTGTTTTGAAAAAAGACTTGCTGTCTGACAGCATTAAACTATCTATAGAAATACAAAATGCAAAGCATGCTTATATTAATTATTGAAATATGGAAATGATACAAATCAATTAGTTTCATTTTTTATCTTTTTACATTTTTACAAAAAGGGTCTTCACCTGGTGTCCAAAGTAAAACTATTTGAGCAGCTCAGAATCTATCCACATGAATGCTTTTTATTAACTTGCTGGTCTTTTATGAACTTCTATTTGCTGGCAACTTTCTAGGTCACTCCAAAGAAACGTCAAGTCACATTCCTCAGCATTTAACCTTCTTCGCACAACGTCACATGCCTCCAAATGTATTAAATCAATAAACAAGTCTAGATGCTCCTGATGGAGATTTTACATGACTTTTGCAGTGACCTGGATGAGTGAGAAGCTTTACAGACATGCCACATTCCCTGTGAGAGACACTGATCCGAACACAGCAGCGATACTCGGCTGAGGTGCCCGGCATTATGAATCTAGACACTTCAACACATTTCGTACAATACATTTCTTGGTCTTATATAGGACACCAGATCAAATTCAAATGTTTTATAGCTGCTTGAACAATTTTGATTACATTAGCAATTTGAAAATGTATTTTGTAAATTAAATGCATCCATTTGTCATAATCACAGTATGTCTTTAAATTAGCATTATTTGGAAACTTGTGAATTCTTATCTGCCATTAGTGTACTGATCATGTGTGTCAGGGCTGCATATATGCAAAATCAAATGAAGTTTCAGAAAGCTCAGCAATGGCCACATAGTATTTTAAACATGAATCACTGACTCCATCATGTGGCTATTGAGTGTTAAAACACTACGTTCACGGAAATGGCTATAGCTTCTCTATCCAGTGTATCATATATCACAGACGCATATTAAAATGTATTTTCATTCAGAGTCGTTTGATATATGCAGACTTTGATGATGTGACACTTTCACCTACATTTATGAAAAGGAAACATCATCCTCTTCATTCCTGAGCCCCATTTCAAATACATGTCATTTGCATAATCTGTTATTAAATTGTCAGTAGATAATGTGACCCATATTGGAAAAAGTGCTGCAGTTCTGCTGCAAACCAAACGAATTTATTGCATTGTTATCCTTTCTATTATTATATTTTATTTCACAAAAATAAGGCGGTTTAATAAGGAAATGACAAAATAAATGAGATGTTTTGTATAAATTAGACTTGCTCAGTCTACAATCAAACACATCTCAAGACTTTTTGCAGTTTATAGATAAAAAGTATTAATAAAATATTTTAAATGAACTCACTGACATGCATTTTCTTTAGGATTTCTGATTACTGTGTATGTACTTAAATGTCCTATAATGACATATATTCAGGACATATTACATCTGTGAATGTTTATATCTAAAGAACATTGGTGGAGTAGTAGGCCTCATTTATATTTTCAATAACAACAGCGCCCCCTATCGGCCCCTATCTGCTGCGTTCTATACAATTCTACACGCACAAAAAACTGTTTAGTGACAGTTAATCCACCTGCTTACTGATGCCATCACAGGTATCTGACCAACATCAAGACCTCTGTCTATCCTGCATAAAACACAAACATGTGTGCGTGTGTAATGGTCAAACTCTAGGAATAAATGCAATACACAACTTTTACAAAAAGAGCATCAAATATGATTTATTCAAATATGAAAAATATTTTCCCTGCGGGGGAAACTGCGTCAAACACACTTTGGATAAAGACATGGGGATTCCAGACTTCTCCTTGAACCTTGATACAGAGCTATAAAGAATCTACTGTTTGCATCAAAAAAAGTACATTCATTTATGACATATCCAAAGCACCATTTTAATGTGCCTGCTCTTCCATATTTGCATGGCTGAAAGTTTGCATCCCTAGCTGCACGGGTCAGCAATAGTCTAAATAAATATCTGCACCAAATCAAACATGTCCTACCTCAAGGTTTACTTTTAATCCACATACAAATGTAATATTTATTCATTAGTCTGCTGAGATGCCAGATGCTAAAGCGCTACCTGTTTATAAGAAATGAGTAGAATCAAAGATGGTTGCTTAGGTAGTTCAAGTGTATTCATATTGCCCGCTAGTGATGCGTGGGTTGGGTATTTTTCCAACCCACCGGTCCCACTTTTATGAAATTATTTGTCCCGCCCCGCACCACTTTATCTATTTTTACAACCCGCCCCACCCCGCACCCATGACCATTAAATAGACATAGGCATTGTAATTTAAATGAAAACCTTTAAAGGTGCCATAGAATGGAAAACTGAATTTACCTTGGCATGGTTGAATAATAAGAGTTCAGTACATTGACATAACATTCTGTGAGTCTCAAACACCATTGTTTCCTACTTCTTATATAAATCAAGCGTTTGCAAAAGACGACTGAAAAACAGTCAAATTCCAACACAACACAGACTGACGCTCCCTTGATCCACATTTCGGTGGCTCAAGGGAGCGTTTCTCTTCAGAACCAAACGTAATATTAATTCTCTGCGTCTTCAGTCACTCAGATGTTGGGAGTAAATGACTACTGCTATGTTCATTAATAGATTCAACAACAAAACACCTCAATCGCTGAGCAGTCTTGCTTGTCTCTGCATCTCGGTCTGATGACGGCTCACTCAGGGCAGGTCTGAGGTAAGACACCAGTTCAGTCTGTTGAATATTATGTGTATTTGTAAGGCATATGTTTATTCCAACTTGATCTCACAAAATTCTGTGTTCTGACCACTTACTCTTAACACAAAATTCAGTGTTAGTGTCATGGAATCGTCGAAAATTCAGTGATGGGCTCACAGAAGAGATAACAATGTAAGTCAGTGACCGGCATCAGCTGTGATCCATTCATTTCATATAAATTTATACTTTCATTGCAGCACCTAATCCCACCTTTACCCTAAACCTACCAACGTCTGAACAATATAAAACACACACCGACAATATAAGCGCAGTCACAGGTATTTATTGCAAAAACTGACCATAAACAGGAAAAAAAGCATTACAAACAAGATGTTGCATTTCAAGTCCTTCTGAAGCCATATTATGTCTTAGGTTGTAATCGCTGAAATTATCCCGCTCTGTTAATGCGCTCACATCTCGTTCAAAAAGACACTCTCGTCCTGTAGAATGACGCAATCAATTCCAAGACATATAAGAGCCAATAGCTTTTCACAATAGCATGACGAGATTGGTCACAAGACACACAAGAACCAATAGAAACTTACAACGAAGGCTGATGTAAGGATTCTCCTGATGGCTTTTTTTGAATTTGTGCAAAGCAGCAGCTACAGCACAGATGAGTCATGGCTGACGCCTGATGCCTGTCACTTACATTGTAAGTGTAAGTTTCCGTGAGCCCATCAAGGAAAGTTTTTCAAATATTCAAATTTGAGTTAAGAGTCTATGGTCATTACACGGAATTCTGTGAGATCAGGTTGATTTGTTCTATTTTTTTAAAAACAAAGATAAAATAATGACACAGATTGTTACTTTTTGTCTTTATAAAAGGGAAAGTAGTTTGACTGTAATGCTCAAACAACTTTCTAGACTGTCAATGGTGGGGATTATGATCCCCATTACCAGATCCAGAGTCACCAAAGAATTATACTGTTCCCCTAGGACCTGACAGTATGCTTTGCTTCATTCCATTTTTAAGCATGAGAAATAGTTCACATGTAGTTACCAAGTTACTTATAATTAGTAATGTCTAAATGGACTATTGAAATAAAACAATAGTCAAAATAAGTTAAAGTGAAAACGACAGAAATGAACAAAAAAGAACAATAATAAGGAGTTGGAATATTTTCAGCCAGTATCTAGATATTTTGAATTCTTGGCTGGCATGTTTCAGCTTTTAAGTAGCTGGTGTTGTTTAATAAACACCATAGCATGTGTAAAAAGCTGAATGGTTTGTAAACAAATATTCTTGCAAATACTATTTCAATTCCTTGGTAACGCTTTCTATGAAGCCTGTATTTATAATACATTATAAGGGTATTCCTAAGGCATTATTATTAAAACATAATGCATTATAAATAACTTTATAATATATTGTACGTCATGAATATTCATAAGAACAGTTTTATAATATTTACTTTTTTTGTGGTTACAGCTTTTAAGACTATGGTCATTTATAACACAATGAACATGATTATAATGAATTATATAGTAAACAATAATTATATTAAGTGGCATTTGTTAGATTTAAGTAATTAAAAATATTGTAAAGTAATTACATGATTGTGTAATATGACCCGTTTGCTTTGAATTTGATTCTGTTGATAAGTAACTCTGCAACTACATGTCATTTTTCAGTTGAAAATATCTCGCTCGCATTAGCCTCACAGGAACCACTCAAATAACACTCAGCACCTAACCTCTCACACGAGATTGATCTTAAATATTGTCAAGATATGATATAGTCCAATTATAAATGTAGGAGATTTAATATGGTGTTCATTGTGTGTTATAAATAGTCATACTCTCAAGTTATAATCACAAATGCATCAATATTATAATGTATTATAATTGTTTTGATGATTATTCATGAGATGTTGTAACACAAGTTTATTTGTATTGCATTATGCATTCATTATTATGCCTTAAGAATATACACTTATAATGTATTATAAATACAGGCTTCACAGAAAGTGTTATTTTCACCCCATTCACTCTCGGTTGTGGAGTACACTTGTGTACTCCTTAACTTTTGTGTTGTCTGCTCACCTACCGGCCTGTATTCATCTGTTTATCATCAATAAACCTGCATCATTCTCTAACTCCATCTTCAGTGTGTCATTACAGAAATCTGCTATAGTTAGCGCCGTCACCTGACTAAGTGATTGACAGCTATTATTAACCAATCTAAAATCTTGACGGCAGAACGTCATCGTATCAGCAATCAGCGCACAGAACACAAACATACCCTTAACGTTTTGTAGAGAAATTAAAACTGGTCGCACAGCAACAATTACATGCACTCGCACCAATGCTTCCAAATATATGTTGAAGTCACATAGATGAAATTTCAGGAGCATATGCGACCAAAATGGTCGCAATTTCGAGCCCTGCTGCAAGTTCGTGGCGCATAATACTCGGCCCCCTGAAATTTGGCTCCACACTGGCCCCTGCCTTTAAAAAATCCTCGATCCGCCACTGTGTAGAAGTATCTTTGTTTAACCCACATCTGATTGCAAGCTTTTCTAATACGCATACTCTCACACACAAGCTGTGAATTGAATGCCCTTTTTTTGAAAAGATGATGACGAATATTTTGGCCACAAATTTTGCGTGCCTAAAATCGACACTATTCTGCTGTTGTTTGCCATTGTGGTGAAGTGATAAAGGGGTATGATTCATTTTGGTGTAATTTTACACCTTTATTTTGGTCAGTTGCTTCATATTTTACACTTTATAGCCAAAGTTAAACTTAAATGTTTTGTTTGATTCATACATGAAGCAGCACATATGAACTACGTTTTGCTTTTTATTATACTTTTTCAGTGATTTAATCAGTTCAGACCATCAGGCACACATTTTCAACCTACTGTAGGATAAATTTGAATGATTAATAATGACATATTCATTAATATTTTAATTGATAGCATTGCTGTCGACTACCAGCCAGTCTAGTTCTTGCAAAGGCATGAGCGAGCAAGATCAATTACTTCTCTAGATCATCCATTATAAATCACTTTTTGTTCGAACTCCTGTTTATCATTTTCTTTTTTCATTGCCCTTGATTGCAAATTCTAAATGTTGATGATGTCTCTAATGGCCTCTTTTCAGCGTTGCATTATCTTGATGTACTATATGCTTTTGCTCTTGTTGTTTAATATTATGAGTTACTGTGACACTTGTAGTGTGTTGAGAGACTTATTTTAAACTATTTATCTTGTTAATAAAAACAGAAGTCACCTTGCTTTGGCTTATATTTCTAAGATTAATAGTCACTCAGAATCGCAAGTATTTTACTTCATGTCAAGTATGCATAATGCTAGCCTGTATCAGCCTATGTTTGCAGCTCTGTTTTTGTGTACAGAACTAATGGGACTAAGGTTGTGAGAATGTTAGAGAATCAAACTGGAAACCTGCACCAGGAAGGAGGAACCTTTTTTCATGTTAACAGTTTTAACAGCAGAGATCTTGATCAATTAAGAGGCTTCCAGTGAAGGACAGTCATGCTTTTTTGCACAGACAAGCTGGAAAAAACACGTCTGGTGTTGTCTGGTATCGTTTTGACTCTTGAAAGCAGCCTCACTGTGACATTACCAGATGAGAAAATATTTTCTTTATCCAATAAAATTTGACGGAGGGATTTTGACAACATTGCCTGCCTGTAAAGATTTGTTAATGTGAGTTTTATTGAAATCTTCAATAATATATTCTGTTTGAACATGCCAATACAGACATTAATCCTCGTCCTTCCTGCTTAAAATGATGATAAAATATTGTACCCTCATGTTTCATATGCTACGTTAATTTGTGAAACAAAAAGAAGAATGTTGGTGTTCCTCCTCGTTATATGACTATGGCTCGCGTTGTTGATGCCACTTTTTAAATCTGAGCACGTTATTGGGGAGTAACTGAATTGTGTTGCTTTTAGAAATATGAACGTATTGGAGTTGTATGAACTTTGCTTTTGGAACTTGACATGTCAGTCATGGCCACTCAACTCTTATTGATTGGAAATATAGCTGTTTCTGCAGCATTTCTCCTTCATGACACGAGGAAGGATGTTTGGAATGATATGAGGGGGGAGTAAATGACAAACTATTCTTTTAAGGAAACAATCTAAGCATGAATAAGATGACTTGGAAGGCCAAGGATAGTTAAAATATCTCTGTGAGTTGAATGCCAATGGTACACACAGGAATGCCACAAAATTAACTTGAACTCTCTGCTTGATTTCACCTTTTGTTTGACTCTTTGAAGTTATAATTTGATTGTTTCAGCAGTATTCCTTCTTATTTGTTGTTGTAGTCGGTTTCCAAACAGCCCAACAGAAAACATTGTTAGTTTAAAAGCGAGTATTTCATAACTTGCTGGAACCAACGGATGAACATTGATTATGTCATTATCATTTACGCTCCCTGTAAAGGTGATGTTTTTCAGTCAAAAGTTATTTTTGTGTCTGTAACTCAAGGCTAGACGTGATGGAAAATCTTTTTGCGGCTATTTAAGTGTTGAATTTATGCATTTCCTGTTTGCGCTGTCTAGAAGAATGTCAATATGCTTACAATGGTTCAGGACTATAATGACCCCAGAGGAAAAAAAATAATTCTTTCCTTGTTTGTTGCTTTGACAGTTGGCCAAAGGATTTGTCTCCTCTTCCCTGCCTGTGTGTTGAAAATAACAGTAGTGTGAATTCCTCACAAAGATTAAGACCTGACTCAAGGCTCAACAGAATTTTTTTTCCAAGCATGTTGAAGGGAATTCCCATAGAGACTAACAGGATCATGGCCACGTTCCTGTCTGTGTGTGCGTCACACTACTAGTCTGTGTCTCAGACTGTCTTGCTGAGCTTCTGTCGCATACAGGCCTAAAGTGCAACAAAATGTTGCTTATGCAGGCACTGGTTAAGGAAGGGGCATGGACTACTAGTTAACCTCACTTCATATCTACATTTGTTTACTCTCATGCCTACGGTGCTCAGCTTTACCGAATGTGGTTAGTTAACTGCCACCCAGCAGGCCATGCAAAGCACATCGTTTTTTACAATATTAATTGTAACTTAATTGTGCTGCTGCTTATGACCTTCTTTAATTTCTATAATTTACACTTGCATTTATATCTCATCTGAAAAGCAATTCTATAAAAAGATAAAATGGTAATTATAAATATAATGTAAGCAGTTTTGGCAAGTTGATTTGCAAACATACAGTGTGAAGATCAATATTGCACATTAGAAATATTCTCTGATGCATAACCACATTCCCCATTGCCGAACTGTTTCTTGTTTTGTCCCAGAGTAGCATCAGTATTGAGTAATTCAGCAATTTTTCCCAGAGGCTACATGTTCTCTAGGTGGAATCGATTGATAGTGTTTGATATTTCTGAAGGAAGTTTTTCATGATCTGAATCAGTCAATAAAGTCAACACAGTTAATAAGGCTTAGTCAGCCTTGTGAGGCAAGATTGTGCCCTGTGGTGTTTGGTCTGATCTGATAAAGTCATTACTGAACATGAAAAGCTTGGGATTTATGTGAAATATTGGCATTTTGCTTTCGGCCAATTGCAACTTGATAAAGTGTGCTTTTTATGCTGAAATCCTTTTTCTTATGAGGTTAACTGTAATTTGTAGGATGAATCCTCCCCCAACTCAAACCACCTAAAATTTTCCTGATCTGCCTGACACAGCAACCTTTGACTCAGATGGGAAGATGATTTGGAAATACAGACTTGGTCCAAATTAGAGATGGGCTTAAAGGGGTCATCTGGTGCCACATGCACTTTTACAAGCTGTTTGGACTGAAAGATGTGTTGGGGGTGTGTGAACACAACCACCCTACAATGATAAAGATCCACCAGTAGTTTTCTTTTTATTTAATAAAAATAATCAAGCTGGTGTGGCATCACACCGACAGAGGCCACTCCCACAATAGTTGATTGACAGCAGCATGTCACACAGCCCATCACAAGTTACGTGAACTAGCATTAGTTCTTCTAGACTGCAAATCAGGGCAGAGTCAAAAGTCCAGTTTTAACAGGCATTCACACAGAATGTTTTTGTATTTTAAAATGAGTAAGAGAGGACTGTAGAATTAAAAACGTTAACGTGTCCATAGACCTTCAGCTTAAGCGCTGTAATTTTAGAACACTGAAAACAAAACAAAAAAAGCAGCGCATTTAATTTAAAAACACATTCCCTCCGGTTTCACAGACAAGGCTTAAGCTTAGTCTCAGACTAAATAAAAAAATCTGAACTGTTTGTATTAAAAGAAACTTGCACTGACTGATCTTAAAACATGTCAGTGTCTTTTTGTCTTAAGATGCATACCAGTAATGCTTTTTTTCTAAGGCATGTTTATAAAAATGACTTAAATGTCTTAATTGACCCATGGCCTAATCTTGGGCTAGGCTAAATCGTGTGTATAAAAACTGGGCCATTGTGTAGTAACGGCCACCAACATTGTTTTCCCAAAATATACAAATGTAGTGGTCTTTGAGCACTCTTACTTCAATGCAAAAAAACCTTAATGCTTGGCCTGTCTTGTGACTCAAGCTTCCTTTATTAATCACATGTCTAATGAACACGTTTTGAAGGGCTAAATCTGTTGTTTACTCACAGATGCTTTGCTAATGCAGTCAACATGGAGTGATCAAATCTGTGAAATGCCAGTGGTTGTAATTTAGCACACAATGGACTTTATGAAGTATTTTTATTTTAAGCAGCAACATGTTAGGTGTTACCACTGGGTGCAATGCCCAATCTTGTACCCGTTCCACACCTTTCTACTCAAAAAATGAAAAGTGAACCTGAAAAAATTAGCTGAACACATCCAAGAACATAAACCATCACAAGTTTTTAAGATGGTATAATGTTAAAGTTTTTAATGCAACAAGATTTTTCATGCACAAGGTTAAACTAGATATTTAATAACCAACAAAGCTGTTTGCTCTGGGAATATGTGATGCAACGCATCATGCAGCAGCTCCAACTGAATGAAGTACTGCATTTTATTTTTAATTAATTTCTGACACTCTGACACATCAAAAGCAGCTTGTCATGGCTTAAAGACTCATTACCTCCCTAGTTATACAGATAAACATCCCACAAGTCAGAACATAGTCAGTTATGTCATAGCTTTGGCTCTCAAGTCAGTGGAAATTCCATTTCAATGGAAAAGGGGTAACCTATCCACAACTGTTCTTTGGTTTATCCAACTAATCAGCTTTAGTGGTTCGCGAATACGCCCAGAGTTTGACTATTAGTCAACACATTGCTCCAGTTCTCCCCCTGACCTGAATGAGCCTGAAGAGGTGATAAGAATGCAGCAGAGCGGGTCAATGTGAAAGCTGCCCTTACACTGACACTGACATTGCTGTATTTACAGCCTCTAAACAAAGGTTAGGCCACAGGTCATTGTGTAGAATCTGTATCTGAAGATAAAACAGTTTCTATGGTCTCATGGTTTGTTCCTGTTCAGGAACCACAGACACCCATTTATCTCATTTTATTTTTGACACTCAAACTCTGTGTTCCAGCTAAAATAGAGAACTAGATAACCGAAAGGTTAGATTTAAGTTCAAAGCCTCAAAGTTGTAACTAAAACACCAAGCCCCGCCCCACGACTGACAAAACAATGTTCGCACGAGCAGGTGATAGAGGATTGAGCGCAGGAGTGATGGTGCACGAGTGCTTGACTTGTGCGCGGATGACATAAGAGCTCGCGGCCCCGTTTCTTTGCATGTACATCTGTTTTCCTCTCGCGGAAATCATTTACCGCGCTCGCCAGCCTCAGTGGTGCGCTCGCTTATTAATGGCATAGATTTGCCACCATAGAGTAAGTGTGTTTTTCGCGAGCTGGTT
>JAUCMU010000001.1:3205035-3219680 GCA_032275025.1 Enteromius treurensis
TATATTTATATATATATATATATATATATATATACATATACATACAGTATATGCATACATACACACACACACACACACACACACACTATACATTATCTTCTTTAAAATAAAATATTTAATAATATGTCAAATACAGAAATAAGATATAAAATAATAAGCCTATGTAAAATAGTAAGATGGAAAAAGAGAGCATAAAGCAATTATTAAAAATTGTAACAAAATAGAAAAAGTATTAGTTTTAACAACAGTAATACCGTTATTTGTTATAACTTTATTTGTGAACAAATGCACCCTTGCTAAGCTTTTTTTTTTTTTTTTTTGACTGTATTGAGTATGATTTGGCCATGCAGATATGGTTAACTATTCATCCTCACATCACGTCTAAAGCCTGAAAAGTAATTCATATACTCTTCAAAAATTGATTTGAGTCAGGTATATTGATCCACGTAGCAGGCATTTTAATTAATCGCTTATTATTAAATACAACATTTTTGAAATTAGTCTGTAAAGTCATGTAGAGGTAAATCTGTTTCTCAGTTATCATGTAATCATAATGCCTAATCCATCAACGGTGGAGTCAACAGCACAGCCATTACCTTTGTTTTGATGGTCTGCTATTAGATGTGATATTTACACGTTCTGATCATCAAATTCAGAGCCAAAAAAAAAAGCCATTAATTAAGTATAGCCAAGTCGGTTTTATGTCATCAACACATAGGTTAATCTGGCAAGCATATACCGCCGTGAGCGTGAGTATGTCAGCTGTTTTGATATGTCATGACACCTTGATGATGCTTAAGGGTGGTCAATGAACCCATCGCTAACTTCCCCTTAATGGAGAAGTGATTCATGTCAGCTCCCATCTGACAGTCATGGTTTTCCTATCAATGAATAAATATAGCATTATATGAAAGGGGTAGAACTGTTAAATATAGTTTAGGTTATAAAATGTATTTATTTTAAAGAAAGCAAGTGAGTAAATGGCTTATGAATTAGAGAACACAGAGTCCTTGACAGCGTAAGTGAATTAGTGAATCACTGAGAGACTGAATGAATCTGTGAGTCAATCTCTCTCAAGTTTTTCCTCATTTTGTTTGGCATGCCGAAATGCATTATGGGGTTTCAAACATTATAAAGCATATAGTTCTGCCTAAAATATGTTTTAGAAAGCAACACAATTATGCCTCCTACCTTTTTGGAAATTGCTTTGCTATGATGCTTTACAATGAGTAGTTCCTTGATGACTTTTCATTGATTCTTTTCTGTAGGCTACTGAATAAAAATATATGTGATCAACGTTCCTCTCAACTTGTCTGCTGCTCTATAAACCCTATCACTCAAAATAAAGCATTGGTTTGAGTATTGCAGACTACACAATAGTTAAAATTAACTTTCACGGGTATTTATATGCCAATTATCACGATAGGCTACCAGTTACTGATTTGGCGCATTTTTTAAACTAAAAATATTGAAAAATGTTGAGAATATTTGATCATTTTAGGGTTAGATATTTCAGGTCATAAGCAATTAACACATGAGTATAAAGAAATATCTGCCAGTTCTGCTTGCTTAAACTTTGAATTTCTTCAAAATCCTGATGTTATTTCGAGTTTTGCCATTTATTTGGGTTTACAATGTGCAATGCATTCGGGATTACAAAGACAGGATAATGGTAATGTTATTCAATTTATTTGGAATATTTAGTCTGTTTAGGGATAATGTAATTTAGTCCAAGTAGAAAGCTAACTGGATTTTGGATGCTTTAAAATGAGCTTTCACACAGGAGAATCAAGCTGGGACATAGGAAGCAAAGGCAAGAAAATAATTCAGATACGAAGCGTGGGTCAGAGAAATGGCAAACAGTGTCCAGGGGGGCGAGGCTAGAATGAAAGTCAGAGAACAGGCGAGGTCAAAAAGGGATGAATCACAGGGTACATAAACAATCCAACAACGACGAGCGAATTCACAGGAAACAAACGAGACTTTTATACACACAGAAACAAGGCAGAGAGGTATAGAAACTAATGGGTAGTCATAGCGACAAACATACAGGGTTGACATGGAAACAGTTGAAGACACTTCATAATACAAGTCCTTAATACAGATGGAGGGATAGGAAAACACAGAACATAGTTCGGGCTGGAGTGCCCTCTGGTGGCGGCCGATGGCACCTCCAGCTGGCATTGTGATAATTTGCAAGGTGTGTTAATAGTATCTAGACATTCAAAATTGCTAATAATTAGAGGACTATGTGCATCTTTAGAGAGCGCAAGGATATGTTTGCTGAGAGAAACATAAACAGCACATTTTTTTCTATTTTCCACCTCTGACCTCTTATTGTTAAAGCTTATTCCTTTGTCTTTTGTTTTGGTTGCCATAATTTTCTTTCTAGTGCCGTTTTTGCAGAAAGCCCTTATATGGAGCTGGTTTCGGCATGTGTTATGCAAATGAAGACTCCAAATTCACTAACAGAAGAACAAGTTTAAGAACAAGTCCATGTGCGTACGCATGTGTTGTAAATTAGGCCGAACATTTTCATGAAAAGTTCAAATGTTTTATGTAAATATGAAAAACAAATGCAATTATTAGTGGATGAAAACCATTGTCTCTCAAAAGACAGATTTGACTCTGAATCATTGAAACCAACACATTCTCACTCCAACTCGTCACATTGTGACGCTTGGTCAAGACCCTTTTGCATCGCTTTTCGAAGCTCAAGTTGTCCTTTTTTAGTCACTTTGCGACATGAATGGTCGTGCATTGTTTTCAGTTGTTTGGCTTAATGTAATGGTTTGCATGCATATATCAATTTATTATATAATTATTTATTTCTTTTGGACCACCAAACCCCACTCCTACCCTAAACCTACCCACATCTACACAATATAAACACACATGCAGGCAAATGCAGTCACAGGTATTTATTGCACAAACTAATCATAAACAAGCAGTATAACTACATTACAAACAAGTCGTGTCACATTCCAAGTCTTCTTAAGCCATAAGAAGTCTTTATGTGAATCCCGCTCCGTTAGCACGTTTACATCTCATTACATCTCAAAACAAGAGATACTCGAGAGCTTATAGCATTTCACAACAGCATGACACAATCGATCACGAGACACACAAGAGTCAATTTCTCAACCAACGTTGACGTTCTCGTAGCGGCATTTTTTGAAATCGCAAAGTATACGGAAGAAGCAGACAGCGACCGTGTCTATTCCTCTCACAAATCAATCGTTTTGCATCAGAAGACTTGGAATATTAATATCTTTCAAATAAATGATGACGGTGGTTGTATCTGCCTTCTATATCTTGTGTTTTATTGACAGTAGGTAGGTTTAGGGGCAGTGGTTGGGTTACGTGCTCATTAATGTGTAAATTATATCATTTAAATAAAACTGTTTTGACTGTCGGCATCTTGGGTTTCCTGTTTAAACAAACGGAGGACCCTTCATGTCAGAAAGTGGCTAAAAAGAGGTAAAAAATAGTGGCTTCCTTTGTAACGCTATACACAAAGTAGCACTGTGATCACAAATACTGTTACAGCCTTAAAAAATGGGCCAATCTACCAATCTCCACAGATTAGCAATCATTTGAGAGTAAGGTAAAAACAATTGCATATTGTAAAACAGTTGCATTTCCTTATGGTTATCAAGAACTGTGCAAAAAGAGAAGTAACTTGGTATATTAACATTATACCACATGGTTGTGGTACAGTAAAATACAGGGAAAAATACCAATTGTGTATGAACAAAGTATGCCAGATTCATACTAATTCATATGAACTCACTAGGTTTAGGTCATTCGTACAAATTCATACCAATTGGCAACTAGTACAATACGGAAAGTACGTAAAATACGTGAGTGAGGTCATATGAATTTGTATGAATTAGCCACCTCGTAAAATATGCACGAATTGCCGTGAGATCAGGTTGGAATTTGTAGCAACTACAGTTGCCAGTTTTTAAAGCACAAATTTAGCGGAATATTTTAGCAGTGAATGAGTGATTCAGTGAGGATTTGAGTGAGGAGGTGAAAATAGGAGAGAGCAAGCAGGAGAACATTTTTCACTAATTGCCTTTGGGCATCCATTGCCTACTGTCAGCTCCCTATTAAAGCTGGTGAAACATTTAGTTGTAGAGAAGGAAGAGCGAGGGGGAAGAAATAAAACATAAAAAATAAATGCGGTCAATCTCACAGACATATAACATGGCAGCGCATCATGCTAGTCATGGCAAACCATATGCTCGGCCTGATGGCAATCACCTGACAATCTGTGAAGATGGCATGATTGCCGTCACTCTGTCCCACAATACAACAGCCATGCGTTTGTTATGCCCCTGGCTATAGTCAATGTCAAACAACAGCCTACATGATTGTGCATGTGGGAGAATGCTCTCTATCTCTTGCTCTCTCTGTCTCTCTTTTTTCCCATCTAATAAACCCTTTATCTGAGTGTCCCAGACAGGAACAAGCGTTTTGTGTCCAGTCAACCTAAATAAAAAGATCCAATATTCTATTCCCAACGGAGTTATTACTGTAATCCCTTGATCTATCTGTGTTTTATTTTCTCTCTGAATAGCCACGATGATATTAAATTACGGTTTAACAATGTCCATGTGGCTTATTTGAATGCTGAGCGGTTATTGCTGTTGAATTTGATTCAGTTATGAATCACATAGGCATGTATTTTTGCATATGTGCACATATGAAACGTAGAAAAACAAAAATAAAAGATTTCTGCCGCTTGTTCAATGGACTTAATTAAAATGAGTTAAAAGAACACAAGCGCTATTGTATGCATTATGTCCTAACTTAATTTCATTGTGTTCAATCCACTCACTTAGTCCATTTGTGTTGTTATTGCAGTAACTCAAACTGAGAGATGGATTGTTAGTTCCCAGCATACAGGGCTGGATCAGGAGTTTAAATTAAGAGTCAAGAGAAGTGGTTGTATTAAAGTGGATGTATTATGCATCTTCCAACCCAGTATGTGTTAAAATATATATATATATATATATATATATATATTCTTTTTTTAAGTGTTAATCAGAGACTTGCCTTTCACTGCACTGGAGTCGACTCAAACGCAGACTGATGACAGCTCACTCAGGCCGGGTCTAAGGTAAGACAGTTTTGTCAATCAACTACAGTAGTAGGGGTTGTGCAGAACTACGTAATTCTGACAAGAATCACAGAACAGTTTGATTTGGGGAAAGGGAATTTTAACCCTTACATGTTGTTTGGGTCTGTTGGACAATAGTAATTAATAGAATTCAATCTCATTGGCTCATTTTCTGTGAAGAATATACATCAGAACTAATTGTTCAAATGGTCACTAACTGTGATCTAAGGCGCAGGGCAAATTTTGCCTATATACTGTATGCTGTTCATATTGCTTGTAATTGGTAAGAAGTAAACAACTGTATTTATTTTTAATTGTGTTGAATTAAAAATCCAAAACTGAAGAAGGTGCACCAGCCCCCAAACACTGGCTGAGTTACATAAATATGAACACCACACAAGGGTTAAAAAACTCTGGGTTTATTTTTATAATTATTGGGTGGATGCACATACAACACACATGTACTGTATGTATATGACCCCTTAAATAAGGCATATTTACATTTACATTTAGTCATTTAGCAGACACTTTTATCCAAAGTGAATTGAGGACAATAGAAGCAATCAAAACCAATTAAACAGCAATAAAAAACAAGTGCTATGAAAATATTGGTTATTTCAATGCAGTCTTTCTTGAATCAACAGAGAAACAACAGGGGATAGGACTTTTCTCCAATGGTGAAAGCACTATTATGCATTGTGGCAGTTAAAAAAACGCAGTTGTTTCTTACAAATGCAGCTTTTTACTTCACAGCTTGTTAATTGATGGACTGAACTCATGTGGATTACTTGTGGACTATTGCAATGTCTTTATGCACTGCAAAGAACCACTGGTGAGCAAATAATTTAGAAAAAGAAAACAAAAACATCATGGATGGCCTCATGATTTTCGGAAAAGTAATTTTAAGATAAACTAATACTTGAAAACATTGATTAAAATCAACTAACAATGTTTAAAACGCTGTTCTTAAGGCGTAAAATCAAAAAGCCATTTTTATTTTCAGTGCAATGCACTCTTTTTCAATGTTCATCGAGGCATATAACAGGGTATCTTTCAATGAAAATACAAACGCCCACACAGTGTGCTGGAGAATTTGGCTCCTTCACACTGTACGTGTTATTTTTTTTCCAGATATTGCGTCAAATCCGTGAGATTTCTCTTTTCTGGTGTCCATCACGCTGTCTGTTATGTGACAGCCAGCCGTTTCGCATGCTCCACACGCACATGATGTTATTTAACACTGCTTTCCCAGGTAGGCAACAGTTTAGCAACGTCAGCGCAACCCGGTTTAGCTCCCAACGATCACCAGTGCTGAATTTTTGAGAATGTTCTTTGGAAGAATTAATGAAATTGCGTTGATATAACCAGCCGGGAACCTGTCTCTCCGATTGCCAAAATGGCGAAGCATAGACCTGTACATGAGTCATGTGCATAATTAGTTCCCATTACGGGCCGGTGGTGAGCCTTCAGAGGCAGCGTGTGAGGATAAAATGTCAGCTCTTACTCACTTTGGGGTCATGCTTCAAATGCAGACAAGCCTCCCCTCCCGCACAGCAGCATTGGAGGAGACAGGTGCCAGGAAAGATCAGGGGGACGTGGTCCAGTGACCAGTCTGTACCTGGAGATCAGTATGACTCAATGTCTGGGCCGAGGCAAAACGAGTCGCTTGGTTGTGTACGAGCTCGGGGATTAAGAACAAAAGATAAAGGCAGGAGGCGATGGGGAGAATGTGCATGTTTTTAAAAGCAGACTGGGACGTAAAGCAAATTTATTTCATAACAATAGGTACTTTAGGCGAGTATTAATAAAATGTAACACTGCGGCTCTCTAATTCTTTTATTTCAAATGAACAAAGACTATAATCTTCCCTCGATTTGTCCATTCATCTCAGCTCAAAAGCCAAATTCCTGTTCCCAGTTAAATTCTTAATTATTGGTGTTCCTAAAGATGCTTAACTTGACTTCACTACATTGAATAGTAAAAATATCTAACTCATGATATAGACAGACAGAATCAAAATAATAACATTTTATAGATTAAATATGACACAGACATTTTGTTGACAGACTTTTAAAAATGTAATTTAAATGCATCAAGTTCCTCATTTTAAAGCAAATATATATATATATATATATATAATATGACATACATGCATCTGTGTTCATCAAGCCGTTTGCTGTCATGCTGAGCGTAAAAGGCTTTTTGTCCCTTGAGTGTTTTACCCAGCACTGTTTATAATTGCAAACGTTAGGGAGAAAATAAATAAAAATAACAACGCATCCACATCAGTTACACCAACATTTCTGGGTCTAAGTGGCCCCACTAGTTCATCCAGACCCCCCTCTGTGTTTTCTATCCCACATCCTATTTTTCACCTCCCTCCCACCTGAAAATGGCAGTGAGGTAATCTGCACGTCCTCATTTAGCTTGGCGTTAACTGGAATCAAGGGTGACTGCTGGAGGATGAGGCCAGTGTTGCGGAAAACTCTCAGCAACCCCTGCTCTCCGCTCTGCCAACAGGTAACTCACTAATGGGGCAAGTTTTACCAGACCGCTGGGCTGTGAAGGGCCGTGCTCTCCTTGGGGCTAAACCTCCCGACGCACACAAACAGAGGCGGTCAGCACAGAGGGCTGTCTGAATTGATGAGTAGGACAAACAACCACACAGGACACTTTCGCTTGCCCTCCACATGGACAAACAAGAGCGCTGGCTGTGTGCACAAGCACGCCTGCATTAGCAATGCTATAGGGGAAATGTGGAAGTGGTTGTGTTCGCTGTTGAAGGGCCCCATCATACAGCAGCATTCATCCCGTTTTGGAAAATGTTACGTAATCACTAGACTGTTTCCACCAAATTACCAGTTACTTTGTTTGTTTATTACTGCAGTGAAACTGTTAATGCTTTTACCCACCACTGTATTTAAAAAGGGGGAAAAAAAGTACAGTTCCAGAAGATACTGGCAGCTGCATAGTAAAACCCAAACAACCAGCCAGCACACTCTAGCAGCTATACAGTAATCCCCAGGCAACCAGCCAGAACACCATACCGCATACTGCATTAACATCCAGGAAACCAGTCACAGCACACTTGCTACTACATAGCAACTTCCAGGCAACCAGCCAAAAGACCCAAGCTAAAGCATAGTAACACACAGGCAACTAGCCATAAAATCCTACCTAGCTATTTCACAGCAACGCCCAAGCAACCAGCTAGGGGCAAGTGTCCCAAAAGGAACTACGGCACAAGTTCCGTTGTAACCAATACAGTTTAATGTAACTTAACACCATGATTCCCTGCTGAAAACAAAAAACAAAACAGCATATGCTTGTTTAAGCTGGTTTTAAGCTGGTCCTTTGCTGTTGTATACTGGTGTTTTTGCTGGTTTATCACGTGTTGGCAAAGGACCAGCATAAACCAAAAAAGGACCAGCTTAAACTGGCAAACGACTAACATAAACAAGCAAAATGACCAGCTTAAACCAGCATCAGAACATATGCTGGTTTTTTTCAGCTGTGCTAACTAACAATGCTTATGGGGAAACATACTGCTGAAACCCCTACCTAGTTATTGTATGGCAACACCAAAGCAACCAGCCAGCACACCATAACTACCGCATAGAAACAGCCAGGAAACCAGTTACAGCACAGCCAAAGACCCAAGCTAATACAGTACATAATAACATCCAGACAATTAGCCATAACATCCTAGGTATTTCACAGGAAACCAGCTTGAGGGCACATTTCCCAGCTTTCTAGAATTGTAATGGCAACCACCAAGAATGTCCTAGGTACTGCATAGCAACACCCCAAAACCATCAGAACACCCTACTGTAGCTACTGCATGGCAGTGCCCAAGCAACCAGCCAGAACTCCCAAGCTACTGCATAGCAACGCCCAAGCAGCCAGCTAGAATACCTGAGCAGCCGAAAGCACAACCAACCACACAAAACAGCAACAGTTGGGTAACAGTTGGGAAATGCTAGCAACCACCAAGACCACCTTAGCATTGTGGCATTGAGTTTGAATGCCAGTGCACTAGTCACACTTTCTTTTTTCCAGTAGCCACACTATCTGTAGTAACTATAGTAATTTGGTGGAAACCATGGATACCACGTTTGTTTTTTTTTCTTTTTCTTCAAACCCTCTGACAAATGAAAAAGGTTTTTGTTTTTGTTTATTCTCCGTGCCGCTATACACAACAGTGAAGCCTCATGTGTTTTATTTCTTGATGTGTTTGACAGGTATCATGTAATCATAGCATGACATTTCCTCAGTGCTCTTCTCTGACTGCTTTGACTGTACATACATTAGACAGGTCAAAGCCAGTCAGTCTCCCACTGTACTCACGCATGGAGCTGCATTCACCATTATGGCCCCATGTTGCTTGCTCAATTAGCCTGTCTGCATTCTCTCTTTCTATTTGTCAGGTGATAATGCGTACGAGAGCCACCTTCAGATAACCTCAGCTGAAATACTGTTTACACTCGACGCCAGCTGCCCTGTCTTGCCTGCAAATCCACAAGTCTCCATGCATCGGATAAAGACTGCGGTTTTCCACTTCAGCAAATGCATAAAACATAAGTGCAGCATTCTGTGATAGTCTCATAGAACAGCGTTTAAAGTCACTGATAGAAAGCAGTTTAAGGACTCTATCACATGTTCTGTATTTTATTTTTTGCTGAAATTAATTATTTAAGACATGTCTCATGAAGGAAACAATTCTGTAGTCTGCATCAGACATGTATTGTTCACGCTCATTTGCACACATAGAGAATTGGCATTTGAACCAGTTTCACAGTCATTTTCGATTATTTGTGTGCAAAACAAATTTACAGGCATGAAAATGGGTCAGGGGTGAAAAACGTGAGAAGGGTGCTCGAGGAGTGATGTGGCCGGGGGGTCGGGGGACTCCCACAGAATAAATATTACGGCCTCATTGGGGGCCTTGCTGTAACTTAACTTGTTTATTCTTCCGGGGGGGAGTTTCCCTCTGCCAATTTTATAGTAGCCAAATAACTTGCCAAGCACAGGTTTTGAAAAAATACTGTATTGAAATTTGTCTAAAGACATATGACATTATATAAAAGGACACCTTGCCCCTTTACCAACACCTTGCCCTCCAGTTGAAGCCACAACCAAATCCAACTGTATTTCATCCCAGCATCCAGGTTTTTAACCAGAGCTGCATCGTTCTGTCCTAACACACTCATACTGCAAAAATAAATTTTGTAGTTAACATACTTTAGCATTAAATGTAACTTACTCTCTTCAGGGTACGTTCACATGAAGCGTCTAAAAACGCCTGGAAAACGCGAGGCGCGTCGCTTTCTCCACCAATTTCAAAGCGCTTGGGCGCTCACGCTTCTGTAGCGTCTGCTGTTACTACTGTAGGTAACCGTGAAGGTGCTGTCAGTTACAAAATCATTTCTGCTTTGGATTTTAATCTGCGTGGCTCTATTGAAAACAAAGAGGAATGAGGAAAATATTGCGCACGGTCTACGAACGCGGGACGCTCAGTTTCCACGATTTTAAATGGCTCAAATCCACTTTATAATTTAAATTTTTGAATAATCCATAAATACCATAAATGCCCGCCCGCCTGTTTAAGCTTCAAAACGACGAATTTTGTCGAAAGGTGAGGGATTTTCATGCCTGAAATTCAACTTTAATGTATTTATTAATTAATTTGTTTATTTATTCTTGCTATAACTGGATTTTAATTTTAATAATAAAGTTTATACTTATACTACTACGATTCTCTAAAATTAAACATTTTGGTGGTGCAGGTTAAAAATCACCCGAGTGATGTTGAACGTTTGTTGCAATATCTTCTGCCAGAAAGTTTCTAAATAACCTTATGTTGCTTTTGAGGAAAAACATCTAGGAATAAGCTTTCCTTCTCTGTCATGGTTGAGTGGTTGAAATAAAAAAAAATTAAGCATGTACCCTGTACCATCTATTGTCTTTAACAAGGAGTAGCGAGGCCTTATCAAGGCTAACAGACGCTAACGAAGCCGTCATGTCGATGTGAAAGCGACAGGCCTTCCCCACAGTGCTAAATGACAGGCCTGTCGCACTGCCTGCATCACGGCTGCCCTTTTTCTCTGTAACCAGGTACACTCAACCGCAGTGTTAAACAAGGACAGTCTGACAAACGATAGTATTTAAAAGCATGGTTATAGATTTCCCTCCGCTTTAAGACATGCATTTAACCTTGAAACGCACAGTTGCTGTGGCGATGTTTACTTGTACGACTGTACCGAGATGACTTCTGGAGCTTGTTAGAGAACAGGTCGCTGACTCTGAGTCCACCAGAATACCTGCATGGTGAGATCTTATTTGGATCGTTAATCAAAACATTGCTGGTCCGGTATGAAAACTTGTGTCTAGACAGGTGAAAACAAATTGTTCAGGATTGTAAAAATGGCTGGAATAATAATTGGGCATTGAACAGCTCGGTAATTTTTTATCAAAACGCAGTTCTTAAAATGGCAAGGAATATTATGGCTAATGCAATGCAATAACTTCACTCTCAATTTGTAATAAACTGATCATGGCAATGGTGTGAAGTAATGTTTTTTTAAATGTGTAAAAAACTGATAGATTATTTTGTTTCCCATTTATTAATGATACTATATTCTATAATAATAAAAATATGATTATAACAATTAAAAATAATTTTAGACATTAGATTTATTTTTTAGAAAAAAAAAGAAAAAAAAGACACCTGGTGTCCCTACCTGGTCAAGCTGTTGTTCATGTAGTTTAAGCTGTTTAACCATCTAATCTCCAGGACTCACCATCTGTATATTTCCCTCACAAACCAGCCAGTTTTATAAACCAACAGTTTTAGCTTATTTACCCCTCCAGTATGGTTTGTCAGATTCCTAATTTATCCTATAGGACTAATAGGATATCCCAGGATGCCAGTTATTGAAAAACACAGTACACTGCAACCACTGAAGGCAACACATGAACTAGGTTGGAAGATACAAATTCTACCCGACCTAAAAATGCATATTTATCCATTTGAAAAGCTCTATGACCACAGGAATATTATAAATCAGGTTTCAGTGTAGATTTTGCCTTTTGATGTCCACAATCTGGCAACAATCTCAAGTCTGAGGAGAGGTGGGATAAACAAATATCTCCAATATTTAAAATTTGGACTGCAGTATTTATTTCAACCACTAACTGTCAATAGTACATGCTGCACCTTTAAAGAGCATAATTAATTTACTAACTTCAAAGTCAAGTCTAAGCACTTTATGTTACAGCCACTGGAAGATTACTTACTAGAGAATGTGGTACTGTTTATCTGCATAGTACACACTGTTTGGGATGCGTTGCATACCAAAGTTCAGTATTTAGAGCAAGGATTTGTTGAAATCAACGATACATCAGCCTTCTCGATCTGTTTGTTTGGTATGACTTGCCTGCCCATAAGAACACAATGTTGAAAGCATGTCAGCTACAACCCATTGTCAAATGGACGCTCCGCTGCAAGTGGTTGCATCTCATTCCCTGGCTCCCTGTAGATCTTCTCATCTCCATTTCTGATGCATGCTACCGTGGAGAAGTGATGTAAGAACTGAGCAATGCAGGTGGCATGAACCACTGTAATAATGGAAGTATGCCATGTTAAAGCTGACCAGGAAACAGCCCAAGATGGCTCTCTAAAGCACTTACCACCATATTCAATACAGTCTTGTAATGAATATTTCTACTATAGTCCTGCCAATCAGAAACCAGTCCAAGACACTGTGAAAGCATGCACCTGTATTGCCTTGAGGTTGTTTTCAAGTTGAATCGACAGGAAGCCAGTGAACATGATCCTGGTTGTCTTGCCAACCTTGTCCAGGTGGGAATATGATCAGTGCAATGTGCAGATGAGATGGTTTTCCACACTGGTGTGGACTTGCAAGGCAATGTGAAGGTCCATATACTGTATGCTTAGCCTTGTAAGAAAGTCGGTAAGTCAAAACAAAATACCGCACTACTTTGTAATAAATCTTTGTAACAATTTAAATTGACTCAGACAAAAGTAAAAAAAAAACGTTAATATTTTCCAAACCTGTATGACACATTTTTTTTTGTGCCACATAAATAAATAAAATCTATGATTACAAGACTTTTTTTTTATTTTGAGAATAAACTCAAAATAATGGAAAAAGGACATGACATGTGGCCAGGTATGGTTTCCCATTCTAGGGATTTGTGCTCTGCATTTAACCCATCCAAGTGCACACACACACAGCAGTGAGAAGTGAACATCCACGCAAAGCAGCGTGCAGTTTGGGGAACGTTGCCTTGCTCAAGGGTCTCACCGCAGTTGTGGTATTAAAGGTGGAGATAGCGCTGGTCATTCACTAACCCCACCCACAATCCCTGCCGGACCTGGGACACGAATCCGCAACCTTTGGGTTACAAGCCCAACTCCCAATCCATTAGGCCAAGACTGCCCCCAATAAGAAGTAATTGTAATAAATTCATAATTTGAGAGTGAAGTCACAGCAATAAGAGATTAATGAGACTATTGTCATATTCTGAGAATAAAGTCAGAATTACAAGAAAATGGAAGATGAGTTGGAAGTTAAAGTATTTTGAGAGTATACTAAAGTTGTAGTAATAAAAGATTGATGTAACATTTTGAAAATAAAATTAAAATTATGAGAACAAAGTTGTGTATAAAATTATGTGTTTTGAGAGTAAAGTCAAAGCAATATGAGATTAGCTATAATATTCTAAGAATAAAGTCAGTGTTTCGAGAGGAATGTTGTAGCAATAAGATTAATGCAACCGAGGCTCATTGGAAATAATAACGTTCCTCTACATCAGTTTTCAAATCATGCAGGATGATAAAAATGTTGTGCAGGCATAACATAACGTTCTGCAAGTAATTGAAAATTAGCCTTTATCAAAAATGTACCTGTAAATCATAGTGAGTAAAAAAGTATCGGATAAAAAAACTACTCAAGTAGTTAGTTACTAGTTACTTTGGATCATTTATTTAGATATATACTGTAGGTCAAATATATTATATATACACACACAGACACACACACTAAGGCTGCACCATTATGACAAAAATCATAATTGTCAATTATACCCTTGAAAATGTAATCACGGTTATTAATTACAATTTTCACATTTTACACTGAATGATGGTTATACCATTGTTTGAAGCAACTGCATGGCATATTTATTCATGCATATAAACAAGATGAAAACACTAACTGAAAAAAACTTTATTTCTATAGTATTAAGCCTCAAATGATAATTATACATGGGATTGGCCTATTTTTTAAGTAAAAAAGGTTATGTTATACTAACACTACGATCAAAACAATGGAATAACCCTTAAGATAACCTGTTGAAAACATATCTGAAGCACGCAGAATAAGTGGAAAATTGATTAATTGTGCAGCCCTAACACACACAGATTTTAATGTTTATTTTTGTAATGTCATTTATTTCAGTGATGCAAATCAGAATTTTCATCACCCTTTACCTCAGT
>JAUCMU010000001.1:3237269-3255008 GCA_032275025.1 Enteromius treurensis
AGGAAAGACCAAATATGGGCATACAGGAACTGACAGGGGAAACGAGACTGAACAAGACAGACATGGAGCGTGACAGCCACACTGTTTATAAGGCCATTTTATATATACTCCCTCTTGTTCTCTCCAGCTTGTATAAATCAATGAAAGCAGGACCAACATTAGTGGTGTTGAAACTACAGAGGGCAAGTGAGATCAGTTTAAGTGTAGCTACTGTAAAGTGGACTGTAGAGATGCAGGTCCATTTACACTCTAAAGTCATTCCCGGCTGTGTACGTGTATTATCTGTAGTTTTCAGGTAACCTGTTTTTCATTGCTTTTTTCGTTACTGTTCGTGTTTTTTGTTTTTATTTCTATTATTGATACACTAACTGTTAAATACCTGTTAGCAGACACCACAGTTACGATTGGCTCCTGTGGTACAGTACTCTTTTCCCTTGGAACCCACTTTCAAAAAGCCATTTAACTTTGATACATTTTTATTACAAGAGACTTCAGCACCATATTGGTTATTGGATGATACTAGAGGTTTTTAATGTACTACTATGGTTTTAATCATCCATGCATATTTTCCCTATTTTGTACTGTAGGTACAAAGCCGAACAAAATGAAACAATGGGCCAAAGGCTGTATACCGAACAGAGTTTTTCACATTTTCCCCCCATATATTTCACCATGGTTATGTATTTTTTAGTGGACAAATAAGTACAGCCTTGCTGAGCAGAAGAGAATACATTTTTTAACATTAGGAAATATTACAGATCCCAATTTAAACCCTGTGTATGAGTGTTATAATTAACATATTAATAGAGCTGTTGTAAATATTACTGTAATTTTTTATTATTTTATTATTTTATTATTAAAATGCATAAAAATGGTACTGAGCAGCTCAAGAGTAGCACAGTTTTAGCTCTTGCACTTTGGACTTCCAACCCTGTCCCTGACTAACAAGCAGATAGCACTGCAAGCTCAAGCAGTGCTGTCAGACTCAGGAGACATGCAATCCATGCTGCATTCTGCATTTTATTTACTGCCATCTTTCTGTCACTTTGCTCGACTAATATCTATCCTGAGCCCGCATAATGAGTAGACACTGTGCTTACTGGTGATTGGCTACACATTTGTTTTGGTTCTCAGATCGACATTGTTCTCTAAAGCGGTTTTTAAAAAATACAAACCCCGGCTTTAAAGTTTGTGTAACCTGTAAGTTTATGACTGATTTTCTGACTTATTGAATGAGGAAAACAGAGGACGTTGCTTGTTTTTTCCTCTTTTGAATTAATTGGATATAGTAAAGTAGGCATTTCATTCAGAAATAAACACTGACAGTTTTATGCTCATGCCCTCATGTCAAACTGATGTCACCAGAGAAGGCCCATTGTTTTAGAGGAGAGGAGCATTTTCAGATTTGGATTACCGGCAAACGATTACTTTTTATGTGGATTGAATATCACTATATATATATATATATATATATATATATAAATCATTATACAGTAACCAGCAACAACTGCCATTCTTCTTCTCATTGAATACATGCATTACTAAACAGTCTCTCACTGTCGCCTCTTTCTCAGGCAGTTTTAAATGCTTCCACATTGTTGACGTTTGCTGCATTAGTGCTCGTCACTATTTGATCACATTACATCATTTTTCAGTCAATTTATTTATTTATACATCTTTTCGTTTGAATAATTTGGTGCATCCCTACTGTTTTGTACCTTTAGATGATCATTGTCATGTCTTAAAGTTAAACCATTAAACCAAGTAAAATTTGCAAAAAGGGACAGTAAAGACTGAAGTAATGACTCCTAAAAATCCAGCTTTACCTTCACAGGAACAAATTATAGTATTATATATAACTGAATGTAAAACTGTTTTACTGTATTTTTTATTATATTAATGCAGCTTTGGGAAACATAAGATACTTTTTTCAAAAACATTTACAATTACAAAAATCATATTATTCCAATCTCTAATTATTTGTTAATTTAGAATTGTAATGCCTACAGACATTGCAGATAGCATCCAACCGAGCACATCAGTCCTTTGAAAACAGAGAGATGAGAAGCAAAATAAGTGGCTTCTATGAGATCCATTTTTTTATAGCACAAGGAAACTTTTCTCTGCATTCGGGTAGAATAACTATCACTGTTCCCCTTCATGCTTTCACTATGCATAATAAAACCAATGTCACACGATACGATGAGAATCATATTTTAAACTGTGAGCACAAATCCATTCGTCTGCAGTATTCTTGCGCTGACTGAGCAAAAGTTTGGTTCAGACCTGAAGCACTATTTGAGGAACATAATGACTTTCTCCATTTGAATGACTCTGGGCCACAGGTGTACTTTATAATGAGTCTATGTGTCTCAGATATGGCTGAGTGCTACGGTGATTGATAGGTTTGGAGATCAGTCACTCAAATTTAAGCTAAGACATATAGAGAAATACACAAACAGGTGATCAAAACCCTTAGAGAGAACATGGAAAAATTATTTGGGTTGTTGCCTACCTGTCAAAAACGGTCATCAAAATGAGGATTTTAAATGATTACTGCATTATAATTATGTAATAATGATTTGCATTTTAAAATGTTTTTAAAAACCAATGCTGTAATAATGGATATGTAAGGCCAATTTAAATGCACAAGGCCTCAGCAACAGCAGCAAATGAAGTGTGCTTTAAAGGTGCTCCACATTAAAACCACTGTGGAGATACTGTCAGGCTTTTAAATGAGCCCAATTAGAGGCAAGGAAAGCCGAATGGCAATTTTATCATTAGCTCTTCTGAGTAATTCACTAAATTAGAGCAGCTCTTGTTAAAGTTTAATTTTGAAACATTCTGAATAGATGGTGATAATTGCCACAAGGTAATAATGCGTTTTGGGCTAACTCACTTTAAACAGGCTCAGAATGAGGTTTGCATAAATTGTAGATGATCGTCGTTGGATTTGTAGGACATTTTAGCATTTGTTTGATTTTTGCAAAGAGGAGGTTTAAGCTCATTAGTGAAACAAACTATGCAATAACAGCAACTGAAAATGCTGTTGTGTTTTTATAAGATTCGTAGCTCATCATTATTGTGGCATTATGAACAATTTTATTTTTCTCGAGCCAGTAATACAGAGGTCAAAAGTTCACCAAGAAATGTATATCTTTTTACCATTTATTAACCCTCATGTTGTTCCAAACCTGTATGACTTTCTTTCTTTTGTAAAACACAAAAGATCAAAAACATAATGAAAAAGTATATTTATATAGAAAATTGTATTTAATTGTTTCCAAGGTAGCAGGTGTATTATACAGGTGGCTTGTCAATGAACAGGCAACATAGTTTAACATTGCGAGCACATCGCTTGAAAATATGATTTTAACCCATACTGACACTGTGAGAAGAATGTCACCCTGCCAAGTCATACCAGATTTGTGGGCTTAAATTTAGCTTTAGCCTAAAAGTCTACTGGGGCTTGTTTAAGTGTCAACAGCAATTTCAATCCAGTCATGTTGTTGAAACAAATACAAACTGGGTCAACTCCCAGAACCACATTGAGTATTAATTACCAACAGTATCTTTATGCAGGACATTTAGTAAATGGCAGACAAGTTTGTTTCCCTAGATACAAAAAAAACTTTTTTGGCGAATACAGTATGTGTCGCATTTGTAATTTCCTTAGCACAGGAAATTATCTCCTCACTTGAGTCACTTGGTGGGTCCTTTCTTCTGTATGTCTTGTTCACATCGGACCTATGGGTAACTGTGAATTGAAGGGAAAAAAGTTTGAGGCCCTATAAACACTGTAACATTTTATGGCTTTCTAAACCATATTTGAAATGTAATCAGTTTAATAAAAAAAAAGATATATATATATTATATAATAATTACAATTATTAATGAAAGCTCACCTGTTGTTTGCACCCCTACGACGGCAGTCTCAAGATGCAGACGGCATGACCACAAACTTGAAAATAAAATAAATAAGATGTTTTTAACAGTTTTCCTAAGTAGGTTCACGTTAGCTCGCGGATATGTAAACATACGTCTGTCAGTGAATTGAGGAACCATCTCTAAAGTTGCCAACGTGTTTCTACTTTACGTTAGTTAACTTCGCCTATACAGTAATTTTCCAGTTGATATAAACATTGATGTGGCATTCACAAGGCTCCAAAATACACCTCTGACGTTGCAGACGACGTCCAGACTAGAATCCTGAAAATATCAAACAAATAAGTACTAGAAAATACAGTGTAAAATAATGGCATTGCGACAAACTAGCATTAACGGGCAGGAGGACACAAAAACACGTTTCTCAGTTTCCTATATTATACCTATATTATACCTATGTTTCACATAATCCTTTGCAGTTTACAGTAAAATACTGTATACACATTTTATAGTATCTTAGTGTCCATATTACAGTAAAAAACTGTTCGGGATTACAGTGTATTCTACATTTTATACTGTATCTCAACATCTTTTATACGTAAAAAATGTCATGCTCTGTCATGCCAACATTTACTGTTTGTCTTGGCAATTTTTTTATTTTAAATTAAATTTAATACTAATTGATATTCAAAAACGGTTTTGATTCTGCTTTGTCACATTTTGCATCATGCTTGCAACCCTTGTTCAAATTAAGGAACTGAACTGAAATTTCTCTGAATTCTTAAAAGACAAATGTTCAGAATGCAAGCAGGTTGATGAACAAAATGTGAATTCCAAACACACAGCTTTTTCCTTTCATATGTGCTCAAATAGATGAAAATTGCAAACACCTGTGAAAAGGATTGGGAGCAAATTACAGCAAACATCCCAATTAAGCTCAAATGTAGCTCAACCATCATATGTTGTGTGCCATGTGTATCTCTTGTTTTTCTTTAACCTATTAAAACGCTAATCTCGTTATAGGATTGTGTAACAGAGTGTCACCTGTACAGTGATGACACTTTAAAACACAAAGTGTTCTTGTCACTGGAATTAAGCAATGGTGTGAACTCAGTTCAACATTAAGAAATGTTTTGCTGTTTTCAAACAGGAAGTAGTAGTTTTTCTTGTATGTGTAGGTGGTATTTAGACTGAATAAAAACTAACATGTGGCAAAGGGATAAGAGATTATTGCAGGGATGTTTAAAAAGTGTGAGCATGCGTTCAATTACAGTTTTTGTTATGCCACATATTATCAATTGCATTGTTAAACTACTGAAAGGCTGAATTATTCACCGTTGCCAAATATGACACCCTCTTGCGAGAGAAAGAGAGAGAGAGTATTTAGATTATTTAGAAGCTTTCACCACAATCTCCATAATCACTACCTTGCAGCTGTTGCAAAAATATGAAACCATTAAGATCTGTTGTCCTGGTCCAGCTATTATTCTTCAAGAGACCTACATTTAATGGATGACGCAATGAGGTTATTTTATTTTTAGTTATGTGATACAGTAATATACTCCAAAATCCCTGCCTTCCAATTGGCTAGGGAGAGGCCTAGCCACCCGCATTGCCCTGAAAAGAGTTTCTGATGGCATTTGAATCAATGCACAGCTTTTGAGGTTGGTAGCTACTCTAAAACACACACACACAAGAGTTCTCTTATCCACCCACTGTTAGGTAGGCGTCTTCTCTGATGCTCAATGTTGGTGAGAGAGAGAGAGAAAGCTATGATGGATGGGTGAGTGGTAGAGACAGAAAGAAGAATGACAGATGGGTGAGAAAAGAACATACGTGAAAGCTACAATATTAAAATTTAAGGTGACAATTAGGCTTTGTTGTTCACTTGAAAGTGTGAAAGCCTCTTTTCTCACTCCACTCATATTCAGAGAGCATGGCTTTGTGTGTTTTCCCTTGACTGTATTTTCTGTACCAAAGGCTATGTGCTTTTCTGCTGAAATTTGCGATTATGTATTTTGTGTCAAGGGTTTTGAGCCATTTATTTAAGCAAATGTCTCCTTGGAAGCATTTTTTAGGGCTTTTTAGGTTTATAACTGGAGTAATTGCATGTTAAGTGTTTTGTGTGGGTTACACAGAGACTTTTGAACTCAGTAGTCGTTTGTATTAGTCATCATGACACTGGAGATATCATAGATGCTGTTTTCTTACAATTTTGCCTGATACTTCTCATAAAATGTATCTTAAACATGATCCCTTTTTAATCCAAGAACCAGAAAATTACCTGAAAATCTAATTGGACAATTTAAAAGCAGCAGTAGTGGGGAAAAGACGAGGCAGCACTGAGAAGTGACTGCAAAATCATGCTGACTTATAAACAATTTTTTGCCAAAAATATCCAATGCACTTTTGTCATCCCTGCAATTCTGAAAATTGAAGGGATTTTGTTTCAAACTTATATATATATACTGTATACACAGTGAGTACAGAAAGTATTCAGACCCCATTCCGTTTTTTTTTTTGTGTTATATTGCAGCCATTTGCTAAAATAATTTAGGTTCATTTTTCCCCTCATTAATGTACACACAGCACCCCATATTGAAAGAAAAATGCAGAATTGTTTACCCTTTTTGAGATTTATATATAAAAAAAATAATAATTATAATTATATATATATATATATATAAGTATTAAGGATATATATAAGTATAAGTATTATAAGTATTACATAATATAAGTATTCAGACCCTTTGCTATGACACTCATATATTTAACTCAGTTGCTGTCCATTTCTTCTGATCATCCTTGAGATGGTTCTACACATTCATTTGAGTCCAGCTGTGTTTGATTATACAGAGAGACAGTCGGGAGATGGGGGAAAGTTGTAGAAAGTCAACCATCACTGCAGCCCTCCACCAGTCGGGTCTTTATAGCACAGTGGCCCGACAGAAGCCTCTCCTCAGTGCAAGACATATGAAAACCTGCATAGAGTTTGTAAAAAACACCTGAAGGACTCCAAGATGGTGAGAAATAAGATTTTGTGGTCTGATGAGACCAAGATAGAACTTTTTGGCCTTAATTCCAAGCGGTATGTGTGGAGAAAACCAGGCACTGCTCATCACCTGTCCAATACAGTCCCAGCAGTGAAGCATGGTGGTGACAGCATCATGCTGTTGGGGTGCCAAGTACAGGGTTATCCTGGACAAAAACCTTCTCCAGAGTGCTCATGACCTCAGACTGGGCCGAAGGTTTACCTTCCAACAAGACAATGACTCTAAGCACACAGCTAAAATAACGAAGGAGTGGCTTCACAACTCCGTGACTGTTCTTGAATGACCCAGCCAGAGCCCTGACTTAAACCCAATTGAGCATCTCTGAAAAGGCATAAAGGTGGCTGTCCACCAACGTTTACCATCCAACCTGACAGAACTGGAGAGGATCTGAAGCTGAAAAATCTGAAAAGGGTGCTTCTACTAAATACTGAGCAAAGGGTCTGAATACATAAGACCATGTGAAATTTTCTTTTTCAAAAAATCTTAAAAAATGTCAACAACTTTGTGTTTTTCCGTCAATATGGTGTGTTGTTTGTACATTAATGAAGGGGAAAAAATGAACTTAAATAAATTTAGCAAATGGCTGCAATATAAAAAAGAGAGAAAAATGTAAGGGTGTCTGAATACTTTTCGTACCTGCTGTATGTAAGGATGGTCTTCATAAAGCAGTCGGATAATGCATCTCCAAAAACCATATGCATCTTTTGAGTTGGTGTAATAGTTTAAGATCCGATCTGGTAAGCAAATGTTTGATAGTAATTGGTTTGTGGATTGTGAGTGAAAAAAGTGTGCACTTAGGTATACATTTAGCATCTTATTTACAAATACACACACACCCACACACACACACACACACACACACACACACATATATATATATATATTCTACATAATTCTTAGCACTTAATCATACTCATATTAATAAATAAACATAATAATAATCATAATAATAAAGTAATTAATAAATTATTTGTTTATTGCACCCTATTTTTTTATTATGTGCTGTTTGTTCTTTGGTATCTTCTTGTCTTACGCCTCTCATGTAAGATTTAATGGTTGCTCACTTATAAAGTGATGCAATAACTACATAAGATTTATAATGTTTTTTTTGTTTTTTTTTTGACTTGCATGTTCTTACACAGCTGATGAATATATATAAAAAAAATATATACATTGAAACAGACCTTTATGGTAAGCTACATCACATGTATGTGTGCAGGCTTCAAATACAACAGGAAAAATTTTGGTTTGCATGAAATATTGTTTATGAATCAGCCACGCTGTATAATTTACATCCATCGGCTCTTGTCTGATAAATATTGAATTAATACCAGAGAGTTTCATGGGTGGAACATTAATCTACAGGGCAATGTGACTCTTAGTTAACAGCTCGATGGGATGCAGTGGGATAGCTGCATCTTATCAGCATATGTTAATTGACTAGTTTCATTCAGACAGCAGTTAAGCTCACTAATTTGCTCTCCTCAGTTAAATCAGCAGCAAATCAAGCAGCACGGAGAGTCACGCCTAGTCTGGCAGCGACTATTAACAAGGCCGCGCTTCGTGTTCGAGTCAGTTGGTCAATTTTAATGGTTCAAATATGGTGAAAATGACTCCCTCTTGAGCTAATCTCTCCTACGGGGCCCCTTCTAGATTTTTCAACTCTTTATATTCATTTATACTGTATGTTTTCATAAACCTTTTGCTTTGTTGTCCAAAAAGGGGTGGAAAGAGAAGAAGCATAATAATTGGTAATACACAACATATTTTAACAAATAGTTGCAGAATTAATAACTTTTGGTCACATCTAAATATGTATGTTTACTGTGTGTGTGTGTATATATATATATATACACACATATATATACATATATATATATATATATATATACATATACACATATATATATACAGTTCTGTGCAAAATTCTTTGGACACTAGTATTTTAATTATTTGTTAATTAATTATTAACAATTAGTTAATTAATTATCTATATATATATCTACATGTGTGTGTGTGTGTGGGTGTGTTATTATCTGTTGTATAGTGGGCTATATAAATGTATAATATGATGTGTTATTTTTTGAGAGAGATTTTATTTTAATGGAACTTTCATTTGACTTCATGATTGATGTTTAAATGCAAACATGGCATGGAAATACATAATTATTTGTGTTCCATTAACCTGGAAGCCATTGTTTTGAAATATGAATTGACTTTTGGTTAAAAACCTCCTCAGTTCAGAAACGCACCGCATTCTGGCTGTGCATAAACTTTCTAAATAGCTTAATGCATTATAAATAAATGTAAAATAATAAAAAATAAATAAATAAATAAGATATGCAATTAAAAGGTGTTTAGGAAAGCCAGGCAGAATGCAAAGGTATCGCAAGAGCAGTCAAGCGTGGGAGCTTACGGTGGTAATCCAAAAGAAAAATGGGCTGCTTTCAAACCCCTTTTCTAGTGATGCTAACGTGTGCTGTGCTGCTGGATAAAAGAGGGAAACACAGATTTGAAGGGAATGGTAATTAAAGCCTCGTTCTTTCAGAGCAGCTTTCTGAGATGTGGTAAATGGCTCTTATTTGTAACACACAGTAACAATTCAGAGACGTTTGCTGTCTGACGACAGTCAGGCAGAGATATTATGCATGCACGAACTGATGTAAATACAATTTCAGTCAAAAGTTTGGATGTACTTGACTTAATTTATGTTTCTTAATGCCATAAAATGCTTGAAATTAGTCTTGTAGATGCATATATTTTGTGTCTTTACATCAGATTTTACAAAACTAAAACTGTAATCGCATTAAAAGGAATAGTTCATCCAAAAATGAAAATGAGCTGAAAATGTGCTCATCCTTAGGCAGCATTGAAGAGGTAGATAATTAGATGACTTCACGGAAAACAGATCTGCAAAAATGCAGCATCACTTGCACACTAATGTATGCTCTGCAGTGAATGGGGGCCATCAGAATGAGGGTCCAAACAAGTAATCCACAGCACTCCAGTCCATCAGTTCATGTCTTGTGAAGTGAAAAGCTGCATGTTTGTATGAAACAAGAAAGGCATTTTGACTTCAAACCATTGCTTCTTGCTGAAATCTCTAATACTTCATTGTTTTTTTTCCAACCCAGTCGCACGGCTAGTCGTGACAATATCACGAAATAGGCATAAAATCTATTTTTTCCAATGAAAGAGTCATTTCATATGAACCTAGAGAGAGATATGCAAAGATCAAGTATCATTTGCAAGCAAAAAACACTAGAAAGTAGTTCTAAACAATTATGTTGGTGGGTTTTGAAGTGAGATGATAACAGAAGATGCAATATTATGGATATAGAATTTGTATTTTAGGTGAGCAACTGATGTAATGCTATATTTCTCCACATAAAGAATTGTAATGAAGCAACAAACTTAACTAAACATAAATTGTGGGGGAAGAGACTAGCCCTTTTGGCATGCAACCAACAAGTGTCCAGCATCACTGGGCATTCCTGAATGCAATTTATATAGTTCAGAAATATCAAAACGCCCCCCACTGCGATGCTTTGATGATGCGTGGATAAAAGTCTCCAGCATGTTTGTATAGTATCTCCTAGAATCCCATGCTGTCCAAACACAGTAAGCCCCTGCAGACTCTTGCGGTTCTGACTCGTACTCCATAATTTCAGCCTTTCATCTTTAACGCCACCATCCTGCAGTCCTCTGCCCCACACCAGGTCAGTGATGAGCCTCTACAGGATGCAATTTCCCTCCAGTCAGCTACAATCTTTGCTCAGAAAAGGAACAATGGTGGAGTCAGCTCACCTGCCCTCCTTCATTTTATCACTCATTCAATAGCATGTGACCCCAATTGTTCTTCCGATAATGCATCCAGGCTTTTTTCTTTTTCTGATATTTATTTATTTTATTTAATTTTCAGCAAAAAATGTAAGGCGACGCAACACATACTAAGATAAGTAGTATTTTTAGGGTAGCTGACATGAAGCACTTTAAGGAAGGTGACATAAACAGCATTTTGTTAAGTGTTTTATAATTATTATGCACCATGTTTTAATGACCACATTAATTGAGAAACTACATGGAATATTTTCACTTTCAACCACTCAGTTGTCACTACACTGGACCATTTAAAAAAGTTAATGAGGCCAATAATTAATTACAATGGTTAACTGTTGATGCTTGTGCACATTTGAACCTAAAATACTGTTATGCACCCTGACATGTTAATTCTGTTCTTTATTTCTTTAAATGACCTTTTAAAGTGCCCAATTTTAAAATTGATACATGATTTAAAATAAAATAGTGTACATATTTCAGTAATATTAGCATATTATTAATTTCGAGTTTCATTAGTGACATTTTTGTTGGCAGGAGAATTTCAGAATACCACATGAAATCGTGGGGTTAAATATGATTTGTACATGTTCTTGACAGGTTTCAAGTAGATAATAAGTGTATAGCAGAATAATATGCAGGTACATGTCTCTTTAAAAAAGACTTCAAAGTCAGTTCAGTGACGGGTTTTTGCTTGCATTTCTTCAGGCTATGAAAAACTGCTCTTATGAGCTGAATCTGCTAACTGCCTTTCATCTCTCTCTCTCTCTCTATCTCTCCCTCTCCATCATCCGTACAGCCTATACAGCTCACATAGACATCATATTGGGGGAAGGAAAAATATGAGACCTCAAATAAAGAGGGAATCAGCCGAGATTTCTCAGACTGTTTGATCATAGCTTCAGCCTTCTCTCTAATCCATTTCTTGAGCTGATGGTGCAGATGGCTAACAGGATCAAATCTCTATCCAGAAGAGAATTAATTCAATTCTGTGGCTTTCGTGCAATCCTGTAAAACATTGCTCTCTTTCTCCCATTCTTTTTGGTTATTATTTTTTCCAATCCATTGTGAGTGTGGCTCATAATAGTAATCCAAACCCTATAAAACATCTTTCATTGCAGTTCTTTGCAAGCCAGCTGTAATATAGTCGTCATTTCAAGAAGCTTAAAGGGATAGCTTGTCCTCTGGGATCAAACTACCACTCGTATTTTCTTCGGAAAATCTGGTTGAGGTGCTTAATTTCACATCGCCACATTATAAAACGTACATAAACAGTGACATATTCAGCTGCCGATGGCCCATTCCATCTCTCAGATTTCTCATTTGCAAACCAATCAAACTTTAATGCATTTAGCATCCTAAAATGAGTTTTATTTTGTCTTCGTTTAGCAGTACCTCTTCCAGTGATTCATTGATTAATAGCTGCAATCCATCAAGCTTCTGGAGATAAGATGAGTCATGTATCACGATACGTTCTTGTCATTTGCATATTTCGTTTGTGAGGAGCTGAATTACGAACATTGTGTATATGAGCGGGAATATTTATTTTCTTGAGGCATTAATTAATCTATGTACATGTTTAGGGCATTACGAGCATAATTCACCAATATTGTTTGGTTAGTTGCACAGTAAATACAGCAAGACAGTTTTCTCTGCTCATTTCAGGTGTTGTTCTGGTTATTGAACTGTCTGAAAGACAATGTCTTGGATTTGAGACAAATAAGGTTTGAAATGAGTTTAAAGACCAGCTTCAAATCTTGCTGGCCAGAATGCATTTCCATCCAGTTTTGGATTACATAAGAATCACAGTGCATGCGAGCTTCTATATATAACACTTTACAATAAGGTTCACTAGTTCACTAGTTAGTTAACTAACATTAATTACCAAAGATTAATAATAAAGACTATGCATGTAGTGTTCATCGTCTATTCACATTATATATTATGTTAACAAATTACACCTTATTATTATTTGTTTATCTGTTTTCAATTTTATTTATTTATTTTCCAGGCCCACCAACTTTCCAGTCCAGTCCATCCGATCCAATCAATCAATAAAGTCATTTTGTTTTGAAGTGCTGAGTGCACTTAAAACTCACATGTCATATTTAAACCAAATATAATAATAAAAATAAGAAGATTTAATACAGTAAGAAAATAAAGTCTTTAAGCGTCAAAAAGAAGTGTGCAATTGAGATATGATTTTGAGATTTAATTTAATTAATTTAATTTAATCTGTGTCATATTTAAAAAAAAAAATAAAATGTGATTATAGGTTTATTTATGTTGTTGTAATTTAGATTCAAACTCAAGACCAAATTTTGCTCACCAATGCGACTGGTGAGATTACACCATTTGAGTACTGAGTGTTTAATTGAGTTTGAAATTCACTATAGATTGCCAGTATATTTAATGGCGACAGACTCCAACAGGATCTAATAGCGTCCGAGACGATGCCACTTAACAGCAATAACTGCAGATTTGTAAATGGAGCTAATTAAAGTGAACACGTTCCCCCAAGACATCTTGTTGAACACCTGCCCGAAGAGACACAATCAGCACTTCTAGCTGTCGTTATTTCCAGCGACGTTACCCTTTAGTCCTGGTAAGTGTATAATGTGCTGATTCAAATGCTTTTGATTAGCCCGGTGAGGTATCAATCAATTATTTGTTAGTGGAGTATTTTGTTTGAGCGTGTTCTCCAGCGCAGGTAGCCAAGTATATCCTTCTTTTGCTTCATGGCGCATATACAGCAGATGGCCATGATCAACTTGTATAACTGCAGGCTCTACAGAGGTGATTTTTAGAAGCTATATGCCATTTGTGGCTTGGAAGCATGAGGCAAACACCTGAGCGTGACTAATTTTAATCAAAGACCAAAAGAAAGCTTCCTGCGCTTTTTTTGCAAGTAGTACTCATTCTCCGCTGGACGTGAAGTATTATTCAGAGCAGGTGCAAAATATATACAGCAATGGTTTATAATTAGGCAATTGTATTGGAACTTTAAAAATAACCTGCATCACGTCCCACAAAACTGTCATTGGCATAGCATCTATTAACCTGGATGTGACAGCACGTGTATCTCAGAAGAGCTGAGGAGGTTGTTGACATTCTGCGCCACGTGTCTTGTCTATTAAGTGCTGGAATGAAGACATCTGTTGTACTGTATGTGTCTTGGACTTGTTATAGCACAATCTCTTGCTGCCAGCTGTTTTCATTTGCATTTTAATTTATGATGGGAAAAAAGTAACTTGCGGTGGAGAGTAAATGTATGCCCTTCGGCAATTATTTGATATATATATCTAAATAACGGTGTGATCTTGAATAGGTGAATCTTGTTGAAAACCTCTCAACAAATAAGGAAATGCCATTGTGACCCTGGACCAGAAAACAAACTATTTTGCATCAAAAATAAGCTTTCCATTGATGTATGGTTTGTTATGATGGGACAATATTTAGTCGAAATACAAGTATTTGCAAATCTGGAATGTAAGGATGCAACAAAATCTAAATATAAAAAAAAAATTGCCTTTAAATTTGTCCAAATGAAGTCCTTAGAAATGCATATTACTTTATACATTCTTGGTAGAAAATGTTTAATATGTCTTCATGGAACATGGAATCTTTACTTAGTATCTTAATGGTTTTTGGCATAAAAAAAAAAAAAAAAAAAATATATATATATATATATATATAATTTTAACCCGTACAATGTATTTTTGGCTATTGCTACAAATATACCCGGGCTACTTAAGTGTGCATAATGTTTAATATAAACGGGTTTCTTATGGTACTCGTGGTACTGTATATTAATAGAAATCAAATGAACTTATTTTTAATAGATAGATTTGAGCTTTCTATTTATCAAAGTATTCTTAAAACTGCATAATGGTTTCAATAACAATATGAAGCAGCACAACTTCAACACTGATAATAATAATAATTTTCTGCAAGATCATGTGACACTGAAGACTGTTGTAAAGAATGCTGAAAATTCAACTTCGCATCACAGTGGAAAAAAATGTAAATCAAGTATCATCAAGTTCAATAAACGTCAAACTCATGTTATTTTGAATTGTAATAATATTTCAATAGTTCAGTTAGAGGGCATACAATTCGTATACAAGGAAATGCTTAATTGTTGTGTGAGTAAACATTTATTTTGAGTGATTTACATTAGAAAGTACACAATGTTAACGTTCCATCTGCTCTTTATTTCATTATCTGTTCTGTGTCATTTAGTTAGAGGAAATTATGTAAGTAAATGATTGCATTGCTAAATATGGAACGGTCATTGTGGGTCAGGGAATATTTATAATAGTTATGAGGAACATTATAGTCAACTTTCCATTGTACAGCTGCATTGTTAAAGTCAGACAGATAGATTTGAGTAAAATGGGTTATTCGGCTTGATTTAATTAAGTTCCATCTGTGATACAGAAAGGAAAAATCTCTTTTGCCAGTGTATTCCTGAGCGACTCCATATCTCCTGCTCCTGTTGTGAATTCTGTCAGATTCCCACAGTTACAGCTGAAAGAGGGCCAATCATGTATTAGTGATGTCTCATTTTTTTTTCTTTTCTCTGACTTTTAGCTGTCTAACAGAGCTCTTTTATTAATGAGACTCGAAGCGCAGGCCTCTCTGTGTCACATGCTGAATATGAGCGGCTGGATGGAGGAATCTGTCACCTTTACTGGAAATCCTTTCTCAATCTGAAGTCACAGTTGCTGCTTTGATGTCAGTATTAACCTTTCCACTTTGCAACAGCTTCCTGCTTGTCTGGGCTGAGAAAACACGAAACACGTTTATTTTGGACAACGACATGTGAAAGCAGTACTCCAGTGACTTACATGTGTGTCTAAATAGATGGATGGATGGATTGATGGATAGGACAAATAAATAGATAGATAAATGCTATACTTTATTTATTTATTTATTTATATGAATCTAGCAACATATTTGATTGGTCTATGTAAAAGTATTAACATTTACTGTAAATCTTAAACGTGTAAGTGCTGCAAAGGTGTCTGCCGACATTGCATAAATATAATTGTAATATTTACTTTGATTTTTATCTTGATGTCTTATATTTTTCAGATATGTTTCATATTAAGCATACTTTCCCCTGGCACCACTGTATCCTTGGTATCCAAATAACCCAACCCTGCCTCATAGAAATATGTACCTCTGTGCACTTTTTTGTGCAACACCATTTTTACGTACCTTACTGCACATTTCACCACAGTTTCACAGAAAAATGTCCTCTGAGTGGCACTAAAACATGACACATTTTTATGATTTTGATAAAGATGTATGTATTACATCCGTGAACCCAGCATATCGTCATAAGTGATTGTGTGAAAATTATGCTTTCTTAATCAAAACTCTAAATTTGTGTGAAAAGGAATAAAAGGTGTCTCTAGTGGAAGCTGCAGTGATATGTACTTATTTGAACGTATTTCTTGTCTCGCAAAAAAAAGTGACCAGGTAGCAATAGCCACTACTGTTTTGATAAAACATTGTTGAAGTATAACTGCTGGTTGTGGTAGAAATTATACCATTTTTACATTGGAAATGTATTGATGTATTAATTTATTTGGTAACACTTTATTTTACGGTTTCACCTAGTTGCTTATTAACATGCAATACCTTATCAACACCCAATACCTGAACTTAACAACTAAGCAGCAAATTTAAAAATTGTATTGTGGGAAAAGTTGTAGTTAGTAAAAGTGTTACCTATTCTAAAGGGTAACAATTTATTTATTTATTTTTAAGTCTGTAAACAGTATTTTAAACAGAAATGTTTACTGAAAAGCAACAAAAACAAATGATGGTCATGGTAAAAAAATAAATAAAAAAAAAACTTTGTTTTGAGACATTCTGTAACACAATGATTGATCCTGTATTATTTATGGTCAAATGTCACACCTCTCAGTTACCTGCTTAACCGTATAAGAGGCTCAGAAGGCGAGAACAAGAGGAGTTCATTACTAAGAGATAAATTGGAGCCCACTCATCATGTCAGCATGTAGTGGCAGAAAAGATCAATCTTCAATTATTGGGTTCATTTTGAAAAGAGCCAATTCACCCACTCACTTGCTTCAGGAGGTTTTCATCCTTTTGTCTTTAACTTTTTATAGAGAAGTTAAAATTAACCCAGTGTCTGCCTACAGTCTCTTTACTGACCATCTTCTATCCATTGCAGACCAACATGGGTCACTCTTTTTCAAGTGTAGGATTTAAACTACTTGTGAATCTCACAAATTACAAAAAGACAGCAAGTAAACATGGATACTTATTATTTATTATTATAACTCGGCTTCATGGAATACTCGATTCTGATTGGTCAGTCGCCACATTCCAAGATAACAGATAACAACTGGTTAAACTAATAGCACAGGCTCATCCGGGTACTACGCATCATCTTGACTGTTAATAATTATTTCACTCTGCTGTCGCTGACATTTTGTCGCGATCCTGTGGCTTAAAAATTCTTAACCACAAGTTAAAATGGAAGACTTCAATGTTGAATTCGTGTAAAAAACTAAAGGAGCTTCATGTCGGGCTTTGTTCTGCAATAACAACCTGCTGGCTGTACATTTTCCCTTACTTATTACATTTTCAAAGTAGAAAGACTGAAGTGGTATTTTCCTGCAAAACATACTGCAATTCTCTTTGCTAGAATATAATCTATTTTTACTGTGTCAAAGTAGTGTTAATTTAGTTCAGGGTTTTAGTTATTGTTTTTCTCAGATTAGCTATATATATATATATATATATATATATATATATAATATGAAAAACATGAATCCTGATTTTCATTAATTCAGTTTATTAATTGAAATGTATTTTTTTATTTCCTTACTTAGATTTGTTTTACTTGATTTATTTTGATTTAATTTTAACTCTATCATTGTTGAACAAAATAGTTTCTTCTTCTTCTTCTTATTTGGGGGGGGGG
>JAUCMU010000001.1:3273011-3307924 GCA_032275025.1 Enteromius treurensis
GAACTGCACTGATACAATGACAAGAGCATGCATTTCTATTCTAAATGCCTGAAGGTTATTATTCTGAAAGAAGTCAGTCGCGGCAGTCTTCAATATGGTAATTATTTTGAAATACTGGTGATTTTTCAGGTGTGAAGGTATAGATGAAAAATTAAGGAAATATAAACGTGGCGTTTCGATAGCTGGATGTTTGCATGAGTAGCGTTTAGTTGAAGTTTGCTTAAGTTAAATTGCCATGGGTTTGAAACCAAAAGTTGGTGTGTATTTGACCATGTGAAATAGTAAAATGCATAAGTAAAGCGAATAATGAGATATGTTTAAAAATCATTAAAATACAACTTCAGTACAATAATAATAATAGCAATAAAGATGATGATGATGATAATAATGTTTGCATTTTTTATTAATTTAACATACTATTGTTATTATTATAACTATTAATGCATTTATAATATTTTGATACTATTGTTTTATAATTATAGAATTTGTTTATTTTTTTAAATGTTAATTAATTCGTTGAATTGTAAAATGTAATCAAACATTTTAATATAACTTTCACTAAGGAATTATATTTTATTTTATATTATTTTTGTTGATTAAGCAATACAAAATTGATCTTTCATATTGTTAAATGCACAAAAAATATAAATGCATTATTAATAGTTTCGTGAACATTTTTGATTTTAAAATGTGCTCATGTTAAATTGCCAAAGGCTGAGCATCAAAATTATACGAACAATTATTATAATTTTTTTTTAGCTAAATATTCAATTAAAAAAAAGTCAGAATTTTGAGAGTTTATCTCGCACTTGTGACAGTCTAAATCGTAATTTTCACTTCATAACTCGAGATTGTGAGTTTATATTATGCAGTTCTGAAAAGAAAAATGTCAATATTATAGTTTTAAACTTTTATAATTTGTTGCATTTTTAATGATTCATTAATTCATTCATTAATAACACAGGAATATATTAATATATACAAAAACTAGACACTATTAATAACGTGCAATTAAATATAACTGAATAAATAATAACAATATTAGGTTGTTACTTGACAGAAGTACAAGCCTCTAATCAGATTTCCATGTTCTCAATCTTTCCATTCCTCAAGATGACATTCCCACTAGTCTCAGGTCAGTTACTTGGACAAACCAGGTGATTCCCCCTTCAATCAATCAGAAGAAATGTGCTGATTATCACGCGGGATCTCTGTCCTGCCAGCTGGGCTATTGATTTAGTCTGTGCTCTTGACCTTCCAATTTCTCTACATGAATAACCTGCACAAGCGTTTTGTCCAATAAAAGCATTTTAATTTTCATCTCATCCGCACTCGAGATGTAATTTAGCTTATGTCCTCACTTTAGTCTGCAAAAATATCCTCCGCTGATTTCCTCTCAAACGCTCTGGATATGTGACCTCAAACAGGGTATTTGTGCTCTCAGTGTTTCCTGCCGACAAGAATGTTTTTATTGTGGCCATCTGTATAGTCTGTGGGGAAATGTTATTAGGGCCAGATCATAACAAGACATGATTTGCATGTTTTAACAAAATGTCAGTGCAGAAAAGATAAGAAAATTAATCAGTCAGCAAGTAGACATGTTTAGATCCTACATAAGATAACGGAGTTTAATGATTAGACACACAAAGCCGGTTAAAAAAAGATAAAAAATAAAATTTTACAGAAATTTGCTTCTTTGTGTGAAATGAGCCATCACAAGTATTACAGGTGGTTGTCAGGTCATGTTTCTCTAGTATGCAGTTGCTAAGGTGTTCTGAGTGATGTTGGTATGTTGCTATGTCGTTATTCTGGGTTGTTGCTAGGTGGTTGCTCAGTGGCATCCCCAAGTCTCTGAAGATGTGAGAAGATTCATGTAATTGTTTTAATTTTATTTATTTATTTTGTAATCTGCCAAGAGAGAATAAATCTTTTTGCAAGAAGTATCATCTGAAAACCATTTCAGGGGACTACCTCTTGAAGCTCATCGAGAGAATGCCAAGAGTGTGCAAAGCAGTAATCGGAGCAATTTTGAAGAAGCTAGAATATAAAAGATGTTTTCAGTTATCTCACCTTTTTTTGTTAAGTACATAACTCCACATGTGTTCATTCATAGTGTTGATGTCTTCACTGAAAATCTACCAATGGAAATGGTCATGAAAATAAAGAAAACACATTGAATGAGAAGGTGTGTCCAAACTTTTGGCCTGTTCTGTAAATATATACAGCATGCAAATATGCAAAGTTGAATTTTCAACATCATTACTCAAGTCTTCAGTGTCACATGATCCTTCAGAAATCATATGCTGCTTTGAAGATTTCTTATGATCGAAAGTGTTTCACACACACTCTCTCTGTTGTGTGATCTGTTTGCCATTATATAAAAACGGCATGACTATAAAAACTTAAAGTAAAACTTTAAATAATATACAGCATATTTAATGATACATATTTATGCAAATGTATTTATGTGTACATGCACTGTATGTATGTATTTATTTACCTGCACATTCTTGATGAACACATCTGGTGGTCCTCAGGCGGGGTGAAGAGGCTCAGTGGGGGCTGAAGTGCCATGCGTTTCCTTTTACACTCACATCAGAGGATTTGATTGCCAAGGGAAAAGATCTGATTAGAGAGGCAGGGCTCTAAAAGACTTCAAGGGCCTTCTCGCTGCTCAATGATCGGATACAGTGACGTTCAGCACACTTGTTTTATTTTTCATTTTTAAGAGTATCAGTAATATTTGCATTGGCATGACTGAAGTTGGAAGGGAATTATATCTGGGTTGCAGCAAAACCTTGGAGTGAAAGTCATTAAAATTCAAGTTCCATAGATTTGAGTTGCTGTGACCTGACTTGAATGAATATTAGTCATGTCAAGGGAAGATCTTTAGTGAGCGAGATTGTAGTGATATTTTTGTGTAGTTGTTTTCTCGCTTCACAAGGTGAGAAATTTTATATATAAAGAAATAATAATACAAAATAGACATGAAGCTGTAGAGTTGACAAAGACAGCTGTAATAAATGCTAGTCTCCTGGATGTGGAAGTGACCCAGAGGCAGATGCTGATGTAGTGCAAATAATACGACCATGTGGATACATTTTTTTGGTAAAGTGAAGAAGAGTTACAATGTTCAAGGGCAGTGTACACTATAGTTCTTATGAATTATTTGTTTCATACATCTAGGCAAAATTTTCACCGTGAATTGGAAATACTAAGTGAGGCAGGGGTTTGCAATGAGTTTTCAAGCTCATCTGTATCAAAAGAGGATATGTACAGTATATGCTAAGCAGCCGGAGTCCTGTCATGATTTGTTTGATATGTCTTTACAGCGTGACTCTGCAAGAAATATTGTAGTTGTATGTCCTTTTCCCAGGGCTATAGAGCCAGCTGGGCTGTGTAACCGCATACATCTTTGTGGATAATCAATATTCAAACCTATTCTAAGGATTGAGCAAGCAGATTCTAGCTTCTCTGAATATTTCTGGAGTCTTAGTGGACTGATAGAGAATTTCTAATATGTGTTTTTTTTGATAGTGTACATAATAGAAATCATCTCTTTTAGAAAGTTTGTATTTGTTCCATACTGTTTTAAGATATTTCAGCCTGAACAGCAATATTTTATGACCTCACTTGTACAAATTCATGTGATCTTTTCTAAATCATACATATTTTATGAGTTGCTCAATTTGTTTGAATGGCATATACCTAACCTGCCCCTTACACCTCCTCATCACTCAAGTTGTGTGAGTTAGGTCATATGAATAAATTAACCATCTTGTACAATATGTATTGTATGAATTGGTTGAGAGACTTTGTTGCATTTACTGAGGCTGGAGAACTACCGATAAAGTAATACAAACCACTATAAATCGTCATATGATTTAAATGAACAAAGATTTGATTATGTCAGTTTTCATACTGTAACAATGGAGACTGAGGCGTGCGGATCCATGTGCAGAGTATTTATTTAGAGTCAACAGGCAGGGTCCAGATACAAGCAAACTAAACAACGTAGGCAAGACAGAATCGAGGTTGGGGTACACAGGCAGAGTTATAAGGCAGGCAGCAAACAATCACAAATCCGGAATAAACAGTCCACAATAGAACCACCAGGGGCCTGTACCATGAAGCCGAATTAGCTGGCTAGCCAGATAAGTTTAGGATTAGTTTGCACCAATCCTGAGTTTTAGGTCCCATGAAAGAAACTCAGCTTCAATTGGTGTTTATTGCCATGGTAACTTGCGCTGCACGGCTAACCTGCTCCGGGGCAGATTATGTTCTGGATTAGAGATCTCAAAACGAAATTTGACCAATCAGCTTACAGCAAGGTGACACATGTCTGATGCAATAAAGCCACCCCCCCAGCTTCTCTTACTCCAAATTAAAGGACGCTGCATAATAAAACATTGTTTAAAGATAAAATCATCCATTTTTTTTTTAGATTATTATTTTTAGAATTACTTTATTATTCATATAATTATCATCTCCTTAATCTATTACACAAGCCAGTTTAGTTTAATAGTAATAGACTTGTAAATTAATATAAACATAAATAATACAGCTTACTTGCATTAATCTTTTAATCTTTGGTAGTGAATCTGACTCTCTCACAAGAAGTGAATGAAATTTTAAAAGCATGGGATTGGCTGCTTATTGCTGATGTTACACTTTCATGTTCACATGCTACATTTACTCAGGATCAAGCCTGGGTTGACATAGAAATTTGATGAGCTTCATCATGGTACCACTAATGCCTGATTGCATTGGTTTGGATTTGTCAACCCAAAACTAATCCTGTAACTCTGAGTTTGTTTAGCCACTATCATGGTACAGGCCTCAGGACCACAATAGAACAATCAAGACTTAGATTGTGATTAACTTTAGCATGAAGCTGGCTTTTAAGCTAGTGATAATGATTGAGTGAGTGTGGTGATGGGCTGCAGCTGTGAGAGTAATTTGGAGTAAGGCATGCTGGAAAACTGACGCTGCGTCCAAAATCGCTTACTTCCCTACTATATAGTACGCGAAAAACAGTATGTGAGGCAAGTAGTATGTCCGAATCCATAGCATTGGAAATTCAGTAGTCAAGAAGTACCCGGATGACCTACTGCTTCGGCCCGAATTCTATAGTAGGCATACCATGGACACTTTCCTTTCCCATAAGGCTCCGGGAGAGGAGGCGTCATATTCGAAAATGACGGAAAGTGGAGATGCGGCTCATTTTAAGTGTACATTCCTCAGGAAAAAAAAACAAAAAAACATTGTTTATTGTGATTGTGTTAAACACGTGTAATTTAATCTAAATAAACCGATGACTTATTGAAAAGTTTACATTTTCACGCTGTTGTGACAATGCATTACACATGAAAACATCAATATGGCGGATGTAGTACGGCCCACATTCATACTATTTAGAACATACTTTTTAATGATTGGGTAGTACATTCAATTTTAAATGTAGTACCTACTTAAGCAGTACACGATTTCGGATGAAGCATGAGTCTGTGTATGTGATGCAAACGGTGGTGTGAAGGTGCAGTGGCTGAAAGTCCAGATAACAGTATAAGAGTCCTTGGACTAAGTGGGTTAGCTGATTATCGTGACATTTTTTTAACATTATGGTTCCCACTTGTTTTGTATGTTTAACTTCTCACAATTATTAACTTTTTTCCTCATACTTTCAGCCTTTTATCTCATAGCTATAACTTGAGGTAAAATAATTTTCACGTAGTATCATCATCTGTAATGAAGCAGACTGCACAGAGAAGGTAAGGGGTATTTTTAGGCAGCAGAGGAGTATAGGGGAATGAAGCAGATATAAATGGTTAGTATGACGGAATATTCCAATGAACAATGACAGAATTACTAACGTCAATCTTTGCTTGCAGGTTCTGGAGATCGACGGAGGGCAGACAGACAATGGAGACACCACAACCACACTTCGGAGAAAGGAGACTCAGCAAGGGATTCCAATGGAGCCTGGAGGGAACACACAGATCTAGGGACACACAGGGAATCGTACAGGTGACTATCAAGGTAAGGATATGAGATAGTAGCAGCATAAGCCAGTTACGAGTCCACTTGTTGCATAAACAAGCTGGGACACTGACTGGGATGTGGCATGTGTGTTTTTATGTGGTGGTTAATTGGGATGGGAGTGGATTCAGGTGGTGGTGACAGGTGATCAGAATTCTGGTGACTGTGTAAGGGTGGAGCCTGGCGCTTGTCTGTGACAATATCACAATTAGGATTTACTGTAGCATAATTTGTTTTAATCTAATGTGGCAGAAAAGAGTTTCCAAAAGATCACGCTAATTGCCTTTGAAAACCATGTATCAAATTAGCCTAGTTGTTTATTTCCTGACTCATTTAGAGTTTAAAAGAATCTTTCATTAACGATCCAATGATTCACACTTAAAAATTGCCATCACCTACACATGCAGTGAAAGAATCAGCATCATGAACACGCAGATTGTCCAGTATACAAACATGCCATCTAAACATTTATTTTACATTTGCATTCTTTTTGATAGCTTCGTAGAGACTTCAAACAACAACAAAGAAAAAGCAAATCCAGCTCTGTAAAATTAAGAAGCCTCAACCAAAATAAAATTAGTCATTAATCTTGTCAAGGCTTTCCAATAAATCCAATAACTTAAATGGGATTCTTCCTCTTCATGAATCTCAAATATTGTAAAAATAGCTCCACTTAATACATAAATTAAAACAGATTGGGTCTTTGTGGTTTTATTTATTTTTGTCAGGATGAATCTGCAGTTGGCAATACGTTTATTTCTTTATAATAACCCCAAGCGCTATATTTTTGCTGAAGAAAGCAGTATAGGTTTAAGTCAAGGGTCATTTGTTGTGGGTCAGTGCATGCCATTATCCCACTTGTATGTCCTTAGAGATTGAGAGGCCTCACAAGAGGCCAAAGACCTTTATTGTCCACAGTGCACATCTCCAGTAAATGGAGCTTGGGTTTGCTCATTTCCATCACCGTCTCACAGCCTGCATCCATACAGCCAATCTGTGCAGGGTGCCCAGCCGCTAATGAGCCCTGTTCTGCTGGGAGCCCTCCACGCTGCTGAACATTCATTTACACAAGCCATGGATGGAGCTTTAGAAATACGATACTGAATATGGACTATTGTGGGCTCTGTATTATTAATATAGTGTTTGAAACATTTTAATGAATTTGCAATTGATCAAATTAGCAGGCTAAAAACACTTTGTCATCTGAACAGTTTCGGTCATTGTTTCTGGTAAACAAGTCATGAATTGTATGCAGGGGATATTACTTTTATCCCTTAAGAAGAAAAGTCTTTAGTTTGTAAGGGATGATTACCTTATACTCTGTGCTTCGCAACATCCCATAAAGATTGAATTATTCCAGTGATTGAGCAGCACATTGAAGTTTCTTTAGTGGTACGCTGAGGGATATGTTTGGCAGAGTGCTTAGTCTGCAGTTTCCCATTCAACAACTGGGCCTTCGTGTACAGGCTATATGCTGCTTTACCAGATAAAGTGAGAATAATACTTATTTGGCTAAATTTAATTATAGATTCATCACATTACTTGCTCACATTACATTAGTGCCCCATTCATATTTTAATTTTAGGAGTCTTAAACAACAGGTTGACAACGCAAAGTTCAGATGCAAAAGCCACAAAAATGAGATAACAAGTGAATGCCCTTCACACCTAGTATATGTTCGTCCAATACTTTTACTTCAAATGTGCTAAATGCCAGCCTCAAGCCATTTAGAAGTACTTATATAGAAACCTATACAAATACATTGATACCTATACATTAAAAAAATTCTGTAATAGGGCACTTTAAATCATCCCTCATACAAATGGAGCAGCATTTTAAATGCATCCATGTTTTCGGCAACTATTGTAAGATTAAAGACAGAGAAGTGCAAATCCATATGCAGTTATTTATTCGAAGTCGGCAGGCAGGGTCAAAACATCAGCAAACAGAGCAATGAGGACAAAACAGAATCAAGGTTGGGGGTGCACGGGCACAGAATCAGGGCAGGCGGCAATCAGACAACACACAGAGAAACAGTCCAGAGTCAAACACAGGGAAAATCACTTAGAAATCATAGCCGTAGCAAATCAAGACTTCGCACTGGGGTGTTGTGAAAGATTGGCTTTTATGCTGAGTGTTAATGAGAGTGTGGGCGTGTATAATAATGTCCAGCTGTGTGTGATTAAATTGTGGTGTGCTGTTGCAATGGTTTTTGGGTAATGTAGTATGGATGACAGACTGAAAGTCTGTGGTGATGGAGCAGAGTTCACAAACTGGATCATAAGAACTATGTTTAAAATTAGCATGAAGCACTTTCCACCACTTAGGGGTTAAAAAATTATTTGGTAATTCATAATTATGACGAAAAATTATAAAAGTTTTTCATATAGTTATTTTTCTAATAATTATGACATGATATTACATCATGTTTACGCTTTATGCCATATTTATAGCATTTTATTCCAGAAAGACAAAAATCTATTTAGTCTTTTCATTTTGACTAATGCCAAAATTTTGAAAAATTTACCTTTTATCTCATTATTATAGCTTAGTATCACATAATTTTGCTTTTTATGTCTTTTTTTAAACTTTCCCCCCATTTTAATAAATAATTATGTCTTAATTGAATGTCTCTTAATATTTGATAATTACTTTATATCTCATTATTTTGATCTGTTTACTTAGAGTGCTTGCTCTACTCTTTTCCATTTAACAACTGTTGGAAAATGGCCACAAATGAGCATAAGACTTGGTGCACAAGTCATATTGATTATTTTATGGTGCTTTTTTTCCCTCTTTGTTTTGCTTGAAAGCATCTGTCCTCATTCATTTTCTTTTAAAAACAGCAGCATGAATGTTTGTCCTCATTTTTTCTTCTGTGTTTCATGAAAATAACAAGAATAATAATACAGGTAAAATGAGTATGAGGCCATTATGAGTCTTAATTATCTGTTTAGACTATAGTATACATTTTGTTCTATACATTGTCTTTCATAGTGCCATTTAGAGCATTTAGGCCATTATTTATGAGTGCAATGTCGCTCTTCATATATGATATTGGAAATAAATGTTGCACTTTTAGACAACTTTTTATTTACACAGCACTGGGCTTGGCACCCTTTCAAACTAAGTGTTCCTACAACATTGTCTCCTTTCCAAACAATGAGCATGTTTCTCTGGACTGACTACACAGAAGTGAACTACAACAGTTCTTCCTAAATTTGTGGGCACAGTGTCAAAACTTATGATGGGTAAGACAACAGCGTCTAGACTAATAGGCCAGAGGGAGTTGGAGATGGTCATGAACCACTTGCGTTGTTTTGACCTGTACACATTCACACAATATTGACATAAGATCAACAACAAGCAGCAAGTTGAGCTGCCATACTGCACTTCTTTATGTGGAGAAGAAAGATTTATGACAGCTGCTTCTATGGAGATGTGTGTATACGAGTGAACACTGACAAATATACAAATGAACATAAGAATTACATTTATCTAGCTTTTATTTGTGCATGTAAGGGATTATTATTTTCCAGTATACTTTGGTTTTTATGAGTATAGATTTCCAACGGAAAACTCTCTGAATAAAACAAAAACAAAGCATTTTCTGTCACATTCATAGATGCCTGAATTGTGCTTAACTTGCATAAAAGCAGAAGATGAAATTTGATAAAACAATGTCCGTAATATAACACAAAATGTCATTTTTTTTAACTTAAAATGTTAGCTAACACTTTTCAGATGTTTATGTATGTATATGCATTTTGTATTAGATTTTTTATATAGAATATCATGTTAAATATGTATTGTTTCTACTATTTTAGTCACATATGGATTCAAATTAGGTTGATATTAATAATTAACTAAAATGTATCATGACTAAAAAATTGCTTGTACTCTCTTGCCATAATTTTATTGTAGACATCTTTTTTTATATGTTTCTTCATAAGAAATCAAAGCAAATGCTTGTCGTGCTCCATCTCTCACCTTTAAATGCAGAAAAGCGATCTATTGATCGCTTGCGTTGGAGGCAGACACACCTCAGATATGAAGCAGTTTTCATACAGTACAGTTAAAGATACGAGAGAAGGAATCGTGACGGCTGTAGAGTCAGCAAGGCTTGTACTTTCATGTATTTGATAGCGAAGTGTTGCAAATGATTATAAAACCCCCCGTCAATCACACACACGCTGGTACAGACACACAAAAGACCGTTATCTGCATGTTTAACGCACCAGATATTTGAAGAAAGTCAGAGACACGCTTCGGTAATAAATGTAATATATGCAGTGTGTTCCGATAAATCCACACTTGTTTTAATAGTCTGAGATGTGACGCCCTCGTTAAAAAAAAAAAAAAAAAAAAAATCAAGCCATACAGGGTGATATAAAAGGGAATACCCAGCATTCCTGTTGAAATGCACTTATTTTTCAAGCCATCGCTTGTCTTAAGAGCTGTGACGTAGCGTATGTGCGCATAGTTCCTATAGTCTTGACGCAGTGTTTGTTGTGACAGTAATAGAAGAAGCTCAGCGCACCGGCTGCACTGTTGCATGCACGTCGAGTAGTTAATTATTTTACCGCATTCAACTGCAGTTCCCCCTCCACACACACTCACACACACTCACGGCGGAAAAAAACAACCTTCACGCGAACACCTGTGCTTTGTGGAATACTTGAGCTTTTCTTTTTATTTTCCTACGTGAAACGGAAATATCGTCTGTGAGGACTCTGGAAATGCCGTGTGTTTCAAAGACATTTGGATGGGGAAAACGGAGTGGCTCCGTTAGAGCTGTCGGCGGGGACAGAGAGGAGAAAAAGCATCCTGGTGTGAAAGCAATCTAAACCCTTCGACGGCGATTTCTGTGGACATTTTCAACACTTGCCCTGTATGTGGACTGTTTTCCCCCGCGCGAGCGAGCGAGCAAGCATTCCCTCATCCGATGGATTTTTGCCTTCGCAGCTCAGCAGAGGGTGTTAGATCTGCCAGTGAACACCGGGCTGAAAAGTCCAGAATCTCTCAGCGACCGTCTTTGTGATACAAAAGCGTTGAGCGACGCCGTCGGAGTCCGAGGAAGGGTGCTAAAGATGTAAGAATCTCGGATTAATCTTACTGCGATGCATTGAAATGTACGCGGTGTGATTTCAGCACCACGGGAGAAAGAACAGCTCCCGCGCCGTGGATATGTGAGAAATACACAAGGTCAGTGAATTGCGAGCCCGAAAAGCCAAATAATTGAGTTGAAGATGTCATTCTGTACGCTTTAAGATTGTTTTGAGAGCATGCGATGGGGAGGTGATGAAAAAAAGGCTTCTTGCTGTCGATTTTTCTCAATCTGGACATAGCGAGCTGAGCATGGATTTAATCGCAGAGTGTCCTCTGCTTTTTTAGACTGGAGATTTATCTAATTTCTCGCCCTCTTGCTGATTGTATTCATGTCTTGATGTCGGGGATGATTGTGTCGTATTGAAAATGCTGCTTTGGATTGTGTTGCTGAAGGCGGCTCTTTGTGTAGCTATCGGGAATGTTACAAGGGACGTCTGTAAGGAGCAGTTCTGCTCCTGCAACGCAATAGAAGGCGATTTGCACATTGACTGTGAGAAAAGGAGTCTCACGAACCTGCACCATTTGACAGGTCCGAGCTCCCAGTTTTACCATCTCCTGCTTCACGGGAATTCTTTGTCCAGACTGTTCCCTAACGAGTTCGCTAACTTTTACAATGCTGTGAGCTTGCATTTGGAGAACAATGGCTTGCACGACATTGTGCCCGGTGCCTTCCTGGGACTGCAGCTCGTCAAGCGGCTGCACATCAATAACAACAAAATCAGGTCTTTCAAAAAGAACACCTTTCTCGGCTTGGATGACCTGGAGTACCTTCAAGCCGACTTCAACCTTCTTAGGGACATCGACCCGTCTGTTTTCAGGGACTTGAGTAAGCTGGAAGTTTTGATCTTAAACGACAACCTTATTAGCGCTCTTCCCATCAACGTGTTTCAGAACGTGCCCATAACGCACCTCGATCTGAGAGGGAACCGCATAAAAACGTTGCCTTACGAGGGGATTCTAGAGCAGATACCTGGCATCGTGGAGGTTTTATTGGAGGACAACCCATGGGACTGCAACTGCGACCTCGTTTCCCTGAAGGAATGGCTGGAGAACATCCCGCAGAACGTGCTAATCGGGAGGGTCATTTGCGAGGCGCCCACTCGGCTGCAAGGTAACGACCTGAACGAAACGGCCGAGACGGAGCTGTGCCCTTCAAAGAGCGGCATTGATTCCAGCCTGGTGGCGCCTCCCACACAAGATGAGACTCCCGACCGTGGCCCCCGTCCCACACCCTCTAAAACGAGCGGGGTGACGGAGTCCCACAGTGGTGGGGGAAGGCATAACAGGGGCCGACCCAAAGCCAGGGAGAACTGGCAGCTGAAAACCAAGCCCACGGCCATGGCAACGGGTGCCGTTGAAAGGGAGCCACCAACTAATTCAACGTGCCCCCAGTCTTGTGATTGTAAGCTGATAGGAACCAGGCTGGGGCTTGGGGTTAACTGCGAGGGCAAGAAGATAGAAAGCGTGGCCAATCTCAAACCCAAACCCCTTGGCGCGCACGAGTTAAACCTGCGCGACAACAACATTCACACCATCAGAAGGAACCAGCTCCGAGGCTACCACAGCTTGAATCTGCTGGATCTGGGGGGAAATAACATCAAGATGATCGAAAACGGCACCTTTCACAACCTGACTGAGTTGAGGTGGCTCTACATGGACAAGAACTATTTGGATACATTAATGGCGGAGATGTTCGCCGGGCTTCAGAACCTGGAGTATCTCAGTTTGGAATATAACGACATCCAGCTCATCATGCCGGGCACCTTCAGCCCGATGCCCAACTTGAGGGTGCTCTTCCTCAACAACAACCTGCTCAAAGCTCTGCCCGTGGATGCGTTCTTGGGGGTTTCTTTGTCCAAAATAAGCTTGCACAACAATTATTTCACATATCTCCCTGTGCCAGGTGTCCTAGACCAGCTCAACTCTATCATCCAAATCGATTTGCATGGCAACCCCTGGGATTGTACGTGCAACATTGTTCCCTTCAAACAGTGGACAGACAAGCTCGGGGCAGACGTCATTGTGAGTGACCTCAAGTGCGAGTCGCCAGAGCATTTCTGGAAGAGGGATTTCCGGCAGATCAGGAACGATGTGATGTGCCCTCAGCTCTACGAGAAGATCTCCCCCACCTCGCTATCCAAAAACAGCACCTTTCCGGCAGACACGGGGACGCGGCCCAACTCCTACCTGGAGCCTAGCAGAGTGTCCATATCGGTGCTCGTGCCTGGTCTGCTCTTGGTTTTTGTGACGTCTGCCTTCACTGTGGTGGGAATGCTGGTCTTTATTCTGCGCAATCGAAAGAGATCGAAGCGGAGAGATGGCAACTCTTCTGCGTCAGAAATCAATTCCTTACAGACAGTATGCGACTCGTCCTACTGGCACAGCGGAGCTTATCACGCGGATGGGCCACACAGAGGTTACGACTGTGGTGCCCACTCTCTCTCTGACAAATGATGCTCACGGAGGCAGAAGCGAGCCAACGGACGAACTGCGTTTCGTATGTTGCGGTGACAATAGAGGGCGGCACACAAACATTGGACCACAGACTCTCCTCTGTGGGGAAAAAAAGAGATAAAATAGCCTATTTTTGTTGCTTTGGTTGAGTATAGCGTCCATCAAACACTGCAATGGGGCCCCCACTGTTATATATGTATAGAGCCTCTCTCTCTTTCTTTCTCCTCCCAGCTCAGACTGCAGACACGCTCAAAAAGAGGACGTGGGAACGGTGCACGAACGCATGAATGTAATGTAAATAACGGACTGTAACATATCTGCATGATTCGCATGGTCTCAACACACACTGGGAACCATTCCCATAGTAAAAAGGAAGCCAAGGCGACCCTCCTTTCGTGTCATCAATATATATAGATAGATATATATACATATATATATATATATATATAAATATAAAACTATATATGACTATATTAAAAGTGCCATTTCTTCTATTTTTTTGTCAGTTAGAATTTGTATTTGCTGTTTTGATTTCTCTTTCTCGAGGGTGGACAGGCCAAAAGGTGGAGATAAAGAGTTGTAAATGCATGTACTTTACGTTTTATCAGTTGATTGTTGATTGGTTGATATGGGGACAATTTATACTTCTTTTGAGTGCAGATTTCTCATGTATCTGCCCAGTCATCTCCTTTATGAATGTAAAATGTGTTTATCTTATAGTGTGCCAACTGTTGACATGTTTGGGATGCGGATAAGCATGAACGATTCACGTGCTTATGCTGCGAAAATTCAATGTAGCTCCAGTGGTTCGTGATCTTGTGTGACGATGGATACAGCGTGTGGTTACAAGGATGACACAAGGGGAGGATTTTTTTTCCTTTTTTTCCTTTTGAAAAGTAAAGTTTAAAGGGGGCTTTGGTATGTGCAGATTTTAAACCGTCTACAGAGTGCACATAGACTAAGATGCCTTTATTTTTTATTTATTATTATTCATTATTATTATTATTCTTTTTAGGGGATGAAGTATTCCTTCACAAAAGCCTATTATTCACTGTAAGTATTGTGAGCTTTTGTAAAGCCATCTATTTTGTCCAAATACGAGAAAATGAATATTACGCCGTTTGCTACTTCGATATGTCCTATTAAGTGGATGAAAAGTGTAAATATATATAGGAGAAGATGACCAGAATGGCATGTCTGTGCATTTGACTGATGTCATCACAGCAGCCGTAGATGGAATAGCCGCCTCTAGATGTCGCTGTTGCCTCTCAAGCATTTGAAACCATGCTGGGAGCTGAAGTTCACCAGTTTGTGTAGGCGAACCAGCATTCACGTTATCAACATAACTAGGCCTAAGTGTGTCACTGTGATGGCTAATACTCGCAGAGAAGGGCGGGATCAAATTCAGTAGTGAGGAACACGAGTTGAACGCTGTTTCCAAAATGCCATTTTTACAAACGAGATGTAGAGCGCAGTGCCATGCATCTTTCTGCTAGCATTTAAATGTCACAGCTGATGTTTTTGAGGTTGAGTTTGTATCACTGTAATGATTTTACAACAAAAACAACATAAATAAAGAACGGTTAAAAGCTAAAATAAGGTAACCAGCCATCCATTTCCATAGTCCAAGTACCATTCTAGACTTTGTAGCTTACCTTTTTATTCTTCTTGGCCCTAATTGTATGAGTTTATTGAGTAATACAATAAGAAAACTCCATCCGCAATCCTATTTATGGCCTTGCATTGTTGCAAGTGTGGAAAATATTGGCACCAGGAGATGCTTTTCTCTCTTACCTGTCAATTTGATTTAGGTTGCACAAAACAAAGTCGGTTTAATTGCAATCCAGCAGAACGTCCCAATGGAGTTCCTGTCATATTGCAATGGTTTTACTCTAATGTAGATTCAGAGCCTTCAGAGAGATGTGTGTTGTGACTCACACTGCACATATGCACATAAAAAGGGGGAAAAAAACAACAACAACAACAACCATCCGCTCTTCCCCTAACCGACCAAAATTGAAGGGTGACCTTCTGATCTATTATATCTGTTATACCGGTTTTGGCTGTCCATCAAAGCATCTCCTTCTCTCTCTCTCTCTCTCTCTCTCGTCATGCGTGGAAGGGTAATTATTTGTCGCTCCACTGTGAAAGACTGTACCACATTCTGGCTTATCTATTATTTGGTGCATTTTCCCAACAGTTTGTCTCAGAGTTACATTTCTATGCTTTGCTACATTTGATCTGCTTCTATTTTGTTAAATAAAACGTGGTGGAGGTTGAGTGAAGTTACAGTGGGTATATTTTTTTTTCTGTTTGTCAATACAAAAATGTCCTATTTTATGAACCCATGTGTGATGTTCACATTTTGGATAAGAAATTCTTAGTTTTATGCAGTGCAATGCATTAAGGTGAACATAATGATCACTGGTCAGTGCAGTTTGTAACGTAGGCTTTTAAAAATGAAAGGCACTTTATGGTTTAAATGAATATGTGGATTCTGTCTAGCTCTTAAAAGGTGGATGGATGTGGGTCATTCCTGTTATGCAATTAATATTTACATTGTAATGTACTATACATATTTCTATAAAATGTTCTAGACTTCCGGAAGTATGTTCAGACTCTTAGAATCCTGTAACTCAAATAGCTGAGCATAGTGAAATAGAAACTCCAGGGTCGTGAGTTTAATTTCTATGGAGTGCATTAATAGGTAATGTAAACGGTACCTTGAGTGCATTCATCGAACTTGACTTTAGTCTTTAGTCTCTGCTAAATGTTTTGAATAAGTATATATTTTTTACTTGATTCTTTACAAATTGTTAAGAAACTGAATATGATGTTTTAATAGGATGCTTATTTTAGATAAGTAAAAGTTTGATGGTCAGATGACATGTGGGGATTTTAAACATGTTTTATTTTAATTATCATGCAATAAAATTGAATGAAATGGAAGACAAAACAGCAAACTACATGACTTTCTTTAAAATCTTTAAATTCATATTTTATGCAGGATCTAAGGAGATATTTGATGGGGACATAAAATGCATATCAGGAATGAGCCACATGAGTTAAACCGATGGTGAAAGATTATATGTAAGAATTTAAGGTATTTTAAGGTTTATTTAAGGTCTATGTGTTTAGAAAAACTGTTGTGCACGAGAACATTGAAACTGGCATGTCGGAGACAGTGTTGCAGTGTTGTTTTGCATATTTGTTTGATGTGAAATTTAGGTCATACTCTTAAGGCAACATTTTCATCATCTCTGTTTGGAAAAAGCCTTACTGAAACGAACCTAAAAGGGAAGATGTTCAAAGTCATTTTAAAGTTGTGTTTAGTATATATGTTTTTTAAAGCCAAAATGCTGATCTTTTTCTGGGTTCAAACTCAGTGTTACGAAGAGAACCGAAACCAAATAAATGTATTCCAGTTTAAATACTGTAATTAAGCAAACATGTAGACTTGTAAACATGTAAAAAGCACTGCGGAAAGGCCATAGATGCTGTCAAATGTGTTTCAAATTATTTTTCAAAATGAAAATTTGCTAACTATTTATTTACTGCATACATACAAGACGTAGAAGAATTTGTTTCTTCAGAACAGATTTGGAGAAATGTACTGTAGCATTACTTTACTTGCTCAATAATGAATCCTCTGCAGTGAATGGTTGCCATCAGAATGAGAGTCCAAACAGCTGATTAAAACATCCCAATAATCCACACCACTTAGCATCAAACATCTTATTAACATGTCCATCTCCTGTTGTCTTCTCACGTCAAAACCCCCTGACATATTTGTATAGAGCTGTCAATTCAGATTAGATGGGTTTTCATTGGAGAAAAGAATATTATGTATACAGGACTTTTAACCAGAAACCAAGATTTAAGATGCCTTAATGGTGGAGTGTTTTTATATAAACACACCTCCTTTTTGGTACACAAGATGTTATTTGATGGACTGGAGTGGTGTTGATTACTATGATACTTTTTTTATCAGCTGTTTGGACTCTCATTCTAACAGCACCCATTCACTGCAGAGCATATATTGGTGAGCAAGTGATGCAATGCTATGTTTCCCTAAATGTGATAAAGAAACAAACTTTTTTTTTTACAGCTTGAATGGCCTGAGTGTGAGTAATATTCAGCAAATATTCAGTTTGAATAAACTATTCCTTTAAATTTAACAAAATCAAACAGGTAAAATCTTAATTATGATATCTGATATCTAATGTATCCAATCTAATATGATATCTAAATTTTCACAGCTGTATCCACATCTGCACTTTGCAAATTCTCTGAAAAGACGATTCTGGCCGAGAATTACTCATAAAGATATTCACTATGGTAAGATCCTCAACACGGGTTGAATAGTGTTCTTGCCACGCTGGTTAATCAACACTAGTCCTCTTTGTTCTCTCGAGGGATAGCAGTTGGCTCAACAACGCTGGTCTCTGTGGTTTCACGATTTTCCCATCTAAACAAATGATGTCCCCTCACCTCCTGTGAGAACCTGGACCCCTAATTCCCCTGTGTCACCCATAATTTCCGTTCAGTCCTGTCGCACATCCTTCAACAGTTTCTGTGTTCCATTCTCGCACTCTTTGTTCCATAGCAAGGGATCTTTATAGCCCCCTTCCTTCACCTGAAAGAAATAATTGGTGTGTAATGTGTTGAATAAACGTGTTAAATCGAAGAAGTATGGCCTACATGCCAGTGCGGGGAATTTAGAACTCAAGGAGGTGCTGTGACGCTTTTTAGCCCTTCTTTTAATGTTCAGAAACACACTTGGCAGCGGCCCAGAGGTAACTCGGTGCACGCTAGCACCGTTTCTGCTTCTGAGTTTTTCGAATTAGCAGAGCTGGTCAAAGTTGGTGTCTCAAGTAGGCCAAGGTTGTTATACTGAAAACTGAATTGTAGAACATCAAAGTCATATTAGCTTGCCATGCATTTATTTTGATTGAACTAAAAATAGGGAAGGTTCTGTTCAATCTGTTTCTGTTTCTTTCTCTTTTTTTGATGAGTGATTGGTGTGACTGTTTACTTTTTGTTTCAGAAATTATACAGCAGACTAAAAAGTACTGTAAGCCTTAAAATGCTTGAAAATGTATGAATGTTGCATTAGAAAACAAAATGTTAAACCATGCATCCCCTATTGGGAATATGGCACGAGCAAAAACAAAACAAAACTTTTTAATAAATAAATGTCATTTTAAAATATATGCAAAAAACAAACAAACAAAAACTTACCAACTTAAGAGCGTGTGTAAGGCTGGCCAGGGGGACTTGTGCAGGGGCATTTTAAATCTATTATGTCTGTTGCTTACAAAGTGAATATGAATGGACTGCGGCATTAAATGAAGATCTTCTCATGTTGCACCATATTTCATTTTAGGCGCTTGTATAGTGTTGCACATTTAACCAATCACACACAATACTGTTGAGCTTAGGCATGCAATGGCCAATTAGAGGCGTTAAGATGAGTCATAGCCGAACTCAGTTTTGTTTAGCGCGCGCGCGCCTTCCCTGACAGAAGTTCCGGGCGCTTGTGAATTCTCTCATAAACAGCAAAGCGTAGATGTAAGTACATTGTAAGAAAGATATTCATTTCATAGTGTGCAGTATATACCTTCAGTGATTATAAGGATAGTTGTTTGTTTGTGTGTGTGTGCGTACTTAAACTCGCACTAAACATTTAAAGACGGGTTTATTTTGTTTTTAATGTTATGTTTACATGTCCGTTACATTTGGCTGCTTTTAGCCTTACCCTGGAGCTGCTTCACTCTTCATATGGTTTTCCAACCCCAATTTTTTCAAAGGTATGGTGTATATATTTTACATAAACATATATAAATATATATTTTTTTCTAGCAGTATCTGTATTCTGCGATTTCTAACCTGTTTTTTTGTTTTGTTTTGTTTTTTTCCACCCACGAGGGACTGTCCATGAATCTCATGTCACAGGAGGTATCCAGGAATCTGCTTTAAGAAAGAATAGCTGATCCAAGGCCGCTCTGCAGCACTCGGACAGACAGATGGTGAATCAGACTGTGACAAACTCATGCGCTGCTCCGAGGTGTGTTTGTTCCCTTTCTGCTCAGATTGAAGGCCCTGCTGATTGATTTGTGCCGTTTTCCCCCTTTCCCACCCTAAGCTCTAATGGGATTTAAGGGATTTGGGTTTGCTCCTTGATGGCCGATGGATCAATAAATCGTTCAGCAAGGACAAATTGATTGCTTCTTTTGAATTACGCTGCTTCTAAAAATATGTGAAGGTATTGTGCTGTCTTAGGGCTTCATGCATGATGATCATAGCGAAAATCATACCTAACCTTTGTGCTCTCGTACCCTTGTAGACATGATGTAAAGATGCTTTTATTCTGAAGGTCTATGATTTGTTTGTTTGGCTCTTAGATTCATTATTTGTGAGGGGCCGATACTTACATCTGTGCCTAAGCATTTTGGGAGTTTTTGTTATTCTTTGCACACGCTGCTCTCGCAATGAAGCCCCGTTCTCTTCCCTGAGTCACCGACCCGGTCCTCTCAAGTACATCCCTGTCTCTGAAATCTTCGAGATGCACCATTTTGTTTTGCGGTGAATGTCAGAATCATTACTGCCTGCTGCTTTTTTTTAGGTTTCACCTCAAGGAGTACTGCTGTGAGCTGTTGTCTGCGAAAAGAAGCATCCTTATTTCACTGAAGCGAATCACAGATTCTGTGTGAGAGTGAGGAATTACAGAGTCACTAGCTGAGCGGCTGAAGGTGTGGGTTATTAATGAAAGAGCTGTATGTGAAGATGATAGTAGGGCAGATCATTATGTGGAGACTCATTTATGATGTTGGCACTGCTGCTGTTAAAGGTGCTGAGGTTTATATAGTAGGCTAGAGGTCGCAGCTCTTGGGACTTGACAAGATAAAGCTATATAGATGAGGTAAACGTCCACTAATTGCATAAACAACAAGATTTTTACGTTTTTTTGAATGATTTTGTGTGTATTTACCTGTGCAAAACTCACTGCTGATATTCTAGTGTGTTGCCAGGGTGTTGCTATGCAGATCCTAATTATTTTTCCTAATTTTTTTTATTTTTTTTTGCTAATCATTTGTATGGATGCAATATAGGTAATGTGGCTGTTTTGGTTTGGTAGATTGTTGTTAATATTTACCACGTAAATATTCATCCACATCTACCACGTCTAAAACACAAGCGGGACCACGCTTTTTGTTTTGTTTTGTTTAGCAAAATGTCTTAATTTTAATACAGAAATGCAGTAAAAACATTAATAATGTGAAATATTTTATGTTATTTGTAATTCTAATTTTTATTTTTATTTTTAATGTTATTTATACTTATGATCAAAGCTGAAGTTTACTTGAGAACAGTTGTGCTGCTTCTTATTTTTGTAGTAATTATTATATGATTTGATCATTTATATATATATATATATATATATATATCTTTATTGTCAGTTTAATGCATTTATGCTAAATAGAAGTATTAATTTCTCTGAAGTATAATGTCATTAAACCTACACATTTAATTTAATTTGATCTTTTTTATATGCATGTTCATTAAAATTATATGCTTGCTATTGTGATTTATGGTTACATTTTACACATTTTAGACAGTAATTTAATCAAATAATTAAATTCAATTAATGTTATCAACAACAATACACAGACAATCAATTACAAAAATAAAATGTGAAAATGTATTTTGTTCTGTGACTTAACTTTTTACAGCTAAACAAATTAATACAGACATATTTGAATTTCTATAGACCAGTACAGTAAATTGGATGTATTTAGTAAAATATGGCCAAATTCTAATATAAGAAGGTTCTTGTGCATACAAAGATCGAGTACAGGCTCACTGCCATTAACTTGAAATAAATCCACTGGCATGAGGACAAAAATATCTAGTTCTTCTGACTTTAGCTGGATGTGAGAGGTTCCTATGGTTCGTGTATCTCAAACAAGGCCACAGCTGGTACGGTGTACATCTGTGATGATGTGCCTAGTTGCACTTTCAGCCACAGTAAGTCTAATTTCAGCTACAGCCTCTGACCATGAAAGAAAACATTTTTTTGTTCAGTTGTTTTGTTTTTATCATTCAGATGCTGTGTGTTTGGCCAGAGGCTGAGGACGCTGTCACGTCGCGCTGCTCTGATTGCTGAAAACTCAGGTTTCTGATTGCTATATTCGTGCCAGTCCTTCTTCGTCAGTTTGGCAGTAGGAAATTGAAAAGGAAAAGGAAATTTTTCATTGGAAAAAAAGTATAATAAATAATGTAATGATGACAAAGGTCTATGCATCATGCTAGTTTGTGGGCTTTCATTGTCTTTAATTCATGAATTAAATAAATAATAATAATAATTATTATTATTATTTAAAAAAAAAAATCAAGTGACTGATAATCAATATGCATAATTATTTTCAAATTTAACTGGACTACAACAAGAACAACAACAACAACATAATAATAATAATAATAATAAAAATACTTCTTGTAATATTTTATCCTGTAATGTTTATGCAAAGTTGTTTTGTGAACTAAATGATGAACTCTGTCTCCATCTTTGTTTTGCACTGCCTAATCGTTAAGCTACAGTTTGAGAGCAGAAACTCATCTCAAAAAAGTCTCAATATGTAACGTATTCACAAAAAAAGAATAGTTTTTTTTAAATTCAGGAACCGAAGACATTGCAAAAGCCCAGTAACCAGCAGGGGGTGGTGGTGGTGGGGGGTTTGCAGGGGGGCGTCGTGGATCCCCTACGGCGGGCTGACAAAGACGGAGCGCCAGACTTCTGCTGACTGTCATTTCTCAGCCTGTGGAGGTAATCCAAGATCCATCATCGAGATGCTTTGATGTGATGCTGATTGATGAGTACAGCACGATACGACGCACCGAGGACTGGCCCGCAGATGCTGTGGGCTTTTGACCGAAAGTCCCAAGTCACTCTGTCAAGAAGTGATCCATCCATAGGGACTTTCAGCCGGCACTGTACCTAAATGAAATTCAGTTTGAAAGTGATAGGGGCCTGTGCAATTGGATTTCGGTCTAGGGAATGATGGTAGACGATACAGTGAGAAAAGAAAGGTCAGAATGAGGGAATAAAGCAAAGCTGGGAGATGATGGGGAAGCGTAACGAGATGGAGCTCAATTTAGCATGCAAGGTTTTCCACCTCCTCCATCTGCACTCGGCATGACTACGGTGGACTCCTCTCCTCGCCTCGGTTCTCCCACGGGTTTAATTTATGGTGCCGGCCGAGCAGTATCACGTATTTGAGCCTGACAGCCCACGCGCTGCTGGCCAGTCTGCCTTCTGTCTATCATCTCTCGCATCGTCACCATCATGCACCTCCGCATCTCGTCTTCGGCCCAAGAGCACTTCTTGTGAGTTCTGCTCCTGCTGCATTCGCTTAATATCACACCCGAGAAATATTATTCGACATTTGTCTGTGATATCCATTCTTCGAGAAGTTGAAGAGACAGCATTTTTGCTTTGAAAAACATGAGATGCGAGCAATGGAATGGGTAAAAAAGGTTGGGAGATTTGCGAGAAGACAACTTTTTTTAAGAAGTTCTTAAAGGAATAGTTTACCGAAAAATGAGAATTACCCCATAGTTTACTCACCCCCAAGCCATCCTAGGTGTATATAACTTTCTTCTTTCAGACGGCCACAGTGTGAGGTTTTGAAAAATGCATCCTTACATGCTTGGTAATGCTGGTGGATAGAGGCTTTTATTTTGAAGCTCCATAAATCATATATATCCATCGTGAAAATAAACTACACACCTCTGGGGGGTTAATGTGTATATATATATAAGTTGAGTTCTGGCTTCTTGACTGACCTCTGACTCTCAAATTCACATACAGCGTCAGTAATTTGAGTTATAATTTTAAAAATATATATATTTGTTACAAAACCGAGCGATTTGCTTAGAAGAAAGTTGTGTACACCTAAAATGGATTAAAGGTGAGTTCATTATGGGGTCATTTTTGTTTTTTTGAAATAATAATTTCTCACCAGACACCACTTCAGAAAGTTAGTCACAAATGTTCATTAACACATTTCAAATGACAAATTTCAGATGCCAGGTTGCCAGGTCTGTTAAACAATATCAGCCCCATCTGATCAAATATAGCCCAAAAATAGCCCTGTACATTCCAGGTTTCTCTCTCTCTTACCCTCTCTCTCTCTCTCTGTGAAATTAAGATTTGGGAGATTGGTTTAATCCGAAAATTAAAAAGAAAACCTAAAAACACAGCCACATTGTAAAATTTGCCCAAATCTACAGGCTCGGTAACACTGAACTGGAATTGAATGCACAGGATTGTGGCATATGATGCAATGAAGGAAAATCGATCGGATGAAAGGATTTGACATGATCATTTTATTCGGATGTGGCTTGTTGCCTTACCACCTCTCTACCACCTCACTTATCCGTTTTGGGATGCAGCCATAAAAACAACGGAAAAATAGTGCTGTGGAATGGAAACCACATTCTGTGTGTGGTCAGATCAGATCACAAAGATTGTGTTGTAATTATGTTTCTGAGTAAAGTGCTGTGATGGATCTTTTCACGTGAGCGGCTCGTGTTTTCATTATTACTGAGAGAATCGTTTTGCAGTAAATGCTGCGCCACACAAACTCCATCTTGCAGGGAGTTTTAGTCTCTTGCAACATGCATTTCAAAATGCAGCCTTTGCCAAACATCTTACCATGTAATGAGAATGCTTTATAAATCTGTCAACAAAGGAGAAGCATTTCAAAGAAAGCAAAGACAAAAACAAACATTAGTATTGTCATATATTGTTTTGGTAAGAATAATAGGTATAATAATAAAAATAATAATTAGTATATTCAACAGTATTACAGTGATAATTCTTTACTTATTTATTTAATTGTATAGTTTTATAATAATAATAATAATTATTATTATCATCACTGTTCATTTATAATATAGGGGTAATTTTTTATCAATTTGTTTAATTGTATAGTTTAATAATAATAATAATAATAATAATAATAATAACATCAACAACAATTATAATAATATAATATTTTAACAGTTCAAATGTAGTATTGGTAATTGCAATTATATGTGTTGTTCTGCTTTGTATTTTAAAGAAAAATGTACATACAGTTTCATGGCCAATATGAAAATAAATAAAAACATACATGCATTTTCTATGGCCAATATAATTTCTGAGGTCACCAGCCAATGGAAGGCATGGTAAGATGTTAGTTTTAGGCCCTGAGCTCAAAGGTATGGTCGAATGTCTTGAAGTTGAAAAGGTGGCGGGACCCATTTCCGAATGAGCGCTAACCATTGGAGCATGAACCACTACAGAGTGTCACCCAAAACCTGATATGTCACATTTCCTCGTCTTCAGCCTCTTCTTTGCGGGGCTGAGATCATAATGTGGAAAAATCATGGTTGGCTAGCTTTCTCTCCTTTGTCCTTTGATCCATTTCTTTCTCCTGCAAAATCTTCTTTTTAGAACATAACAAAGGCTTTCATAATAGCACGGTTTGCGCGAAACACGCTATAATTTGCCTGCATTGTCACTCGGCCTGATACATTATGGATGCTTTTGTGTCGTATTCTTTACAAAGCTAGAAACATCTTTGCACGTTTGGTGTGTGAATGCATCTCGCTTGTATGGATGCGGATATATCATCATGTAGTTGTGACAGCAGCGTTAATTTCAATAGTATCTCTCACATTCCCTCTCTCCGCTTTGTTCTCCCCTCACTGGACCGATTAGCAGAGCGGTGTCATGTCAACGTAAGGAGAGCGGGCCACCTCATCGGATCATCCCACACTCTTAAAGGTCCTGGCCTCAGAAACCTTCACTCCTTCCCTCTCGTGTGTGTCACTTCACTTCTCGCTGATTAATCTTCCAGTCCTGCGCGCATTACGGCTGACTAATGGATGATGGGTGTCAAAACGAGTCAGCCAACTGTTATCCATCTATTTTGCTCATTTTGGGAGAGTTTGCATGGGATCTCCTGCTCCAAGATTAATGAGGAACCCTGTAGGAACGGAAATGTTTTTGAGCTTCAAGGGGACGTGTCAGAGAAAATGGAGATTGGCTGATATTGCTTCTCATGCCTGGTATTGATACAGATTACTTTTTTTACATTTTTAGTTTTGATTGTATATAATATAGCAAGGTATAAAATGAAATAAAAAAGAGGATGTAGAGGCAATAAAACTTTTACTCCTTGTTACTCAAAATTATAATTAACAGGTACCTTTACCAACACAATAAAACGTGAACGTGCCATGTATATATATATATATCACTACACGCACTACACTATTCACTTCTATACACTAGCTTGAATATTTAACTACAATGCTAAAATTTTTATCATTGTTTTGGCCTGTCTAATTGCTAAGATACAGATTTCTAAATTGTTCAAATATTTAAACATCCTTAAAACAAAATGCATGTACTTGAAAAGCTGCAGTGCATAAAACATGTAGACTTGTTTTCATAGAAGTTTGTATGAGCGTGTTTTGTCTTACAGGTTTTTCACGTATTCAGCTACAAACAAGTAAAAACCTCTAAAAGAAAATCTATGAAAATATGAATTATAATTTTATAAGCAGTTCTGCTCTGTAGTTGCTTATAAGTATTTGCTTTAGATATTCATACAGAAAAATAAGTACTTGTTAAATACTTTAAATGATTTCTTGCAGTGTAATTGAACTCGAGAGGAAACAATGCTACTGATTGAATCTCACGAAAGTCTAGATCATATTTCACCTCAAAATCAAAAGGCAAAATTAATTCTGTATGCTATACTGAGCCCTTTTAGGACTTTTGGACATTATTTTCGTGACTATTAAACTCATTATCCTCCAATTCTCATTACTGTAATGCAGAGTAATCTTGATAATGATATTACATCATTTGTAGGACTTAAACATCACGGTGCTTTTTTTCTCTTTAACTACTTTAAGATCATTTAAATAGTAAAGAAACCAAATTATATTACAGTAATGAGATTCTAATGAGAATCACCATTGAGAATAATGAAAATAGGAACATAAAGAAAATGTCTGGAAGCATTACAATAATGAGAATTTGAGAGCGAATGTGCATGATTGTAATGAAAACAATGCCAAACATCTTACACTGGCACTAACGATATAGCCTTTATTTTTGCAAAGGAGAATGTTATTTATGCATTTCTTACAATACTTTTAATCTCGAGGCGAAAAGTGTCACCTGGACATACACAGCTTGATTGAAGGTAAAATAGTGCGGTTAGAAGAAACATGGCGATGAAATCGCAATTCAGTGTCGACGCTGGCAAGGTGGGCGGTGAAAATGTTCCAGGCCTGCAGGTAAAAGGCAGAATGCCACCGGCACTTGGCAGTACGGTAGATATGATTAACCATGACAGTAACCGCACTGGAGGGACAGAGTCATGTTTTAATGGAAATCATTCCCCCATCGCTGTTCGTTGAACCCCGGGCCCGATGGACCCGCACAGGATAGATTTACACAGAGCAATGATTATCCATGAGAATCCTTTAATGGATGAGTCTTGCAGTAGGCAGAGTGCTTCACCCAATTGTAATTTCTTATAGGACCCCTTAAAATACATAGCTTCAGTCTCGAAGTTCTCAGGTAAGCCCCATTTTTCCAAGTTTTCCCCACTCAGAATGTCTCCTAACCGGTTTTGTTGATGTGACAAAAAAAAGGGTGAAAACACATCGTTTATCATCGTCCTTTTTTTTTGCACATGATGTAAGAGATTGCTTGAAAGGCTGTACCAAGTCCAACGCAAGTCCCTCAACTTGTAAAAGCTGAACAAATGCCCAGCGCTCTTGATGTGAAACCCTGGAAATCTTGCTGCATGTGTGGGAGAGACAAGCCAGTGAAGGTTAACCTGATTCTTCCATAGTTTAGAAAGCGGGTGAGTGGGCGAGTAAGTACAGGAGAGGACGTTTTTTGGGGGTGGCGGGTATCATAGCAAAGTCTGTAGTGTCAAATGCATTGCATAAAAAAAAAATATATATATATTTATATAAGGCAATATCATGTCATTTTTCATGCTGCAATTTGAAAATGTTTTGTTTAAGCATGTCTTTGATGGAGTTAACGTGACATTTTGCTCTCTGAGCTATACTGAGAAACTCAATAAGGCAAGGCATCTTGTTTTCAGGGCCGTTCAATAGTCTAAATCTTTTAAATCCTACATTTATATGAACGTTTGGCGAAACCTTTTTCCTAAAACAGACTGATAGGAAAGTGACAAAACAACCTCTCTAGAGAACACAGAGTACTTCCTTTTTAATTTACTTCAAATCTCAAAAGGTTTATACCCTTCGCTGTCTACGTGGTTCCTGTGAGAGCTCAGGGTGAGGAAGATGATTTAATCGAATTAGTGTTAAAGGGATAGATATTTTGAATAATGTTGGTACTGTAACTACCATATTATTTTTATTTAATTATTTGACCATGGAAGTCAATGGGACCACAAAATGAAAGGAAAGTAGCACAGGTTTGTATGGATAACATTTTTCTGAATAAAATAAAATAAAAATATGTCTTTATATTTCTCATCTGTGACTTTTCTGAGTTGTGAGCTTTTTATCTAACAATTCTGACTTTTTAATCACAATTCTGTTTACAGTATACTTTATTTTTGTTATAAAAAGAATGTCTCCATTGTGAGACAAATCTTGCATCTGAGAAAACAGAATTGTGACATAAAAAATCACAATTAGTGAGTCATTAATCATTGTTTACAAATTTACATCTTGCAGTTCTGAGATTGTATCTCACAAATCGGAATTATTGTTTCCTTCAAACGTCAAAGAAAAAAATAATGGGATAAAATAGCAAACACATTAATGGTATGCAGAAATATTCATGCAGTTCATGTCTCAATTTTTTTTTTAAAGTTACTGTATGCACCCTAAAAATGTTTTTGATAGATATGTATTTGTTTAAAATTGCAAACATTAGATGAGTCTAAAATACCTGTCAGATGCACTCACATTATTTACTTATTTATTTTTTAATTGTGCTTCTTCCCAGTGTAATTGGGATAAATACATTATTGCTTTTGTTTTGATAAAACGACCATGGGAGTCAGATTAATTCAATTAAGAGTCACCGTGGCGCAAGGATTTAACAAGAAAGTTAAGAGTAACATAAGAGGATTCTGCTGGCTTAAAGCTTTTTCATCGCATTAGATGTGTATAAATAAAAATATGTCAGTTAAGGGACTGAGACTTGGGTTGGAATTGACTAAGGCCCAGCAGAGTTTAATCTCAAAAATCAGGGATTTGCTAGCGAGCTTTCACTGTTGACTGTCACTAGAAGACAGCGTGTAACTGCTCTCAGCCTCCGCACCTGCAGGGATCATGTTAACCTGACAGAGCACCTGCTGCCGTCCATACGTATTTATCCAAATTAATTTCATAAACACAAATATAAAGCTACATTTGAACTGGAATAAAACCTTAGTTTTAATTGCACAATATACCTTTTTTGTGCTCCAAAAAATATAATAAAATATATAAATATAATATAATAAAATATTATATATATATATATATATATATATGAATAATATAACTGATATACAATTATTAAAGTACTGTTTTTTATTTGTATTATATTTTGTTTATTTATTCGTTGGTTGGTATGTATTCTACCTGTATTTGTTCAATGCACACTTGCTAATTAGAAATGATTATTATTAGTAATATTACTGACCTCCAAAAAACATTGGACGTTAACATTTGAAGGATGAAAGACATTCCTGTTAAATTGTCACAGTGTGTCATAAAAAAGATCAAAATGATGTCAGATGCAAGTATACTATCCAAAAACATGCTATTTTCATATTCAGTTTCCACTCATTGTGCAAAGCCTACATTGACAGCATTGTATATAAATATCATCAAAGCCCGAACATAACCTCTAGTAACTCATTTGAGTTGGTATTTGAGTTGAGATGCTATTTATAGACAGCAGTGATATAACAATATCTCGTATCATGTGAACACTCTCAAAATGAACCTTAAATAAAAGCACAAATAGCATTTAAAAACTTTTATTTACATTGAATTATATGGAACTGTGTACTGTATGTATTTATTTATTTATCTATCTTTTTTTTTCCAAATGTATATTTTATATACTCTCTCTGAGCTTACTGCAAGGTATTGTGAGATTTACTTTTCCTTAAAGGATGTTTGTGATTTCCTCCTGATTTAGACCTAAATGATCCATGAATGAGCTAAATGATCTCAGAAGGCAGGATCATTTCACTAACTAGCATTTGATACGGTCTTTTCTTTGGGAGCGTGGCTCTAAAGCGCCCGAAAGAAAAAACAAACAAACAAACAAACAAAAAAAAATCAACCTAGGTAGGCAACACACTAAGGTTTCAAATAAAACCTTGAACTATTGAACTGCCTTTGAAAAATACTACTTTCCCAGGAACCATATGTAGGTGTGAAAGCATGAAGACCCGTCCAAATCCACGTTGACTCACGTGTCTCAGTCTGGTGCATCTTTATTACCTTTGCTGCTTCTGATGTCCAGCAATCCTGTCCCAGAATTTTTTACAGATCTGTTTTTCACATACACTTTTGGATGTGATGTGCAGTCTGGCTTATAAACATTCAGCTTGAGACTGCCACTGCACTAGAAAATAAAGCATTCCAAATACCATGTTCAGTTTTGTTTTTATTTGGTTGCACTCTATCTATTATAGATTTGCAGTACATATCTGAATAAATAAAAACAAAAAATACTATGGTAATTTAAAGTAAATACTATAGTGTTTTTAACTATACTATAGTAAAGTACTTGAATACATTTTTTTGTTGTAGTAATATAGCTATAACTATATCTGTTCACTATAGTTAATTCTACAGTATGTTGTAGCATTCATTAACAAATTGCTGTAAATAATATAATATATACAGTATACTATACTACATATGGTTCAAAAACTATTTAACATAAATTACTATTTTTAAGCATTGTAGTCATTAGAAATTAGTTTCTTGAGCTTGCTTTAGAAATGTGGTAGCTTGGAAGCATCACTCAGAGAGAAACACTGTCCTTTAAAGTTTTCGACCATCTGGGCAGCGAGGCATTGAGGCAGCTGCCTTCATTTTGGGACTGTGCCGTACGTACATGACAGCTTTGTGCATTGCACACTGGCCTGTCTCGATGGTGAATTTAGGTGTAGAGAAGCAAAGAAATATGCCTTTTCATGTGGATCAGTATGCCTGTGTTCCTCACTCAGTAATAGCTTCTGGTGAGAGCGTCTAACCCCAAATCTCATCAGCGCTGCATCCAGCTGCCACCTGTAAATAGCAGTGCAAGCATTAGTTGCTATGGATATGGCCATCTGCAGGGCAAATAAATTATGCAGTGTAATGTTGGCATGCTGACAATACTGCAGCAAACTGTTGCTGAGCTTTGCTCAGCTATGTGCTTACACACGTATGTAGTCTTTCCTCTCTCCTGACCGCTCCTTCTCACTGATCAACACATACACACACATGCTGAAAGAGTCATTGGCTATGGTCCGAATGCAATACTAGCTTTCCGTTTAGCAGTAATTATAATAGCAATTAAGTCAACCTGAACCGCTTAATACACAGACACTATTCAGAATTTGTCTTGTTTATTTATTTATTTTTTCATTGCCATTTATCAAGACTGATATTGCTGTACGTGTTACCTACTGTATAAGGCCATATGCTATTTTTCTGAGTATAGCTAAAAATAGATTTATATAGAATCCTCATAGTAAAATTTGTATGTGTGATTATTTTAATGATATATATATATATATATATGATGATTTTTTTTTTTCAGTTCTATGTTAAGTATTTAAAATAAAGCCAATAAAAACTGTGGCATCTTAATGTTTGCCTAATTTGATTGGTCTTGTCTTCCTTGCAAATATTAACTATTTATAGCCTGATTTACATTGCACAGTGACTGTTTTGCATTTTGTGTTCAGCCGACTGAAAATAAGACACGTGCAACAAAGAAACGTAAACTCACCAAAAACTTATTTTGCTTATCCTGCAAGCGCTGCTTTTTTTCCTTCAGGAAATGCAAATCGAGTTTAAAAATAGAGTGTGAAACAGAGAGCATTATGCAATGATAAGCGTTTTAAATGGTAGCATGCTTTATTGCTGTCACATGACCTCATCACATGCATGCTTAATTCAGCTAGTGGCGTTTAGTTATCATCTTGGAAAGAAATAAAAGAAAACGGCTGTGGATCTTTTTCAATTGCTTTTTGTGCTAAAATGTCTAAACTTTTCAATCCAATAATGCATCAAGAAGTGTTTAGAAAAATAATAGCTGATATTGCTTGTAGTTCAGTGGTTTAACTGGAAACAGAAGGTCAAATCAAACATTTTGCATCGCGGGATAAAGTTTTGCACACTGCAAATTTGCTTATTCATGCTCACAAGTTTGTAGAACATCTCATGCGTCTAAACGAAACTAAATGAGAAATGCTTGCTCGCTAACTGCATACAAACGAAACCGTACAGTCGATATTAGTTAACTTCCACAGTGATTGCTGAATTGAGGCGCCTCGGACTTGCAAAGTCTAGTCTAAGAGACAATCACATCATTGCGTTCTCATAAATACAATCATTCCCGCATGACTTGAAAGCTGCAATATGATAGTATGTTGTTGCAGACAGAGCCATTGATCTCACTGTCAAATAAATAAATAAGCTATCCCATAATACACCAGCCCTTGCCCTCTTGCCAGATAAATCCTGCAATTAGGAGTTTTAGAGAGATGCATGGGTACATAAAGAGCAAGAATTCATTATAATGGCTCGCTGTTGGAGACTTGATCAGGTTTTGAAGACTCTAATTGTTCAAAGAATGTGTTTAAAGCAAAGCTCAAAGCCAAAAGGATGGCGAGGTACATCATTAGCGTCAAATCTAGCAAAATGAGGACTGCGGTTTCCTAGTAAGTCCTGAGTTTAAGGTTCATTAAAATGGTTTCCTACATTCCTTCCCAATTCCTGTCATATTTGCCTCCAGATGGTTTCACCACAATGTTTCAGGCTTTAATACATATAAAGAAATGTGGACCTCTCAAATGACTTGGACTCTTGTGTCATACAGTATATTGCGAATGCTGTTCTCCTCCATGGCACCAGTTTGCACTCAAACCGAAAGGGGCTGCTAATGTGTTGAAAAGAGATTGTTAGCACAATGTATGTGGATTAATTCCAAAAACATGATGTTTTTTTTTTTTCACGTGCCAGATGTTTTTATTTGCAATTCCTCAACGTTGAAAATGTGCATGTTAGTTTTCCATTAGTAAAACTGAAAAATAATATCCTCCTCCGTTCCCAAAGCAGTTTGCTTTATCTAGCAGGATGAGCTCGGCAGCTACAAGCATTCAAGAGAATGAAGCCCAGACAGGAAATTCATTCCACCCACCAGGACCCATCCGATCAGCCAATTTATGTGACACAAGTTTTGCATGTCAACTTATTTTAAGTTTTAAAAACTTTTCCACCATGCAATTACGGATTCATTTGGCAAATAAAAAATAAACAACAACAACAACAACAAAACACTACACTTTCTTAACATTTTTTCCTCTGATAATTAATGGCCAGTAAAAGTGAAGTGCATTATTGTAAGTCTTTTATATAGAATAATTTGTTCACAGCATTCTGTGAATGGTTGAATGCAGCAGATACAGTATGTATTCCATGAGATATACATTGGCATTGTTTTAAGGCACATTTTTGTATGGATTTTTAGATGTTATACACACAATTGCTTAACGTAAATACTTACATTTACAATACAAAAGTTGGTATTCACAAGGTACAAGTTGGTGTCCCGATATCCTTTTTAAAGTAGGAAAAAATACAACTAATTCAACTTAAATAATCAAGCCATGCTCTCAACAAATAAACAAGAAGTAGATAAAAGAGAAAGAAAATGATAAACAAACCAATGAATAAATTAATTAATATTCATTTATTTAAACTGGCCTCCTACAAATTAAAAGCATTCCTAAGTAAATAAAAAGTAATGTCGTGTATGTTCCCTTATGGAAAATGGCCAGTGCAAAGGTTTTTTATTTATTTTTTTATTTGGCTTAGCTTGCCTGCAATTTATATGCATGAAAAATAACCTGGTCAGGATAAAGCTTCAGTTATATATTTTTCAAATAAAATATAAGAGTACAATATTCTAATATGCCTAGCTTTAATTTTGTACTTCAGTGTACAAGAGAGGGAAAAACAATACAATATCCCTTCCCTTTGATGCAGTTATGGACTGGCTAATAATATTTTCTTTTATGTCTTTCTGACAATTTTCCAGTGTTCATGTGCAAATATATAGCTTCGAGATTATTCAATGTCAGCCATTTGCCCACACACATCTAGTGTAGGTTAGCCGGTGGGGTTAAGAGGTGTGTGCAAAGAACAGTATCTGTGGGTATCTGTGAGAGATATAAAACACGGTAAAATGAAGAATGAAGCAAAGAAATAGACTGAAAAAAAAAAAAAAGAAAAGAAAGCAAGAGAGACATTGCCCCAAGCAATGAAATATATGGACAAGGCAGTCTGGCCTTTATAAGGATGCATCTGGACCAAATAAACACCAGGATGTTTTGGGAGCCAAGCAAATTCAATTTACTTTTCTCAAAATCCCTCTCACAACACAGATGCTGAGAAGGAGAAAGAACAACTCATAACTGGCTTAATAATGATCTGCTCTGCTTCAGGACAAAAAAGAAAAAGCAAACTCAAAGATTTCCAGGTGCATTCTCTCGTAATGGGATAGTAGATCACCTATGCTGACACATATTATGTAACTCACACTTGAAACTTTAGTAATGCATTTAGGAACTCAGCAAAAAAAAAATTACTTTCAGAGCTGCTGTGTTTCTTTTACTATCAATGTCCAACAGTGAACAGTCATACCTCATCTCAACTCAAAAAAAAAAAATGCTTGAAATTATGCTTCAACTGAGAGACAGTTGCAATTTGTGTAAAACGATATCCATCATTGAAACAATTTATAACTGCTGCTGATGTGACGACTTTTTCACTTGATAAAGCAATACCATGCATAGAGTATTTTAGTGGGGAAAATGGTTTGAAGTCATGAAGTTATGGTATACTTGCTTATACTTAAGTATACTTGCATAACCTTGTGAAACTGAAGTTCTGAGACGAGTTTCTGTCTACAAATCCAATCCTACTTTGATCAGTAAGAAAACATCTCATGTGATAGACGTTGATAAGCCTTCAGC
>JAUCMU010000001.1:3312466-3325709 GCA_032275025.1 Enteromius treurensis
AAAAAAATTAAAAACAATTACTTATCTGAATAGGGGTGTAAACAATTTTTTTTCAATAGCTTTAATGTTCGATATGATTAATACATTATGTTATTATTTTCTAAATATTTCAGTGCATCAGGAAATCTGATATTTGATCACAATTTGGTTCTATTATTTTGGTGCAATTCATAAAGTATAGAGGTTCAATTTTCAGATGTACTGCATATTGTGGATTTGTTAACAAATTAACAGGGTACAGATTGAACAGATTTTTAAATCCCTGGTCTTCAGGGATCTTTATTTACATAAATCTGTGCATATTTAATTTACATCTAACTATCCGGTTATTTACTAAATCCTGTGCATCGTAAAATCAGAAATTTGGTCATAATTTGATATTTTGCTGTGCAAGATTTTCTAAAATAATTTCTATACTTTTTTCAGGCTTTATGTGTATGTGTGCGTGTATGAGTGTGTGTGTGTGTGTGTTTAGAGAATAAGGAAAAGAGATGCCAAAGCTTCAGGTGAGAAATTAAAAATATTAGCATTTATTACAGCGACATGAAGAATCTCAATGCGTACACACCCTTTTTTGCGAGCTCATAGAGACCTGCAGTTAGTGGAGAGATGGGCTCATAGCTTACAAAAGAACAGAGTTCATTCACAAAGGATCAGCCCAAACACATGTACAGAGCCAGGGCAGAATAAAAAAACAACTACTCGATAGACAATTTATAAGCAAGATTCATCTATCATCTTCTATCATATTAACAACATTCCACATCCTGCCACTAACACTGTTTACTCACACAACCACCTGCTTTGATTCATTTGGTGAGCAGATATATAGATAGAATTCTTTACTTGGCTGTATTTGCAGTAGTAAAAACTGGAGCTTATGTTTCATTAATGGTCATTAATATTGCCATTACCATCACCATCACTATGATCATCATCATGTTTTTTTATTATTTCAATGCAATTTTCTGCAGCCAATTTTGCCACATCAGTATATTGCCTCCCTAGAGTTGAATGGATTTAATTTTGCATTGGAAAATGAGCATAAAAATGGATGAGCTTCTGGCCTTCTGCAATGACTTTACATATTGAAATCTGAGGTGTAGTGTATAAGGTTCATTAAGAATCGCAGGATAGAACAAATTAATTCATCTAAATGCATAATCACTTGTTTCAAAAAGTGTTTTTCCTCTCTGTCTGTAAAATATGCATGGGAAAAATTAAAAAAGTGCAATAGTTAGTAGTATTGATGATTTATGTATATTTTTTTTTATGTACTGTTGTTTACGCCGTTTTAATTAGGGATTAATTAGGGGTTTTTAATGTATGGTTCGAGATGTAATTTTCAGGATTTTCACCTTTTATGAAAAGTATCCAGTAATAGTATAATAACAGATGATGATGGATTTCCCTTAAAAATTGACAAAAGTACGTGTGGTTATGTGTGCTTAGTTAAACCCACCCAAAATTCTGTAGAATGTGGATGAAAACCCCCTGCAGATTCCAAGCAAGTTTTTGCGATTAGTTACAGTGTTGTGCTGAAGCATCGAAAAAAACAATGACAAAATGAAACAAAATATGAAATGAAATGACGTCAGGGAATCATGATCTGAAGTATGATTATCTCTCAGTTCCATCAGTTCCTGTATTTATGTATCATATATATTTAAATAAAACAGGTAGACTTCTATTTTACAGAACAACCTCACTGGTACAAAAATATACAGTGCAGCAAATCAGTCTCGGTAAAGTTAGCATGAGGAATTTTGTTCGGCCCAATAGAGTCCCCGACCCTGTTCTGCACGGATCAAACGCGTTTCCACAAACAGCAGACTAAAAACAACACGTCGAACCTGGCTTTAACATCGAGCTCCAGCTTCTCAGTGACACAATGATAAATACTATATACATTAAACTTCATGATATCGTTTCTAAGGGGAGGACGAGAAAAAGAGAGAGAACTGCACAGTTAATAAGGCATCTAAAGTCAAGCAGCTAAGGGCACCACTTGAGTGAAAAAACTGCAGTCACTGTCACCTGTCAATCAAAGATGAAGCTTAGGATCCATGCTACATTCCAGAGGTGAGTTATTATCGCACATCGGCAAACGAAGGTGATAACGGCCGCTTCCTCCTTCTTCATACTAAATAAAAGTACATCATTACAAACATTCTAGTTTTTCGTTTTTGTCTTCTTTTTCTTTAAATCAACACTGTACATTTTATACACTATAGTACAAGTCGTCACACACTACGAGTGTAAACGTAAAGACGATGCGAACTTCGTAATGGCGAAAGTGATCTTTCGAAGTTGTCTTGATCTGACGTGCACAAACTTTGCAGTGGTACAACACGTTGGCATATCTGTGCAGCGAATGAAAAGAAATAACATTTCTATTTTCTGGAAGTGTGTTTGCGAAGTCTTATTCGAATGCTTGCAACACGGCGATGGGTGAAGAGCAATTCGTTCTCTGCTTATCTTCGTCTTCATCGTTGCAGATGTTTCTGGCCATCTTTTGCTGGAGGTACGCAAACATCCGATGCCTTTCATCTGAATTCCCCACTTGTATCCATCTGTGCTCAAACGCTCGATTATGACAAAATAAATATACTATAAACATCTTCTGATATTTTACTGAGTGATGTAGGAGGACATACGGATCTCCCGAACACGGATGTAAGAAAAAAAACAAAACGACAACCCTCCTTTTAAGAATAACAGTCCGACCGATATGCAAAACGTCAAATATGAAATGCAAAAGTTGAAACTGTAAAACAGGCTGTGAATTCTCCCTAATGTGTTTTTGTTCCGTTTTTTGTTTAATAACCATACTTCATATCTTATTTGCCGTGGCCTTGTCAAGCGGTTGTAGTTCGGTCTCTGTGTGTTCCTCTGCCTGTAGGAAGCTCAAGCGTACATGGACGGAAGCCAGAGTGCTGACAAAAGGGTCATTTGAGGAAACATCCAGGGTGGGAACTGTAGGGTGAAGCTGCTGATAGGGACTGTGGTGGGAGCAGTTGGTAACTCTCTTAGTCTGTAGGCTCTTGAAGGCTTGTTATACTTGCACGTGTGTCCCCTGTGCGTGCAAACTCTGGACGGTCGACAGAATCTTCTTTTGGTGCCCGACCAGAGCCACGCCCATCTTGCTTAACTCACTAAGGAAGAAGGGATAGAAATAAAAAGGGATTTCTTTGTGGGTGGAGCTACCCAGCAGTACATTTTAAAAATACAAACCAAGCAACGGTAACACAGTAACAGCTGCTGGTTGGGACAAAATATTAATTCTAAATAACAGAATAACAGAGAAATCCTAAAAAATCATGATCATGTCAAGACTGTGTTATTTTATTATTTAATTTTTTATTTTTAAATTAGTTTTTATAGTTTCAATTTAAAATATTAAGTAAAAAAAAAAAAAAAAAAAAATATATATATATATATATATATAAAATTTAAATAAAATATTTGAACAAATGACGATTAAGCACTTAATCGGATTTCAGGAGGAGCACGCACGAACGATCGCAGCTGCCACCAATATCCTTATTATTGATAATCCCGCGAATCTCTCCTCCTCCGCCTTAAATACCGCTCACTCCCTATTCTTGGCTTCTGCGTTTTTTGTCTTCCTCCACCTCCCCTTCCGCCACCCGAGCTAAAGCCGACCCTCGCGAAAGGTCCCTCATTTTGCCGAGTTCTCAACCTCCTTCGGGGGGCACGCGGGGACCAGGCTGGGCTCCGAGCACCTGTTAATCCTAGCCTCCTAGAGGGTTAAACCTCCTAGGGATCGGAGGCCGCCGGGCTCCCTGCCTGTCCTCCGGACAGTTCGCCAAACAAGCTATTTTATCGCCGAGGTAGTGGGAACTAGTGAAAAACCATTAAATATCTTACTGACCCCAAATTTCTGAACGGTAGTGTATGTATTTATAAACTGCTTACTAATGACTATTAATGTTGGAACAATGCTTTACAAAGAATGAACTGACTATTTACTAATGCTTACCTAATGATTCATAGCATGTAGTTATTATAAAGTGCTACCTTTTACTTTACTAGTGCACATTGCTAGTCTTGATGTGAACACTTTCATGTTAATCAGCTACAGAAAATAAAATGAATAATATTTGGAAAATTTACCTTAAGCTCTGGCAGGGCATTCCTTCTGATGGCATGAGTTTGACCGCCTGGGCAGAATATCCCTAAAGACCCCCCTCCGACGGTTGGATTGCTATGAATGAAAGACGTAAAGGAGGAGCTAAAAAAATAAAACCACACCCTCTGCTTAATATTCAGTTTGTGCTGGAAATACGTCAAATGCTTGAAATAAAGTCAGCAGCAACATCTGGCTCGTGCGGACTTTAGTACTAAAGGCACCTTAAAGATAGCGTGCACCAACAATCTTTGTAATAACATATTTTATCATTATATATATTTTTAATTAATCATTTAAGTTTATTTATTTATTTTTCCATATTTGCAAGAATACTTTTTTAGAGCTTTATAAATGAGAAAATTGGTAGGTTGTTTTAAACTTGATGTTTTATGCCTCATGATGGTTTCAATTTTATTTATTTATTTTTTCTGTTTCTATTTCAGTTTTAATTTGTGGTTGGAGTTTTGAGGTAATGACATTTGACACTGAATCTAATAATGATCACTACTTGTTGTCTAAAAAAGCTAAAGAGATGTTAAGATCTCTCTCTCTCTTTTTCTTATGAGATTAGAATAACAGTTAGGTCAGATTGCGTATAATTGGATGCAATCAAAAATGTGATATGAATTTTAGGCTTTTCTTTTAATTGTAGTCTGTAATTTACTAAGAGGCATCTTATTCCCATGTGGGCTATATTAAAGTGAAAACAATTTAAGTTATATTAAATTAGACTTTTTATAGCCTACTACATGCGTTCCGTTTATAATCAAAGCTTTGATATCTGAATAATGATGCAGCCAGAAATGTACGTGATTAAGTTTATTCTCTGTTTCTGTCAGTGATGGGAATGATAACATTTCCATCTTGTTCTTTTGGTAACTTCAGGGAATGCCGAGAAGTGGATTGTGGGTAAAGTCCTCAATGAGAAGTTAGGTTGAGTTATATTAATGAGCACTTGTTTTGATAGGTGTCTTCTTTAGTGCTGTTTGTTTAACAGATCCCACAGTATGAAAAAGATTGATTCTGCTGTGATTTGAGACTAGTATTTTATTTTGTTTTTTTACTAACCTTAAAATCAAGGAGATGTGTTTCTGTTTCGCTCTGAGCATATGTCATTCTGCGTTACGTTCTATATGCATTTTTATACTGTAGGTCACATTAGTGTCTTGCAATATAGGCTGAACAATGTGGCCTGTTTTTATTTTTCCCCCACAGTGCCTAAAGATTAGCATTTCATACACGCTTCAAGTGATTTGTAAGGGCTCGGATTAACTACATTTGTACCATATGTTTATCTGACCTCTGTCTTTCTGTGAGAGATATTAGCTATTGGATACCATACTAAAGCTATTCAATAAATAATAGCTGAGGGTGTGATTGTATCACAGATTCCTGGGTTTTATGGGCTCATAACAGCAGCATCTGATTCAGTAACAAGGTCCCGGAATAAGTGTGAAACAAAATGTAAACAAATACAGTGAATTCCAAGAGTCTAAGATGACAAAAAAAATAGAAACTCTTGCATTTAAAATCTCCATGTTTAAACCTGGTCATTGGAATTCTATGCTTTAGAATGCATGAATGAAGATCAATTTTCACTTAAATTGTTACAGTTTTAAAGCAATTTTGTAATTAAAATCAATCTGTCTTCCAACTAAAACGCCTGTATAGGTGGTAAAATAGCAGTGATATACGAGACATCAGATCTAAAATTGCGCCCCTATCACTAACAGAATATTTGCATATTAATGTTTTGTTTTGTTTGTAACTATTTTATCTGCTATGTGATTTAGGGTTGGTGTTGCTCAGTTTGTAGACAGATGCATTATAAGACAAGACACAATCATGGCTTCGAATCCAGAGAATGGATGTTAACCCTGTAAATCATGATTTTGCTAAATTGTTGTGACAGATAGATTAAGAGGTGGGTTAGTGTGGTCATACAAATTAATCACAGTAAGATCGCTGGAAAAACTCTACGCACTGCATTTAAACAAAACATGCATTTTGACTGGTAATCACAGTCATTTGTCGTTTTTTGACACAATACGACACTGCCATTATTTTTACGCACGCTAAAGGGCACTTACCTTTAAAACGCAATTATAGGTCATAATAAGGTACTTGCACAAACAAGCTATAGTGAATAGTGAAGCCCGGTGAATATAACCAGCAAAATGCATGTTATTTATTAAAATTAGATATTGGAGCTTTTTAATAATAATACTGATGATGATCATTAATAACACTAATATACAAACTATAATGTAATAATATATTATATTGTTGTTGTATGTTAATTAATTTGATTACACATGTAATAATATTAAAAATATTATTAATGTTGTTATTATTATTATTGATCTTCATTGTTGTTATTTTATTTGTGTATTTATTTATTTATTTATTTATTTATTTATGTATAGTGATTGGCCAGTTCTTTTAATTTGACTAATATTTAACTAACTAATATTTTTCATTTTACTTACTATTTTAGTTTCTATTTGAACTTCCCCATAGACTTTCTATATGATGTTATGCGACTTGGCCAAGTTTTCGATCACTCTTTGAGCATTGTATCTGTTTGGCAGTGACCAGTCTTGTGTTAAAGGTTTCTAGTCTAATATCAAATGAATGACTATTTTCAAACAGCTTTACTTTGTTGTTGCCACTCGGACTCTGAAAGTATGTTTCCATTGAAAACAATGATTCCTCATGATGTGCAATTTAAATGCTAGTGACCAGTTGTCATGATGAGTTTGCATTGGTCTTATGCAAAGGAAACGCCATCTTGCATCCTAAAGGTGAAGATTATTTTACAATGGCCAGTGTTGAGAAAGCGATGTCATCTCCAATCATCAGGTATAGATGGGTGGCTAAAACTGCCTGTATCCAGTTGATTGGTATATTGTCTGGTGTCACATTTGCTCTCTGAAGAAACTCATCATGTTTGGCTGTGGCTCCGCACCTGCCAGACAGGGACTATTTCTGCTTGATTACATTTTACTCCCTGATTGTCCTTTAAAACAATACGCGAGAATGCATCAGGGAGTGAGACGGCTGGAGCGCTGGGAGGCCGTGTATTCACTCGATGTAAGAGCATGGCTATTTGTTTCTGGATAAGGCCGTGACACATTTCTGTATGCAATTCAGTTTGGTGTTCTCTGGGGCATTTATGTTCGCACTGCAGAGTTTCAGCAATCATGCAGCCCGGAGGATCTGGGAATAAGATGAGTAGATGAATGAATCATTGCATTTGTGTGCCACTTTCCTCTGTTTATATGCCCAAAGTGCTTCACATGTAATTGCGACTCTCCTCGGTCGCCAACAATAGGTGGCATCGAACAATACCAGAGCACATGGGCAGTGAAAACAACCCTGGAAATGCACTGGGCAGAGAGGGACACTCACATTTTATGTCTGGCCTTTTGCTAGTTTTATTTATAGTTACAGTAGAGACAGTTCGTTCATTTGCATTTTTTTTCTCCATTAAACCGTTATAATGTTCTTTAACACAAATGAAAACAAATAAATATCGTAAGGTAATATCCAGTCTATGCATCAGCCTTTTAAAATCAAAGTATTTTAAGGTTTTAAATAATTATTTTCAGTCTAGCCTGTCAACATGTATACCATTGAAAATCTACGTAAATAATTGAGGTCACACCAAAGTGATTAAAATCGTTAGGCGAAGCTATAGTTTTTCTGCTCGAGTCCTCCCAGGATTCTGAATGAACACAGCAGCAGTAGTCTGTGCCATTTGGGTTCATTGATGCACCACAGGCTGTTCACCTCCTGACGGCCCATCAGCACTTATTTCTGCATCAACAAGGCTATTCTGGTGGTCTCTATTAAAATAACTGGCCAACTCTACACTCTTGGGTTTAACAGTGGGAACCTGCCAATGACATTATATAACCACTGTCAAATTCATACAAATCACTTGACTATTCTTGGATCCATTACAAGGCTGGCTCGGTTTATTTTCATATTCCTGTTGTGTAGTGAATATGAACTATAGAACTTGGAACATGAAATGAAAATCGACGTTCTTTAATAATCTCTCCTGGCCTTATTATAATTGATTCATTGATCCACGTTATTCCAAATAAGAACAAGCGTACTGTACTTTTTGTAATTTTTCATGAAAATCTATTAATTTTCACAGCTGAAACAACCTATAATAAGGAACTGACTAATTCCGCTTAGCCTATTGGCTGTTGTTGCATTGTTTTAGCCTACTATTGTGCTATTCTGTTTTTATCAAATAAAATAGGTTGTTAATAAGATGAATGTTTTTTTTTTTTATTAATTGCTGATCCCTGTTGTGAGACTGCTAAAATGTCAAAAAAAAAAAAAAAAAAAAGATTGCTTAACCATATCTGTGCTGAAGTACCTTTTGTCAAATGCATTATGTACAAATAAAAGCTGCATAACAAGCTGCCTTTAAAACATACTTGAGCCAAACCACATGCTGAATAATGTTTTTTACGCATTTTGCATGCTATTGAAGGCTCCTGAAGTAGTTTTGCCTGGACTCATAGGTTAGACAAAATCAAATCAATAGTCTGCACATAAGAGGCTCATAAATGGAGGGAACACAAAGGCTGTTGAATGTTAGATTCTCGTTCAGGTGCACATACTGGCCCGAGGTGAACTGAGGAAAGAACAACCAAAACAGCATGTTTACCAAGTGGGTTAATGAGCTACAATTAAATTAGTCTGACAGCCAATAAGTCCAGCTCGTCTGTTTATGTAGACGACACAGAAGGAAAGGAAGAAGGGTCGATATCTAGACTAGGATGGGTGATGGTCATCACAATGCCGGCAGATATCTTTCTGTCTGTCTGTGTGTGTTTCGTTTGCATTTGTTTTTTTATTCAGCCTTTCTATATGAATTGTTTCTATCTTTCTTTCATTTTATATCCATTCTTTTATCCTGCTATTTTTTTTTTCTTGTGTCGTTCTGTTTTTTGTTCAATCTATGTTTTGTTCTGTCACGGTTATTCATTCAATTTTTGTTCTGTTTATCATTTTCGATTTTCATTCTATTAGCATTATCCATATTTTCTTAATTTCATTCTGCAGTTCTGTCTGCTTTCATATATTCTATTACTGTTACTTTCTATATGTACTCACTCTCAATTTTTTTTAGAGCACCATTAAAAACAACTACTGTTGACCAAGGTGCTGTACAGTCGATCAAATATCAACAACATTTATACAATAAACATCATGAATTACAGCACAGACCAGCACTGCCAAATTCCAGTGAGCTACAGTTAAAAGCAAGAGAAAAGAGATGGGTTTTGAGTTTTGCTGTAAACTGAAACTTTACTGTATCTGTAGCTGCGTTTCCATTATTTCCAGATTTGCACAAAACTTTGGTGATATTTGATGAATCTAGATTAAAAAGTAATGATGCACTTCCATTAACCAATGTTATGTAACACAACGTTTTGCCTCTCGTGAAAAGTCATGGCAGTCAACAGATTTTGGCAAGTTTTGACAGATTTTGGATATATGTACTGTATACATGTGTCTATTCTTACAGAAGCAGCGCAGAGAGACACTTTAGAAACCTGTGTGATGTGGCTGGAATAAACACAAGCATCAACAGAGTAGCCGCAAACAGCTCCAGTGTTCATATCAGAGTCGCACTGCTCCACCACAGTCGCCACATATTAAGTGTTTCTTGGAGGTTATGATATATTACAGAATAAACATATGATTGGCTATGTACATAGATACGCCATGTGATCTGCAAAAGTTGAAAAACCCGTTTTCAGTGCCTGAAAAACCACCTCATGCAAACGTTAAAAACCTTTTTCCATTATTTGGGAGTTTTTACGAAATCAACGCGTTTCCAATACACATATTTTCAACTCACTTGTTTAATTTGCACATTTTGAAGGGTAATGGAAATGCAGCTTATCTATGTATCAATCTATTTTACAAATGGTCATGATTTATGTTATTAAGATTTGGGGGAAATGTTGATTTTAATAGAGCTGTTTTATAATCCTATTACCCAAAGATGAATTAGTATTATTATTATTTTTTTTTTTTGTCTTAAAGAGTTTCTAAAATAGCGTAGGTAGGATAGCTTATCGTGACTGAACAGCTCTAAAAACAGGCTTAATTTTTTTTATTTTATTTTTTCAAAGGGAGTCTAAATTCTTAATGCTTTCTTTTGGGGTGGAATCTGACAGGTTTTATGAGATTCACCCACATAGAGTGAACTCCATCTCTCTCGCTCTAGGGTTTTTTTCTTCCCCCTCCAGCTGAAGCCAAAGTTGCTTGCTGGCATGCCTTATTAACTCAAAAGTAGATGCTCTATTTTGCTTTGGTTGCCTGGGTTTCTAAACAGCCCCTTTAGCACTCAATTGTGTGTATTATGTATATAGTATGTGCATGTTTATATGCGGTTTCATGCTCTTGTGTCAAACGGCTTGTGAGAGTCAAGTGCGCCTGGAGGTAATTGACTCGGTAAAACATTCCGCATATCCACAGGCTCTCATCCATCAGCAGCAAGTATAACACATATACAATAATGCAGAAACACTTCTGAAAACTACAGCTTTTCAGGATCTCTACATAGTATTAAAGATAGAGTGACACAAATGATATCTATACAATCATTCGTATGAGTTGTTTGTTGAATAAGTCTACCTGTATGTATTTACATGGGCCAAAGATGTTTCGATATCTACATAGAAAGCACATAATATATAGTGTATAGAAAACATTTAAAGCACATGAAAAAAAGGAGCATTATACTTTAACGCTTTTTTGTCTTTGACCAACATTGATATTTTTTCCACATTATGTGAAATCACACTGGCCCAGAATCGTCTCGAGTGTGTTCTGATTGGCTCTGATGTGTTCCTTTGCACTGCCTTTCACGTGTACAGAATGACTGAAGCTGTCAAGTTGTGTCTGGTTAAGGTGTAGTGTAGTAGTCACAACTGTATGTTTCAGCCTGACAGGAGATGGATCGTTCCATTCACTGGTTCTCAGGGTTCTCCTCAGCTTTCTCTTACCCCTGCTGCTCCCTGGCAGCTTTTAAAGGCATGATTTGGCTGCAATATTGGGGCGGATGTGTAGGTCACGTCACTATCACCCCCCCTTCTGACACCAGAGGTGACTGCGCCCTTCGGCTCATGCTGCCTCTAGTACCTTCCACTGAGTGAGGTTCACCCGACTGAGGAGCGTTATCAATCAGCAGCCTGCAGGATGAGACAGGCCCAAACGGGCACAGCGGACGCCTGTAAAACACATGGACACCTGCCCGTGTCAACTTTGTTGAAACTGCTTTCCGGCTGTGCTGTTGATTTTAAACCAGTTTGTCTAACATCTCTGTAAAGTGTGTTTTTATCATATATATATATATATGTGTGTGTGTGTGCGTGTTAATATTATTAAATGCATAAATGCATACTTTGCTTTTTTTGCAACTTAGTTTTTTTTTTTTTTTCTCTTGTTGGTGATGATTATGATTTTTATTAATATATTATTATTATATTTTGTAAACTAACAAACATTTTTTTTCCCCTTTTTTATATAATATGCATACTCTGATTTTTTTTTGTTGTTGATGATTTTTTAATTGTTTTTAATTAAAAAAAACAAACATTATTTACTCATCTGGAGACTACCTTTGATTGTTTAGTCTTTGCGTAAACAAACAAACAAATAAAAAAATAAGTTTGTTTTAAAAGATATATATTTTGAAATGCAACATGAATGAGAACATTTTGAGTTTACTTTATTTGCTTCCATTTAAAGGCTTATCATTTTGCTAATGCAGTCAGAGTGATTTGCATTTTGTGGGTGTATTTGTGCTGTCCTCTAATTTAGCATAATTCATTTAGAAAACAAATATTAAGACAATGCAAACAGGCCCTGTAATTAAACTTTGCTATCATTTTTATTAAACCATCTTTGGTAAGGCCAAGTTGTGACTGCGTTTCTATTTAATGCGAAGATGAAGTTGTCAAACTTTTGCCATTTTTCACCTTGTAATTGAAGTGGAGTCTGCAGAGCGCAGACTTGGCAAAATAGTGTATACAAACACTGCGGCTGAAAATTGGGGTCAGCTGTGTGCAATCTTTTGCACTGGATTTTACAGACAGTGTGCTCTCCGGGGGGCCACAGGTGTCGACTGCGATGGCAGTGGAATCGGTGAACACAACATTCCCTCAGATGCTGTTCTAGCAAGAGGGAGAAATTGTGCTTTTCAGGGACATTTATCACTCACAGGGTGGTCGAATCGTTATACAGTATGTCAGGGAAATTAAATCAAAGAATCCTGTATGTGAAATTGTGAAATACATCAAAATGTGTACATTTCAAAACAAATGAAAATATTTTCTCTACGAACAAATAGCTATATTTATATGATTCTTATTTTTCTCTTTCTATATATCTTTTTATAAAAGTAGTAGTTGAGCGGTGATACATCAAATGCATCAAAAGTGACAGTAAAAACATTTAGAATTTTATTTAAGGTTATGTTCCAAATAAATATAAAGATTCCAAATATCAAACATCTATGGATGAGTGTTAGGGACAATAATAATAAAAATAAAACAATTTTGAGATTAAAGTTGTTAAATTACAGAACAAAAATATATATATTTTGAGAAAAAGTCAAAACAAAATTCTAACATATAGTCAGGTTTACTTCATCTGGTTGGAACACACACATCAGTTTCTCAACATTTTATTTCAACTTTTTTTTACTTGAAATTTAAACTTTTTTTTTTCTCGTAATTTAACAACTTTAATCTCTAAATTTAACAGGTTTAAATTCAACGTTTTACTTTGACTTTTTCTCTAAATATAATACGTTTTTTTTCTCGTAATTTAATGACTTTTTTCAAAATAGTTTTATTGTTTTACTATTGCCCTAATCCTCTTTCGTAAACATAAAACATACATACATATATCAACCCAGTCGCACGGCTAGTCGTGACAATATCACGAAATAGGCATAAAATCTATTGATTCTTGTCAGGGTCACGAAAATTACGTTATTTTCGTAACTCCAGCACGAACGAAAATCCCTGATTCCATTGGATGCGTCAA
>JAUCMU010000001.1:3342859-3355072 GCA_032275025.1 Enteromius treurensis
TTTCCGGATTTTTCTTTTTAGATTCTGTCTCTCACAGTGGAAATGCACCTATGCTGAAAATTGTAGACCCCTCCATGGTTTCTAAGAGAACTTGCAAAATCACAGGGTGATTAAATACTTATTGACCTCAGTGTACGTGCCTCTACACACATTTCTGCAACCTCGTAATTATGTAACTTTTGCGCCAGTTTCAAAGTGAAAGGTCCAGAGAGGGGTACTAAAACATATTTAATATGTGACACAGACATGTTATTTTAACGTCCTTATGTTTTGCTGAACTGTAGTTTAACAGGGTTTAAACCGGAGCTTTTCATCGTCTAAGTGCAATGCTGTATAACGTGAGCTATCGTATAAACCTAATGAATTAGAAACCACATACACATGAAGCTGTATACAGTATGTGATGACAACATTTAAAGGTATCAGTTTTCAAAACATGCAGGACGTTTAAATTGTATTAAAGTCATAACACAACAAAAACTGAAAGATTGAACATTTTTTGAAGAGGCTAAAATTGTACTTGTAAGAAAAAGCTTACACAGAAGAAAGCCTTACTACTATTAGTGTTGCTGGGGGACCATGCCAAATTAGACAGTTGTGGTCGTTTCCGTTGTAGACATTACTATCCATAAAGCAGGTAACCTCATACTGACATAGTGGACGCATCGTAAAAATAATTTGCATGGCATGATATGTATTAAAGAGAAAATAATCCCTTCTTCACTTCCAAACTTTTTCAGTGGGGTTCCTTCGGTGAAATGTGCATGCATTATTGGAGTCGCTTTCAACCCATGAACATGAAAAACAACCCGCAGCAACAGTGTTAAAAGTAGCCCAGTTCCCACAGAGTTGGCAACCCTGAGGTGATACAAAAGAGAAAAACAGGCATTTGGACCAAAGCACTTTGAGGCAAGGGAGGGGAAGTCACAAAATGAAGACTTAAAACCTATTTTACATTTATTGAAAGTATAAAATGTTATGTACAATACACAGCGTGTTTTTCAATCATGTCTTGTGACCCGACCCCCTCAAGAGTTTCTCCTATGTTAACATGAGAAGCAAAAATGCAAATGACAACATAATTTGCATTTATCTTGCTTTGAGGTGTTTTTACTGTAAGATAAAATATAAAGTATTTGTTATCTGCTTTTATTTTTTGATCTGATATGTAAAACATAAATGAGCATTTTTTAAATGTTTTTTTTTTTTTTTTTTTAATCGGGCTCCCCCACTAATTTAACTTTAATGACAGTGAATAGGTTGTATTCTTTGCATTAAAGTAAAATAACTGAGCATAGGAGTTTTTGGATGACTTTTCATATAAATAGCCACGTTAGAGTAATAAAATGAGCCTACATTTAAAGTTTTCCTCTTCTCTAGAAGTGCAATTGCATTTGCAGTGCTCAGCTTTTACTCTTACGATATGACATACTTAGGTTTCCTTTTTAAGTTTGACGTCCCGATAATCCCAAAATAATTTGTCTTTGGATATTGTTTGAGCATGGGTGCGAGGTTGCTATATTTCAAGCCAAGAAGTAAAATGGGAAGAAGATCAGTTGCTATTCTCCCACCACCATGATGTATGTCTAGTTCTGATTATAAGCGCTGCCAAGATCTAAAAAAGCCAACGACTGCACTTAAGATGCAGCAATTTTTCACCCCACTGCAGCGAGAAGATGACAGAACACATGGAATTTGGCAAAACTATAATGCGGTCCTGTGCCAGAGAGCACAGGAGTCATATATTCTTTCCTGATGCATTACCATGTCACATAACAGTCCCCATCGTCCATCTTAATCTGACAAGCAGGGACAGAGATATTTAAGCAGGGCTCAATATAGTAGTCATATTTCATTCACTCTTTTCCATTGTGGTCCGCTTGCAGCAGTCTGGTGGGTCCTTTCAGAGGGCTATTCTTTTGTTAAGTGCACATGTCGGAGCCTCTGCAGGTTACGCGATCATATTAGATAATCTACTTTTAATTGCAAGGTCTTTCCTGGTTTAATGCAGTAAAAGAACTGTGTTCAGCAGTGAATATATTCCATCTATAGGGATGTATCGTGCTATACAGAACTCATCGAATCAAGGTTAGAGTAACAAACACGGAGGGCATTGTTTCTTGACACGCGTGGGAATTGAGATGTCTTGTTGTACTGTGCCCTAGACACGGAGGGTCTTTATGTGCATCTCATCTAGTATCATTTGCTGTTAGTCTTTATGGCTGCAAAAGTTTCAAAACCTTTTCGGTTTCATTAACATTTCCCTGCAGCAGAGGCCGTCCAAACCAGCAGCACAATTAAAGAAGTAGCATCTTTTTCCGGAGCTTTTTGTTTTTTCATTAGAACAGTGCTGGGTGCTGTCAGAATGTCCAAATAGCTGTCCATAATCCATAATATTGCTTTCTCCAGTGACAAAAAAGTTGTCTGGTCTGTTTTAGAAGAGACATATACACACATGAAAGCAAAAACAGTCCAAAACTGCTTTAAACAAATATGTGAGGATAAACAACGGATAGTTCACCCAAAAATGCAAATTATGTCATCACACTGTTGTCGGCAGCTATTGACTTCCATAATAGTTTATGGCTTTCAGCATCTGTTTGGTTACCAACATTTTTTTAAATATCTTCTTTTGTGCTCAACTATAGAACGTAACTCTTTCAGAACAACTTGAGGGTGAGATGACAGGATTTGCATTTTTGGGGGAACTATCCCTTTAACCAATTACAGTCTTTTACGTACCATTAAAACCAATCTCTGCAGTGCACAGGGACTAACTCGCTCTTTGTTTTTATTGTTCTGGCACTTGCACTGTCCACTCCATCAATGTCCTCTGTTCAAGAGCCTTTGTGACTGTTCTCTCTGTTGTTCTCCTCTCTTCCCTTTCATCTCCGTAACACTTTGAGAGGCTGTTTTTTTATGCAGACTGGTCTACTTCAGCCCTCCCATCGTTTGGGCCTCAGGGTGACTTTGCAATCGCTTTTTTTCTTTTCTTTTTTTTCTTTTTTTCAGTAATTGACAAATGCTGCAGTCAGCAATGCTTTCTCACTTGCAACATTTTCCACTGAGCTTAAGGAACTTGCTGGAGGTGGATGTTTGTCAAAATTCAGAGCAGATAAACGACACTTATCTGGAACGTCCTGCAGAAAAAAAACAGGTCATGCAAGCACGAGGTGGTCCGGTTTATATTGAACACACTGCAGCTGGTGCGTTTCCAGCGGTTTAGCAAAGACATGGTCGACCTTTGCCCTGGAGACTAGTAGTCCTGTTGATTAACCATTTACATCATATTTGTTGATTTAACCGATTGTTTATCTGTTCACAAATGAGGAACAACACAAAAATTGGGTAATACCATAACCAGCAATAATCAAAATTGAAAGGTTCAAGAGTGCAGAACAATGCTCTTTTTTATATAATACACACATATAACTATATGTGTATACAGTATAACTATATATATATATATATATATATAGATAGATAGATAGATAGATAGATAGATAGATAGATAGATAGATAGGTTTATTTATTTATCTATCTATCTATCTATCTATGTATGTATATGAAATATGTCAAATATATAATAAACAGGAAAAAAAAAATCAATAAGAATAAAATAGAATACAACAAATAAAAAAAATACAACAAAAACACAATTACTCATAAACAAAGAGTAATAAGGCTCTATATCATTTCCAGAATTGTAATAAATTGGATGGCAGTCCAGTGTCAACAACATCAGTTTTTTTTACATCATACATGTTAAAATAACTTTGTGGTAAATCAATATGGATGTCATTCCTGATCTTCCCAACATTGGTCCAGTAATTCCCAGTGTTTGATAGTCTTAGCAGTTGCATCACAGATGACATAAATCTCTGTGTTGACACTGCTGTCACGTTTTCAAATGAGATGGCAGGCGTTTAATTAAAATCCCTGTACGATATGTTGCACAATGCCTTCTGTCTTGCATTAAATCATTCTCATGCATATGTTATTCTTTAAATTAACACATTGAACTCTACAGACAAAATGTGAAATTGATTTAACTACATCAATAAATTAGCCGTATTATCTGTCATAAGGTGGCATATTGAGCAATTATAAACTGGCTAATCACCTCGCTGAGAAGTACGTCCCCTGGGTCTTTGTCTGTCAAAGCACCGCACCCAACGCAGTGATCCAACACAGTGCGAAAAAAGAAGTCAACAGCGGCAGGTGTGTCGATTTTTGCAGTTCTCCCTGATTGATGCTCCCCATATGTGCATCAAGGAGCCAGCGTCGGTTGTACCGTATTCGCAACGTGCCAATGTAATTGTAATTAACGGAAAACAGGTGAGCTCACTCAACTTGACGATGGTTTCCTGCACCGCCGCGGTAGGAGTTTGAGCAGAGGTTGTTAAAAGCTGGCACGAGCGTAGCAAACGTCCGCCAGGCCTTTGCTCTGCCAAACTGCTTGGCCATCGAGCGCCAACACGCTAGTCCTTTGGTTTGTAAAACCAAATTTAAGCACATTTAACATTGAGTCTTTTGACACGGGAGTTCAGATGGGTTAGATTCCATCCAAAAGTGAAGCCTGTGATGGGGGGACATTTTGGTTGTTAATTTCCGCCAGGGTCTGAAACGCTGAGATGAAATGTCACTTGGCCCAGTGATCCGCTGTCGACGAGACAAAATTCCTTACGGATACGATGTGTAGGTGGAGAAAGAAGGGGAGGCCTCAGCTGTCCAAAGCCCATCACATACGACAGTTGCTAAGTGGTCCATACGACGCAGGGACGATGAAGAATTACCTTGAGAAAGAAAGGACAAAAACTGTTGTCATCGGCTCCTCTCAGAAAATAGTTTTTGGATTATACGATACAACCAGAATTAGATTTTTGGTATAAAGTGATTAACAAGTTCCTGGCAAGCCATTGTTTTTATTGTTATACTGTAGTGGGCGCCATTACGCACCTTCTGAGATAGTACAGAATCTCTAAATCTAAAAACGAGTGAAGAAGAAAAAATGATGAAGCTACAAAATGAGATGCTGCTCTTTCTTTTAACATAGCTATTGTTATTTCAGAGATAATATTTAAAATATTTTATGGTATTTTGTGACATACATAAACATATTTTATATATGCAATTTACCTTAAAATTAAACTTGAAAACATAGCTACAGTATTAGTTTTCCCACATTTATGATCCAAAACTATTATTTGAATGGCCGAGTGCTTGAAATCACAGCAGGTCAGAGTGCATGGTGTAGGGTTATGTAAGATTATATAAAATCCCAGCATAATCTTCATTGGAAATAATCTCAATCCTTGCAGGGGCTACTGCCACCATTTTTTTTTTTGCTAATCTTGGATAGAATATAATGAAGATTACTTTGGGATTGATGTCAATCCCACAAAAAAAATATTAATGCAATTTTTCTATGACCAGCTTGATCTTTAAAGACCACATTGTAAAGACTGCTCCATCTTGCAGGTTTGCATTACACAACATCAGACAGATCAGACACATTCTAACAACTTCTTTTCCAGACCCTTGTCATTTCTGGGCTGGACTACTGGAATTATCTTCTGGCTGGACTTCATCATGCACAGTCAAACCTCTTCACATGATTCAGAATGCAGCAGCATGACTGGTCTTCAAAAAGCTCAAAAGAGCACACGTTGCACCTCTCTTTATCTCCTTGCACTGACTCCCGGTTGCAGCTCGCATCAAAAAGACACTGATGCTTGCATATAGAACAGCCACAGGCTCAGCACCCTCCTACTTCTCTTATTATTATGAATCTACATGCCCTCCAGAAGTCAGAGATCCGCTAGTGAGAGATGCCTTGTGGTACCATCACAGAATGGCTCTCCAGAACATTCACGTTCACCGCTCCCGGCTGGGGGAATGATCTTCTCACCCTTCTCAGGAATGCTGGATCCCTGTCAAACACAGCTGGAAACTCATCTCTTTGGACACCACTTGACATAAATAAAAAATAAAATCTTTGTACTCATTTGAACAATGGCTGAGACTTGGTATTACGAGCACTTCCCTTGTCTTTTTGGCTCTTTATGATGAATCACTTTATGTACTGTGTTCCCCAATTGTAAGTCGCTTTGAATAAAAGCATCTGTAAAATGGCTAAATGTAAATGTAGATATAATGTAGATATAAATGCATGAACATTGAAGTGACATTTATTATGTTACAAATGATTTCCAAATAAACACTGTTCTTTTGAACTTTATAATGCACTAAGCACCTATGCTTTCATCTCTGTAGCCAAGTACATGGTCAAATAAAAGGCATTTTAAAATATTACATTTATAGTTAATCCATTAAAAAAAAAAATACACTGCCAATTTGCAAAAAAAAAAGAAAAAGAAAAAAAGGCCTAATATGACCTAATTTTGAAAATATTAATACAAATGGTCCATCACATACTGATCTTCTTTTTCCACACAAAATAACAATGAAGATTTTTAAAGCTCTACAGATTATATCTACAAAAAATACAAAATAAATAAAAACGAATTTAACTTACTATAAGCAAATGAGTGGGAAAACTAGAAATCAGGATTAGGCGTAAAAGCAAATCTTTAATCATACGTGAATTTAAAGTAAATGGAAATGAGTCTATTTTCTTGGCTTCTCTTGACTTGACTTTTTTTTTGCTTACCAAAACACAAAGGGGAACACAGATTCCTGAAATTGGTCTAAAATCATAGCAACAAAAACCTTAAATCCCCCGGTGTTCATTCTGCTAAATGATTCGCCATCTCGCGTCTCATGGGAGCTTAAAGCTGGGGCAGACGCTCTCCTCTCCCTTTGCTCCAGCTCTTTCCCCTAATGCTCCACAATCAAATGTCTCATGGGACACCAGTGGTTTCTCCTACATCAGCGATGCAAGTTAATGAGCAAACGTGGGTGGAGAAGGAAAGAACAGGACAAGGAAGACGAAAGACTCCTCCTCCTCTTTCTCTCACTCGGGTTCTCGCATGCCTCATTCCCCCTTTCACTCTTCACCAGATAATTAGCAGGCTCTTTACACACGGAGCCCACTGAACACTTGCTAATGTGTGCTTAAAAAGTGTCTGGCGTTCGCCAATTTTCCAGCAGACGATCAGCGCGCTCATTGCTGCTGTGCTGCAAAGAGGCGCACGACATGCTAATGATGTTCCATCCATAAAAGTTTGTCTCTGAGGATCAGAGTACTGTGGTGTGAGCCATGCTGGGGAAAGCGTGTTTGTGCTTGAATTATGAGCATCAGTTGTTGGTTTTATTAGACAGATGCACGTTTAACCCTCGGAGGCCCGAGTGTTGATGTTGATGCATTTGCTTTTTTTCCACTTAAGTGTTTTAAGGAGGCCGCTGGTTGTTTTATGCAAATGGAATGTGTGCAGTTGTAATGCATTCTTAAATGTCTGTGCTTTGTTTATTTATTATGGCCCATACTAAAATGTATGAAATACTGGATATTCAGAATAATGACTCCTGACAGACGACAGATCAAATGATCATATGCTCACAACTATATCTGCACATTCCTCGCAGCTCTTTATCACTGTCTAAAGGTTTATTATGCTTGTTTTGGTCAAATTTCACTAAATTATGCTCTTTTTGGCCAAATGTAATTTACTAAATGTTCTTTCTTCTTCTTCTTCTTCTTCTTTATTATTTATTTTATATATATTCATTTTTTACTTACCGAATTAAATTTCATATATTTTATTGTTTGTTTATTGAGTGGATGTGAAAAGCATATTTATTTGGTGTATTCTTAAATTTATATATACACATCACTAAATATGTCTGAAATTTAAGAGAAATTAGTTGTATCTAAATCAGCTAGCAAACTCAGTAGCCTGGTTGTATAACTTCAGTATTTTGGCAGATTCAAATTGTAAATATGTTCCTGCCAAAATTGTTATGAAACATTTAATAGTAGTAACTGTGATACAATGTGGGTTTTAACCCGTGTTAAGTATTAAAAACAACACTGCAAAAAAAATCAAAACATTTTTTAGCTTTGATTATTTGTCTTGCTTTAAGCCAAAATATAAAATCAATCAATCAATAAATAAATAAATAAAGAAGGATTTTCTAGACAGGTTAAAAGAAAAATTCTTTGTTAAAAAAAAAATTTAAAAAAATGCTGCAATCAATAATAAATAATCTGTCAAAGGGGCAAGCAAAATAATCTTCTGTTTAAGATTATTTCACTTGTTCTAATCAATTTTTCTTGTTTAGAAAATCCTTGATTTAAAGGGGTCATACGGTGGTACATGCACTTTTACAAGCTGCTTGGACTGAAATGTGTGTTGGGAGTGTGAGTACACTCAATGAGCACTATATTACAGAGTTTCCATTAAGACCCTAAAAAAACATATGAGCTAGTGGAAAACTGGGTTTGTATGACCCCTTTAAGAGTATTTAGATATTTTGGCTGGAAACAAGACAAAAAATATAAGCTACACAAGTTTTTTGCGTTTTTTTTTTTTTGCCACAGTGGGTTCTTATTTGTATGATGGCATGAGCCACAGACAAAATATCCTTCTCATTCTGTTGGTGTGTTAACAGAGCTTCTGATTGTTGATTTAATTGTTATACTGTTTCTGACCAAAAATTGTTAACCTTTATAACTGAGAAAATAACATATGCAACACGAAAGTGAAAAACATTGTGCATCTGGGGCTCTCTTTTCTCAAATATGGCTGGTGCAAAAGTCAGCAAAAGGTCCTGCATTACTCTAATGGCCATTAAATGACAAAAGCTGTCCAAAAGGACCAGCTGGCCTGTCTACTCTCTGCTCATTACCATTTTCATGAGCTCGCCTCATGCTAGTCCAGATAATGGCCGAGCAACCCAAAGCAATGGCATTTTACAAAAACTACACACATTCATCATGTCATAGTATGAGTCTTGCTAATACAACACATGGCATGCATGTTTAATATTCACACATAGGGACACGATGTGAACGTGACACATGTTCTTTGTTCTGTATAGATAGTGCTGGTGTATCACAGACGCTGTGAAATGTACTCCTCCACGTGGGTCTGAAGAAGCCTCCTTTCATGCTCCACCTGAGAGGCCTGTATAAACCTCAGTGTAAAGAGATTTACAGGTGGATGCACCGTAAAGGAACAAGTAACTCACTTGAGCTCACTTGAGGCCCAGAGAACTGCTGCTGGTGTCAAAGCCTAACGGTTCGCAACCAGAGAAGAGTGCGTGTCTGACTGAGTCAGAGGTGGAATAACTCAAATTGAAATTCTCTAAGAGCAAAATCAAAGTGTTTCAGGCAATCATGCATAATAATCCAATAGTATGTTTTCACGATATATATATATATATATATATATATATATATACTATGATTTATTATTTTTTTAAAGATATTTCCTATGTTCATTAAGGCTGCATTTATTTGATCTAAAATACTGGAAAAAATTGCTATTGTGAAATACTATTGCAAAGTAATACAAATTAAAATTTAATTTATTCCTTTGATGCAAAGCTGAATTTTCAGCATCATTACTCCAGTCTTCACTGTCACATGATCCTTTAGAAATCGTTCTAATATCCTGATTTATTATCAGTGCTTTATTTATTTTATTTGTTATTTATTTTTTAATTTTTTGGAAACTATGATTTTTTTTTTTTTTTAAGATTCTTGAATTAATAAAAGTTAAAAAAGAACATTTATTTAAAATATAAATAATTTCTAACAATATACACTACCATTCAAAGGTTTGAGGGTCAATGTTTTTTTATTCTTTTATAATAAATTAATAGATAGAATAATAAATTAATTAATTGAAAATAAATTAAATAATTAGAAAATGTAGCTGCATTTTATCAAAACAATCAGCACAAGCTGGAGTGTGTATTTTTGTTATTATTATTATTATTATTATTATTGTTGTTATTATAATTATAATTATAATTATAATTATTATTATTATTATTATTTTCTTTCATTTAGAGCGCACTGTATGTTTATTTTGGGGAATCCTATAGCACTACCTGTGTGTTCCTCATATAGAAATGCTCTAATTTTAGAAACACTGCATCTGCATCTTAGGATGCAACAGACTGTAAACATTCAATGACACGGATAATTGTAAGGACGAAAGGGACAGCATGAATTAATATCTCATTATGCTGCTTTCTCGTTTTCCATCAGTTCACTTCAAGATGTTTAATCTCTTCTGAAGACCTATTAAAGAAATGCCTTTACTTTAGCTCAGTTCAGGCACATGAATGCATAGTAAATATGCAAGGCAATGATTTATTTATTTATTTGTTTGTTTAATTAATTTTCTAGCATGCTGAATGTCACAATTTATAACCAGGAATTGAAGAAAGAAAGATTTAGGTATATTTAATCTGCATATCCAGTGGTGGAGACATTGCAGAAACAGCATACAGTTTGTATTAAACATTCAAATTTATTGGAAGCAATGCCATTTTTTGATTTGTGACACTTTCAATTTGACTCATTTGTTCTGAATGCCACTCTATTCTGTGTATATCATGTATTGTACTATGCAGTATTGAGTTTGCTATAATAGTGTTCCGAGTGCAGCTCTACTCATTTCTTGCCAGCATTGTTTGCTAATCGCTTTTTATTGTCATATAAAACTGAAATCAGAAAGTAAACATTCAGCGCTAACAATTCGAGAACTTGTAAATCAGCTTCACTCAGCTGTGCCAAAGTCACCCTAACAAGCCGCCTTCCAACCTCATTCTAATGTAATTACCCTCTGCGCAGCTCCATATCTGCAGGTAACACACCTGACTCCTGCTTTATCCTCTTCTTCCATTGGCACGGCTGATTTAGCTGGCGAGGCTTTCCCACAGTAGACTAGCGTGATATTGTAATTACAACATCGAGCTACAGGACCCAGGCTGTTCAATGCTCAAGTGGAGTCTCAACTAGGCGCCTCAGAATCCATGTCTGGTGACAAGAAGAAGGCGATCAGTGCCTTAATTACTTTAGCTCCCGTCGTGAGAGAAGGCTGCAGCGTTTGTGTGGATGGTCCTAATGCAGTTTGCTAGCCTATATGATCAGGAGGAATGTAGAGCGCACAGGGATTTTACACAGCTGGGATTCCAAAACTTAAACCCCTGTTTGACTAGCTTGGCGGCTTTCCATGTCTCCTAGGAGAATTAATTTATTTAGTTTTTACTTAATAACTGCATATTTTGTGTCTTAATCTAAAACTAGTATTGTTTTCTTGTCTCTTGTTGCGTTTTCTCTGTAGGTGTTTTCACGCTGGTTGTTTTGGTGATGAAATTGGATATGAAATTAATTTTATTTATTTATTAATTTCAGACAGTCTTCCTACTGAATGGCATCTTATTTTATATGACAACAAAAAAACAAAATTAGTTAATAATTGGTAAATTTTTGCATTAGATGCAAAAATTAAATTAAATAAATGATTTAATTTAAATTCAAAGTTAAAAGTTTGAGTTCAATTTAAAGTTATATTCTTTCTAGATTTGTCTTTTTTTAAAGTGCCCCTATTATGCTGTTTTAAAGGTTGCTAATATTGTTTTATGAGTGTCTTAAAACAGACTTACGTGTGTGCAAGGTCGAAAAACACTTTAGTTTTCTGCAAAAATAGATTCGATTTTACCCCATTTCTAAATGATTTGTAAACGACTCGTGTGAAGCAGTTCGAAGAATCAGTCTGTCTAGACCCCGCCTCTCCGTGAGTTCTCACTGCTGTGATTGGTCAGATGGTGCAGTCCTTTATGATTGGCCGACCGCCGTCTTTCTGACATTGCTAGGGATGCTTTCAGAAAGCATACGTCGACTAGTTAGCACGGACTGCCGTGGAAAATGCTCGCAATTTGCTTTTGTAAGCGAATCTGGCACAACTATACGTTGTGGACTTCAGCATTGTATGATGCATAACACTGCGTTAAACATTGTTTAACATTACTTAAACTAGTTAGCCGGTTACCAAGACATGCAGGGTTGTTACACAACTAAACGTACACAAATACGTATTTTGAACGATCGCTAGAAAATAATCATCAATTATTATTTTTACTTACAGGTAGAAGCCTTCACTCCGTCTTATGGGCGCATTTTAAGATGCACGATGCAGACATTAATGTCATGCGTACACGCGCTTGCCCGCTTGGTCTAGATTCTGGGATATTTTATACAATTTGCGGGCATCAGAGAGCGATCGGAAGAGCACA
>JAUCMU010000001.1:3419823-3439700 GCA_032275025.1 Enteromius treurensis
ACAAGAGTCCATGAATGAAAACAGACACAAAACATACACAGTTAGCTGGGTGCTGGAGTGCCATCCCCTGAGCTGGGATTGGCACTCCAGATTAACGTATGTTGGTCTAAACAATTAACTCTTAGTAAATAAAAATATATCAGTGGCACCTAAAGATTGGCTTTAAAATCTGCTGAAAGCATGTTCTTGAATTATACTTTGGAATTTCTATACACACACACCAGTGATGAGCGGGTCAATGTATAAACAACCCAAACCCGACCGACGTTTTCAACTAACCTGCCCGCAACTCGAACCGCACAAAATAAAAAGAAAATATTGTACCCGACCCGCTTCCTGACCCGCATTTTTTTCAAATGGTGCGCTCACTGACATGATGCTCAGTCTAATCGAAGTGTGCGCCTCTCCCCCGACTTTCTCAACAGAAATCCCACCCCTCTCAGAAAATACATAAAACTGAAATCGAAAATCTGGAATTTCATCCCGCGTCAGCTTTTATTCCACAGTTAACAGTTAATAACGCTCAACATTCAAAAGGTAGCCTACTCATGACAAAGCCAGCACTTTGGTCATAATGTTTCATTGTTTCGGCAATTGTCTCCCACGCTTTGCTTTTTCTCTTTATATATTTGCGGAGCTTCCACTCCCCAGTCTTCACCTTTTCTCTTGCCGCCTCCAGTAATTTAGCCAATAAAGTGTAGGCATATGTATTTTATAGAAAATTGTGTCTAGTACTATATAAATTACAAAGGTTTATTTGGCATCTTTATTTCAAACGACCCGTAACAGCGGGTGACCGCGGGTAGCCACGGGCACTTGCTCATTTCATATCAACCCGCACATCACTGACACACACACACACACATTTTTAAGCTTACCTTATTATTTTTGTAAGTCTTTATCCAGTGGCAGTGGCTCTCCTTCTTCCCGTTTTCAGTAATCTCAGCGCGCAAATTCAAACCGTTGCTTGCTCTCATGTGCTTGACTTCATTACTTCTTCTGTTGTTTTGTTGCACGTTATCAACACATTAGCGCACGGCTGCACCCACTGGTGAATTAATGTCATTACTTTTGTTGTGGCAACCTGAATATTCTTAGTAAAGCTTACTCATAGCAGCAAGTCATTTTACTTGCCAAAAATTACCTGTAACTAAATGAATCCTAGTAAGTATAACAAATAAGTAAACGTAACTAAGTATATATAAGTAAAGTACACTATTGGATTTTACAGTGTTCTTATAGCGATCTATGTGGTTGCTAGGGTGTTCTGGATTGTTGTGGCTGATAAATCGCAAGTCTTTTTAAAATCACTTTTAAAAATTCATAGCACCTATTTTTCATCAAGAACATTCATTGTAAGCATAGTTTATCCATCTCTGCTGTGGAAAAAAAAAAATAATAATAATTGAATGAGTTAGAGCTGGACAGGTCTCACATCAAGCAACATTTGAAATTTGTAAATTTGTCACACAGTCTGACAAACAGTCGAAGGCCCTCACGGCGTCTAGCCTGTCGATAACGGGTATCACTCCCATAGCACAGTACGAGGGGCTGTGTCAGGTCCAGTCAGTCCCGGTTTCCCGGCCCGTCGAGTGAGCTAAGGCCTGTGACCCTGACTCACTCGTGTTCCGGCCTTATAATGGCCGGATTTGCCAGACCCGGTTTGTGATCCAGATCTCTAACTACTGAATGCACCCGAGCCCTACGAAGATTGTGAGGCCAAATGGCCAGAACCTCATGGCTGGAACCGGTGTGTGGCCCGGAGACTCTATTGGGTCCGCCAGAGGCTGCACTACCTCTGGAGATGTCGGCTTTGGCCATAGAGTCCCCAGAGGCCCCACTGGTGGCTGCACAACCCAAGAAGGTCTCTATATCGTGGTTCGGTTGGTCACGGAGGGCGCATTCATTGTCAGATTGGTCTCGGAAGGCGCATTCATTGTCTGTCTGATTTCAGAGGGGGATGTCAGCTTCAGTATGGTCACGGAGGGCGCAGTCACTATCTGGTCGGTCTAGAAGGGCGTTGTCTCTGACTGATAGGTTCTTGGGGGCACAAAGTCAGTCTGGTGGCCCCAAGAGGGCTCTGTCACTGTCTGGCCGAACCAGAGGGGCTCTGCTGCCATCCGCTCCACCCCAGAGGATGGCCTCACTGTCTGCGCCGCCCCCGTGGGCGTTCCTGTTGCCCGCTCCGCCCCGGAGGGTTTCACCTCGCCGACAGCTCTGCCCAGGAGGTCATTCCTGCCGCCTGCTCCGCCTAGAAGGTCTTCTCCGCCGCCTGCGCCGTGCCGGTGGGCTTCTCCGCTGCCTACTCCACCCCACCCTCAACTGGGCTTCTCCACCATCTGCTCCGTCCAGGTGGGCGTCTCCGCCGCCTGCTCCACCCCGGTGGGCGTCTCCGCCGTTTGCTCCGCCCAGGAGGAGGTCTTCGCCGCCAGCTCCGCCCTGGTGGACTTCTCCACCGTCGGCTACGCCCAGGAGGAGGTCTTCGCCGCCTGCTCCGCCCCGGTGGTCTTCTCCGCTGCCTGCTCTGCCTTGGAGGGCAGGGTCGCAGCCTGGTCGGCTCTGGAGAGCAGGATCATTGACTGGGCGGCCCCGGAGGGCACTACAATCATCTGCTCCGCCCTGGAGGGTTTTACTGTCAGATCAGCTCAGGAGAGCACTTTCCCTGCCTGGTGGATCCAGATGGACTTCTCCGCCGTCTGCCATGCCCTGGAGGTTGGTCCTGCCGGCTCCAAAGTTTGGAGCGTCTGGAAGCCGCTCCTTAGAGGGGGGACTATGTTATGATCAGCTGGATGTGCCAGTCCAGATCGGATGGCACTCCAGCCCCCCATGTACTGTGTCTGTGTTTTTCCACTCCATGTATTTGCTGTCACCTGTGTACTCTGTCTCCACCCACCTCATGTGTTGTCGTAGTAACCAATATGTTCTCAGCCCTCCTCATGTGTCTCCATGGCAACTGATATGTTCTCCTCCCATCTGTCTCGTTAGTTCCATGTATAAATACTCCGGTTGTCCAGCCATTCCCAGCTGATCATTGCATGTGGCTAGTCCCGTCTTTGTAAGCGTTTTCCCTGTCTGTTCCAAAAGTGTTGTTATTTTTTTTTCTGATTCCCCGCTGCCGACTTCTGCCTGCCTCCTGACTTCGATTCTGCCTGTCCTGTATTGCTCTGTTCGCCGTGTATCTGACCATCGCCTGTTTGACACTGTCCTGTGAACTCGTTAATAAATACTTGCAAATGGATTCAACTGTCTCGCTTCTGCTCCGTGACAGGCAGTTTCCAGGACAGGGTTTAAGACTAGTCCTAAATTAAAATAAATATGAAGAGCTGGAAAAAAGCTTGAAAAAGCTTGCACTGAGATATCTTAAAATACATTATTGCCATTGTTTGGTTTTAAAATGCTCACAGATAATGCAGTTTTGCAAGACAAGTTTCTGAAAATTCTTAAAAGTCCTAAATTAGCAAAGGTCTAGTCCCAGCTTAATCTAATTCCTATCCGGGAAACCGGCCCAAAAAGTATAAATTATTTAACACTTTTATTAATCTATTAACACTTACCCAACTGATCCTAAACTTTTTAACATATTTGGCCAGTAACCGACCTGGCTGGAAGACCTAAAACTAGCAAACTAGTTAATGCTGGTTTAAGATGGTTTTTCCAGCAGGGGCAGCACAAACAACTGCTAGCAAGGTCTGAATGAATAAAAAGTGTAGGATTGTCCTTTGTTTGTCCTTCGTGGTCTTGGAGTGATGGATCACCTTGCTTTTGTAGCTTTCTTCAGTTCCATGAGAGAGTCAATTTAATGCGTGTACAGGTGAACTTAATTTTCCCACAAACCTCCTTCACTCGAATGAATTTCTATCTGTACTGTGATTTGGAATTGTGCACTTCAGCGCTGGATCTGTTGGGGGTCTCTCGCAATCTCACTTTCTTTTACAGTCCTCCTTTCTCCATCCTTTCCCCATGTAGTGCTCCTATTGGTTTTCCTCTTTCTTTCTCTCTCTGGAACTCTCTCGTCTTTTCCCAAACGGGATTATTTACTTCAGATTCCAGCTGAATTTTTCCATGTGCCGCAGGACTGCCTGGAGCCACATAACAATCAAAGCAGGATCATCCTCTTCTCATAAACCCCAGAGAGATACAGAGAGAATATGGAGAGATGGATCTAAGGTCATGGCTTTGCTGTTCTTTGGCTGCAGGGGAATAAAGGTCACGAACAGAGAATAATCGGGTGCACGATTGAGAATGAGAAGTATTAAAAATGAAAATAAATAAATGTCATAATTTACTGACACTCCTGTCGTTTCAAACCTGTATGACATTTTATTTCTGGTGAAAACAAAAGGTGAATATTTGAAGAATATCCTAGCCACTTTTTATAAAATAATAATAACAAACATGAATCAGGACTGAGGCTGTCAAGCTACATCAAAAAGTTGTCTATACTACTCGTACACTATATACTATGATTTCTGATGTTAAATAGTAACTTTTTATGAGAAACAGATGCTTGTTATTTGTTTAAAGATTCTGATTTAAGCTGTAGTTCTCATTATCAGAAAAATAGCAGTCTGAGTCATTAACTAAAGATGTATTTATTTTTTAACCTTTTCACTTTACAAAATATTAACTGATGGACTGGATTGGTGTGGATAGCTGTTTTTCTTTTTTTTTTTTTTTCTTTTTTCAGCTGTTTGGACTCATTCTGATGGCACCCATTTACTGCCCATTGCATTGGTGAGCAAGTAATGTAATGCCACAATCATATAGTTGTTGATTAAATAATGACAGATATTTTTGTTTTTAGATGAACTCTACTTTTACCCTGATCACTGTACAGTTGAGTATGTACTTACTCTCACTAAGAATCTGCAGTCATTGAAACTGAAACGCAATTCAACACCTCATTGAGATTCACCTTGCATTAGCTGTCACCTCGTTTTAATTAGCATGTGGGGTGGTGTACTGAGTACACAAATAAATGTTTTATTCATCATTAACAAGTCAGCGTTATGTAAGCGGAATTAGGTTTCCATGAATGATTAATAAGCCGGAACATTTAGTCACTTTAAATACAGCTAATCAGCTAAGGATAGGGTAAGTGTTATAGATTTACACACTCTTTAACAGATAATTGCTCCCACTAAAAAAGTTACAAGGATTTTTTTTTTTTTTTTTTTTTTTTATTGACAAAATTGTGGGGTCTGTAAGATTTATTTTTTATTTCATTATAAAACTGCATTTATGTGATCAAACAATAAAAAGCAACAATTTTGTAAACTATACTATTTAATTGAACTGTTTTCTGTTTAAATAGGTTTTAAAGTGTAATTAAAGTGTAATTTATTTAATGTTCAGCATCATTACTCCAGTATTCAGTGCATGATCCTTCAATAATAATAATGTTAATAATAACAACAACAACTATTCTTATTTCTTCTTCGTCTTTTTAAGAGTGCTGAAAACAGGTGTGCTGCTTTATATTTGTGTTATATATGTAGGATGTATGTATTTAGGAATCTTTGTTGGAGAATAAAAAATGCATTTACAGTATGTTTGTATTTAATGTTTTTACTTTGACTTGTGATTGATATATTTGCCCTTACCCAAAAGTATTAGTATGATTCTTAATCAATCCATCTTACTGACCTCCAAACATGTGTGTGCAAGTGTGTAACCAGCAGTTGAACCCATTTTTTTGCCATATTGTACCAGAAGATACATATTATATACTGATCCATCACCCACCAGAGAGCTGATGAAGATACAAGTTCAGCGTCTTCCATTTTTTAAATTGCATGCATTTTAATAGGCTATAATTTCTTTGTAAACATAGAAAAATTTAATACAACTTTCACACCGTCACAAACCCCGGAACCTGGATCATTTGTAGCAGAGCACCCACAGTCACAAACCCCAGAACCTAAATCAGACACAACAGAACTCTCTCAATCCACTGTTCCTGGATCAGCCACCATCGCACACTCCCAATCACCGGAATTCTAGACACCTGTTCTCAATCACCCAAACACCATATAATGCAAGCTCAGACACACTCTCATCAGCTGAGCTCAAGGTTGATACGCTCTATTTCACTGCTTATCTACCTGCCTGAATACCCCATCGCAGTTTTGGAATCCCTTTGATCTTCAAAGACTGAGAATACGTTACGTCTTTGTCACTACTCTGAGAGCTGTGTGTGATTGAGGACTCAAAGACTATAGATCCATTACCTGCTACACTATCTGCTTCATTCACTATACTCACCTCCAATACTTACCTGCTAATCCTCTTCAGTGTGATTTTATACTCAGTTTGTCTAATAAACGAATGTTTATTTCAAGAATACCTGCTTCCAGTGTTTTCTGAGCGTTACAACAATGCATGTTGCTTGATGATTTATTATTTTTGCTGATACTTCCATAAAAACCTGTTTTTATGCTCAGAAAATAGAGTTAACACTGATCCCTGTTATCAGTGACCAATTACTTGCATTATGCTGATGGTTTTCACAAGGTAACTATATTTAAAACTATTAGTTGGAGTCATGGATTGGCAGTTCACAAACTAAACGCTGGGGTTAATTACTACCCTTTCATTCTCATAGAAAAGTATTATTTAGGATACCAGTTGTACTTGCTGACAGGGATGATTTGTGTCTTTTTTATTATTTTTATTTTTTTTAAGGTCTTTAATGACAGTTTTGGGGGTGAAACATTACAAGTAACTTCAATTCAGATTGCTTTAAGTTACATCACTGAGTTACAATTTAAGTTACAATACATATCTGAGTTAATATTTTTCAAATAAGTAATGCAAATTACTTTGTTTCTCTTGTATTGACTGACAGCTCATGTGTTGCCATGTTAAGAGAAAGTGTGAACATGACTAAATATAAACATGTACAGTGTATCTCACCTGCACAGACTCAGTATTCAGATTCAGTATTCCTCAACATGAATAAAACAGACAAACATAAAATCTTTTTGGGAAAGATGCAAGTTTTTCACACCTGGCTTTGAGGATCCCCTGTCATTCCCTCTTGCAGATCCTCTCCAGTTCTGTCAGGTTGGATGGTAAACGTTGGTGGTTTGTAGATCTCTCCAGAGATGCTCAATTGGGTTTAAGTCAGGGCTCTGGCTGGGCCATTCAAGAACAGTCACAAAGGCTGTGAAGCCACTCCTTTATTATTGTAGCTGTGTGCTTTGGGTCATTGTCTTGTTGGAAGGTAATCCTTCGGTCCAGTCTGAGGTCCTGAGCACTCTGGAGAAGGTTTTCATCCAAAATACCCCTATAATTGGCTGCATTCATCTTTCCCTTGATTGATCGTCCTGTCCCTGCAGATGAAAAACACCCCCACAGCATGATGCTGTCACCACCATGCTTCACTGTTCGGACTGTATTGGACGGGCGGTGAGCAGTGCCTGGTTTTCTCCACACATACCACTTAGAATTAAGGTCAACAAGTTCTATCTTGTTCTCATCAGACCAGAGAATCTTTTTTCTCACCATCTTGGAGTCCTTCAGGTGTTTTTTTTAGCAAACTCCATGCAGGCTTTCATGTGTGTTGCATTGAGAAGAGGCTTCTGTCAGGCCACTCTGCTATAAACCCCCGACCACTTTCCATTTACTCCTCCAAGTGAACTGAATGAATGGACTAATATAAAAAATTAGATAATGGGGTTGATTTTGGAGCCCCAGTTTTTTGTTTCCCTTGATTGTGTTTGATTTGATTCCAAGTGTCCCTCCTTTGTTCTACTCGTTATGTCTTGTATTTAAAGTGTGCTTTGCTCCGTGTTTGCTGTATGGTCTACTTATTACCTACTTGTTGCGTACTGTATGTCCTCATGTCTACTCGATGTTCCTGAGTTTGAGAACTAAAGACTCTCACTTTATATAGTCTCATCTTTCATCCCAGAGAGAGAGAGTGTGACATTAATTCTTAAGTTCTTGTTATATTGTATTACCATGTTCTAAATATATAGCAAATAAACTGTGATAATGTGAGAAATGTGTCTAAATACATTTTGGTTTGACTGTCCGTTTTTACAGTGAAGACTATGCAGTTTTATTTTAGAATTAATGATTAATTTTCTGTACCTGGATACCTACAAACATTGAAAAAACTTTAACATTGTGTAAATAGCACAAATAAATAGAACGGACATACATATTAAACAACTTCAAACAGAGCCCAGCTATGGCCCTGGGTTTAAGGCAATATTGAATGCAAAAGTAACTTTCTCCAGCACTGTTTATGGGTATGCTGACCTTGAGAGAGATTCTGTTTAACTCAGTTAACCTTAGTGATGATCTATTGAAGGCTGGGATCTTTCACCTGTCAAAGCTGAAGTGTCACAAAGCGCTGCAGATCACTCTGTGTGAATCACTCTGAAAGGTCAGATGAATCTTCACATACACCCAGAGACAATGCTTCACACACACACACACACACACACACACACACACACAGATTTCCTTGTGATTTGGGACAGAAAAAAAGAAAGAAAGAAAGAAAGAAAGAAAGAAAGAGAGGTTGTATGAGAAGCAGATTAGAGAGAGGGGGAAAAAGAGAAATGAATTAAAGATGACAGTGAATCATCTATGAGGATTTGAGGGTAGAGTGGTGTATGAGTAGAGTTGAGAGGAAAGGGCCTCTGTCAGTAAGTCTAATGTCCCTGAACGACACAGAAATGTGTGAGCGCTCACAAGAAAGTTCAGTGTTCTCACACACACACACACACACACATTGGTTTTCTGTTGCTATCTCTCATTCTGTTTATTTTTGCCTTTGTGTTCCCCTGTTCTCATTGTGTAACCAGAATTCTAGCTGTCTGCAACTTATTTTGACCATGAATCAACCACTTAGACGAGACTGTTTGTAAACAGTGACCGTGTTTGTGCACAGTGTGTTAATCTGAGGACAGATTAAACAGAGGAGTGCAATAATAATACAATGCAGTAGACACAAAACAAAATTAATAAAATGAAGAGTGTCATAAGTTTCACAATAATATGAAGCAGATTAACTTTACGAACACTGGTAATAATAATAAATGTTACCCTTTCAGTCGAATCACTTCGACGTTGCATATGGGAACTCACCAGAGAGACCAATTGCCTCTGAGCTTCAAACAAAAGGCCAATGAATATTGGCGTGCACTTGATAGCGCTCAGGTGCACCTCATCACTACGTGCGTATGAGAGGGCACGAGCGCAGTGCACATGCAGCTTTTCTCTTCAGAGCCTACGCCGTTTTGAGCTGAAGGAGACCCCTTGACTTGCGTTTTGGAGAAGTTGGAGTGGAGCGTCCTGATTAAAAAGAGTTCCTGCGATCATTCTGCTCTCTCGTCTGACAGCGTTTACTGGACGGATGTCAGCGCATCCTGTGGGCTGGTGGCCTTTTTAAAGGCTGGCTGTGCCAACTATCTTGCAATCCAATGAGCAAAGACCTCTGAGTGCACGGAGTTGCTGTGTAAGGTCTTCCCTGGGCAAACCAGGAGAAAGAGAAAAAATTTTCACGGTTGGTGAAAACGTACTGCGGAATGTCGATCCGACCATGTGTTTCTAGGTGCGGAAGTTTCCTCACCGCTTTGGACGGACATGATCGCTGCCTCATGTGCCTGGGCCGAGAACAAGCTGAGGCAGCTTTCGTGGATGGTCAATGCGCTCATTGCAAGCGGATGCCCATGGCTACGTTGAGGAATTGCCTCTCATTCGTGAGAGGGCTCCCCTCGCGTCCTTCCCGCGGGAAGTCGTTGGACCGTAACAAGTTCACAACTCTCATGCCGAGGCCCTTGGCAGACCTCCAGGTGACTGTCCAGAATGTTCCATCCGGTGTAACAGCCGTCATGGCACCTCTCTAGCAGATATTTGTTGGACTGCAGGCTGGGGGACACCCAACACCTTCGTCAGGTTCTACGACCTCTGCGTAGAGGCCGTGTCCTCCCGCGTCTTCACTGAAGACAGAGTTGAGCAGGAGACTGGCTGGTGTCGGCTTGCTGCCCATTCCCACGGGATCCGTGCGCCTTATGTCAGCGTTCCCCTTGACTAGACGAACCTGAGTCCTCCTGCCCTGCAGTCGACCCTAGAGCGGAGTAGCTCTGACTGTGTTCCTACTGGGTATCCTTCGCCCAGTAGGTTGTGGCTACAAATCTCAATATTCCACAGTCAGCAAGAAGGCTGATTTTTTTTTTTTTTTTTGATCCCACATGTAGAAACTTTAAGTGATGTGCTCTGGCAGCCCCAATCTGGCCTCCAGGGTGTTGGGAAGGTTACGAGAAGACTCTCTGCTGACAAACTTGAAAAATAGCTCACCTGTCGGCGGGGGGTCTCCGTGCAACGCAGCCTCAAGGATCGTGGCCTCTTCCATGGGTGTTCCTATATGTAATGTTGAAGTGATTCGACTGAAAGGGTAACGTCTAGGTGCTGATCAGTGCATGCCAATATTCATTGGCCTTTTGTTTGAAGCTCAAAGGCAATTGGTCTCCCTGGCGAGTTCCCATATGTAACGTCTCCGTTCCCTCCTTCAGGAAACGTGGGTTACGTTTGTAACCTAGATGTTTCTTGAGCAGGTAATCAGGATATTAAACTGTTTTCTGATGGAGCAAGTGACACTGAAGTCTAGAGTAATGATACTGAAAATAGAGCTTTGGCTCACTGGAAGGAATAAAATTTTAAACTCAATTTAAATCCATTACTTTAAATTGAAGTAATATTTAACATAATTCATATTTTTACTGTATTTTTCCTTAAATGCAGCGATAATTTAAAAAAAATCTCAATGTTTGCAAACTATAAACGTTTTTTATTTATTTATTTTTTTTGGTACTTAACAAACTAGAGCAATAAAAAGTTAACTTTAAAATGCCTTTTTAAGTGGATGTTATATAGGGATATATATAATATACATATCAACATGCAGTTTACCTAACTTTAGTTGACTTGCTCCTGTGATAGTAGTTAACCTCAAAAGCAAAATGATTATGGTTTCGGATTTCACTGGACTTTTCAGTTAATGTATATTGATTAGATGCATTAAAATAATTAACTTTAAAGTTTGAAAAATATATTAACTGAACATTTTTAACCAATGAAAAAGAACTGGATTATTTATTTACAAATCAGATTATTCTTGCACTCTGTTTGTATGGATCGTTGCCTAATTAAAGTTTTTACATATATGTTATTGAGAAATTTGAATTATGAATTGCATTGGACATATCTTGTAAAATGTAAGATCAGGCTTATGTGTTGACATTACTGCTTAAATTGTGATTTAGTCTATAGAAATTAAGCTAGACAGAAGTTTGAGTTGTATATATCAGCTCTGTGTGTTAATTTGTGACAGATAATGGACTTTTAAGCCTGTGCTGAATAAGCTCTTCTCTTAAAATGAAGATGATGCTATTTACAGTAATTTTTACAGTTCAGCACTATGCCAAAACCATGGCGCTCTTCCTCTTTCAGGAAACTCAAACACGTTTCCACATACATTTTCTGTTTAAAGAGTGACTTTTATATGCTCGGTAAACTGAGTCAGACACTGATTGAAAAAGCCTCTGTTACAGTGCAGTTATTTGTCCATGTATGCTGATAAACAATAATGGTGCAAAGGCATTGTTGAGTGTGTGTGTGTGTGTGTGAGGGAGAGAGAGAGAAAGAGATGAGCTTTGTGCTCTAGACAGAAACTCAGGACAGTAAAGCATCCATTAGGAGACAGAGGGATTCATGAGACTGCGGTGGCCTATATTCAGGATTTACAGCCTGGGTTATGCTGCAATGGGCAGAGGAAGGTAACTGCAGGGACTTGCACCCTTTAAAATAAAATAAAATAAAAACAGTATAGAACTTACTTTAAAACAATTTTAACTCTGAAATTGCCAGTAAATTTTGAATCAGCAAAGATATAGCAAGAACCACATTCAATTAAATGTAGAATTTTGTTTTGTAAAAAAAAAACTTTAAAATATAATATAAAACATAAAAATTATGTTTAAATAAATAAATGTAATCAGCATGTTGCTAAGTTAGTAACATCTACTCAGCATAAAATTCCCAGGCATTTTAATTGTATTGTATATTTTATCAGTTCCTTTAGACATGGAAGGGATTTAACTAGCTACTTCCATCATCATTTCTTCGATGATCTAATCAGAAAGCTTTCTGCTATTGTGTTCTACATCAAATTTGTAAGACTGCCTTACAACTTTTGTGTGTTGCTTATCACACCCTTAGCTGATGTTGAGGATGCAGAGCTAGTTATATACAGTAGATGTTGCTAAATAATATAGTGTTCAAATCTCTGATCAAATAAGTCATGTTATCTGTTACGTGTATGCATATGCATTTGTAACTACCGAAGCTACATTTATTATTTTTCTATTTTAAAACAAAATAGAAATTGCATACCACAGGTTTATTTATTCATTTATTTTATTTATTTTGCCATTTAATTTTAACTTAATTTTAATTTTGTTTGTTTATTCATTAATTCTTTTGTTTTATATCACTGGTTATATTTAATTAAATTTAATTTTAACTGAATTAAATTTGAATTAATCTGTACAGTGGCCAAGAGAGCTCAATGTGCTGCAAACTTAAGAAAGCACATGCAAACAGAAAAAAAAAAAAAAAACGGCAACACATTAAGAATACATCTTCATCAGTTTGACAACACAGGTGTCGCAAATTCACGCAACGCAACCGAACACAGAAACCCTTCAAACAGCACGGACCACAACAGAATTATTTCAGGGGGACCTCAAAAAGTGAAGAACCCATCTGGGACCTGATTCAGTGGCTTTTGGTCAGAGTCGCTGCGTCCAAAATCGCTTACTTCCCTACTATATACAAACTCCTCTATAGGGTTCAGGAAAGGGGAGTACGGTGGCAGACAGACGTTTAAAAAGTGGTTACTGTTGGTGGTGAACCACTCTCTGATTTGTTTTTTTCTGTCGAAGCTGACATTGTCCCAAATGAGCACATAAATGTGATGTGGGGGCCCAGGATGGTGTTGTTGGTGGTCCAGGAGGATGTCTTTTAGCTCCTCTAGGAAGGTGAGGAGATGTTGGGTGTTGTAAGACCCAAGGACAGCATGCCGGTGGACAAGCCCCTCTGAACCCATGGCTGAACATAGAGTAATATTACCCCCCCGTTGGCAAGGAACCTCAGTGATGGCTCTTTGGCCAATGATGTTACGGCCTCTTTGCCTTCGTTTCTGCTGGTTGAAGCCAGCCTCATCCAGGAAGTGGTACTCATGAGGTCTGGCCATCGCGTCAAACTGTAATATCCTCTGCGAAAATGTGAAAGTGCACAGGTGTTCAGAACAACAGTCAATCAGGTAGCACAGTATTGTCCAGAAGTAATGTAGGCCACTGAGCAACACAGTATGTCCACTAACTGTACTGTGAACATGGATGTATACTTACTTGCACATACTCGTAACGTAGGTCTTTGTGTCGTGCAGAGTTGCGCTCAAAGGGAACCCTATAGACCTGTTTCATCCACATCTTTTGGCGCCAGAGAACTCGGTCTATTGTGGCCAAGCTGACATCATCAATGCTCTTAAAGTTGACATTATCGGCAATGACTTTGTCTCTGATCTCCCGGAGTCTAATGAGGTTGTTCTCACGAACCATATCTACAATTAGGGCTTCTTGTGCCACTGTAAATATGGCAACCCTCCCACCTCTATGTGGCATTCTTTCAACCCTAAAGAAAGAAACGTGTTGGCAATTGGCATGTTTTACAATAACAACTGATTTGAAACCAATAGACTACTTTCACAGGCTTGTAAAACTGTATTGTGACAAAGACAGCAATAGAGGACAATACCTGTTGTGTTGTCTGAATGCCCTGATAATGGTGGCCACGGTGAACCTACTCAGGTTTGGACGGACTCTTAGTCCTGTTTCAGCCATTGTCATACCATGGACAATGACTGTTGCTCGCATCTCGACCGTAATAATGGTGCGAGGTTGTCTTTCTCTCCCTTGTTGGCCTCCTCCTCTCCCTTGTTGGCCTCCTCCTCTTCCTCCTCTGATTTGAACTCCTCTTCCTCGTTGGCCTGCTCCTCTTCTTCCATGGCCAGCTCTTCTCCCTCCTCTGACTCGAATTCCTCTTCCCCTCTGCCTTCATCCATTGGTCACAGCATTAACAACAAGTGTCTTAAATTTTGAGTAATTGTGTGTAATGAATGATGCCAGGTGTGTTCATTGTGTACAAATATTGCTGACTGTGGCAAGCATTTTGCTTCTTTGAAGACATCTGTAGCCACGTCCCACACATTTCTAAGTCTGACTCCTGCGCACACATTTACGCTCCTAATTATTTGACATCCTTTCTTCATTGTGCCAGCGTGCTGTCACGCAAGCCCCCTCTTCTTTGTCTTAACACAAATCGACGCACCTGCTGCGGTTTGTCATCACATTTTACGTGTTTCACTTTACAGGCATCAGTTCAAAGTGCTCATGCTAGGAGAAAATAAAGCAACGCTGAATCAGTCCTCGGTGGCATCAATCAAACAATAAAAGCAAAGGTAAAGGGTAACAGTATGCAACCTTGTGGCCTCTTGTCATTTCAGGGGTGGAGGGAAAAAAAAACGAAAATAACGTAGCAGTAAAAAAAAAGCTAACCTCTCTGGCCTTTCACATCGCGACTAGGCCCTTACGAATATATTTAAGATCATGCATCATGGGAACTGATGTCTTCTTCATGAACACACTTGCCTTGTGATGGATAAAAGTGACCTTTAAAAAAGCTTTTTACCTCTGCGATCCTTGTGTTTACCTGAAATGCAACGTTCATCAAATGTTACACCGATTTGAGAGCTGTGCAGGAATGCTAACACCCCTTGGGCTGGAAATCGCTACGTTATCTGATAAGAAGGATGCAAACATGGTTGCGGAATGAGGAGCAATACGTTTGAGTAGTTCTTTGCGTTTCAGATGGAATAAAACCAGAGACAAGTTAAAGAAGTAGATTGCACAGAAACGAAAATGTTGTCATGCTTTACTCACCCCCATGCTGTTTCGCTGTTGTATTGTTTTCTTTCGTCTGCGCAGCACAAAAGCAGATCTAAGGCAGAATGTCCTTAGGCACCTGCTCCATAGAAACAAAGTGGAGGGTAATTTCAAATGACAAGGCCTAAAAAAGACTAAGATCTATCATGAAAGTCATCCATATGCCTGGTGAACAATATAGTCTAAGTCTTTTGAAGGCATACGATGGCTTCGAGCAGGTAACGCATCACACTTGAAGTCATCATTGACTAATCATGTTTCCATGTTTAACGACAGCTATTAATTAAGGATGCATTGATTATGGACCAGTTTGATGGTATTTTTTTACTGTTGTTTTTGAGCTTGATAACACCAATGCATTTCCTGTTTTCATTGTATGGAATAATGGCAAGATTGTGTCCAATAATTTAACTTGTGTTTGTGCTACACAGAAGTAAGAATGGTCAGGATATGTCAGTGTGTTATTGTCTATTAAAATGTAAAGTTTATGCATGAAAAGTGTAATGTCAAGTGCTTAAATCTGCAGTTTGTAAATTGTTTTACTATAAAAATGATACAAAATCAGTATTTAAAACTATCGCCATATTTTAGCCAGATTCCCAATGGTTAGCTTATAATAATGTTTGCTAATTTGGGTGGTACAGTAGGTTTTCACTGGATTTTCAAGCATGACACTGAGTCATTACGTTATGTCTGTAGACGTAACGATTAAGTCTTGGCTACTAGGCAGGTGGAGGATTGATTACAGCCTTTTCTCACCTCAATCATGTCAAAAAATTTCAAAAATCTTTTTAATGGTGGAATGTATTCCAGAAAAGAATATGTATTTATGATACACGTTTGAATTAAATTAAATTATAATCCAGTTTTAAATGTGCTTTTTTATTACAGATAGACTGGGATTACAGAAGGTTTGTATTTTAAAATACAACCAGTTGGAAGGGAGCATAGTCGTGTAGTCAATAGATTACTGTACAGTAATTAAAAGCTGCAGGCTAATACACACTATACTCATAGTCACACAATGCTGATGTTGTTAACATTCTTAATTTGAGAATAAACTATAGAATTAATAATAATCTGCAGGTTTGATATGAGTTAATCAGTCATCAGATTGAATGTCCTTTTTTGCTCAGTTGCACAAAGCAGACTTGTGATTTACCTGTTCAGATGACAGTATGTGGTGAAAAAGATTTAGGCTAGAATTTGTGATTACTATGTACAGGATTAACCTCAAAACATTAGATTCATCTGTGCCGGAGCACAGCCCCACGCATGAAATATATTGTTAATGATATAATATTAACAAATTTGTTAAGTTAGATTACATTTCTAATTGTCTTTAGGTTCATTGTAGGTTGACATATTTTTGTGTTTGACTAAAGTAACCAAAACTAATTAAATGAATAATAATCAAACAAAGAAAAGAAGAAGAGCAGACAGCGGGGATGACCACTTAGACAGACCTGTCGGCGGAAACGCCTTCCGTGACGTCACAGTCCTCCTCCAGGGCGGGGAGGCCCTACTAGGCCGACCAGACCACGACCATGCCCTTCAAGTGTAATAATGATAATAGTGAGATAAAGGCTAATCTGAAATATATGTTAATAATAAAAACCCAAATTGACACTGGGGCGAAGGAAAAGTTAGCATTTATATTTTTTGGAAAAATCATATATTTTTAAGTAAAAGTCTAAAAATGTTTTATTTTTAGTATAAGCTGAAAGAAACTGGGGAGAAAATGAGGACACTTATAAACCTTTTGCTTGATGCCATTATATTTTTTAAAGCACTTTTGGTTGGTTAGTTCTGATTCAGCCATACAAAAAGCATGTCCAACCAAAAGCAGGCAGACTGAAGGGTCAGTGCTCTACGACAGCACTAATAGAAGCACTTCATCCAAGACTTTTGTGATTTTTACTTTTTTTTAACTGCAGATTGACAGACAGTTATTGGGCAATGATGTAGATCATGCATTTGGACTAAACTGAATTCGTATTGACTGTTAGGTGGAAAAAGTGCTCGTTTGTTGACATCTTCAAGGAATCAGATAGCCTCTTTTAGAGGTCAATAATGCTCTTTAAGCTCTTTTCTGATAAAAGCTGACTTTGAATGTAAGCCACAATGATAAACATCACTGATATGTTGAAGGTGGTTATACATCGACAGCTCTAATGGGACTATTCAATGCTCTCAAAGCCTACAGAAAACTGATTGTGAAGTGGTTTATTTAACTTTTTTTTTTTTTTATTCTCTCTCATAGGTGTAGCTATTGTATCTTTAGGTCTGAAAGATGGTACTGTACGTTTGCGTCACCAGCGTGAGGATTGCATTGAGTACTAGGGCCAGCTGTTTACCACTGTAACAGAAGATGCGATGCCAGTTTCACTGTTTTATTCAAGCTTTTGTCGCTTTTAATTTATCACCAAATGTTACACACAGAATGGCACTTTGCGCTTGTCTGCTTTATGATGCTCTCTCGAGGAAATTTATTCAGAAGCAAGCAGCCCATGAGAAATGCATTATGCCATGATGAGTGTGACCGTAAGTGTGCAAACGTGCAAATGCTACGTCATCAATTGCAGTTCATTCAGACAGCATTAGTTTTCAATGTATTCAAAGTCTTGTTACTGTCACAATTGGCCGCTGTGGCGGAGCAAGTCGTGAGCTTTTTCAGTGGCACAGAGACACGGGAGGCAGAGATACATATAAACAAGGCTTAATGTTGAACAAAGAAAAAACTGAAACAAAGCGAAACAAACCCAAACCACGAACGTTGACGCAACTTCAACATCCGACAAACGATCAAGACATGGGGAGTGATTTTTTACAACGACTAATCAAACACACCTGGACAACACTGGTGAGGAAGGCGGGGTTATAAATGAGAGACATGAGGGAGCTGACAGGTAAATAAACATAGCACATGGCACAGGAAAACACAACAAAGACCACAAGGGTACGTAAGACAGGGCGAAAAACACATAAAGTTGATGAATAGCTGAAGTGCCATCCAGAGCTGGACTGGCACATCAGCTGATCATGACAGTTACGCTCATAGGCTGCATTATTAATTTAAACAAAAAAATTCAGTTTATTATATACTGTCATTTTTAAACAATTTAATACATCCAACGTTTATTTTCCTTGTCTATATTTTATGCCACAGAGCAGTCGTGTATACTTTTAAACATCCAAGCAATCTGTGGTGAAAAAAAACAACAACACAAATCTTAGTAATACATGTCGTAAAGCAAGTTTCAGTCCTGAACAGCAAATTTCACATGCAGCACAATCACAGAGCAACGTGCAATGTCAAATCTTTTCTATTCCTACAGTGCTTTTCACAATCCAAGTTGTTTCAAAGCAGCTTTTTTAGGAATATGTGCCTTAAATGTCTTATGTCATATTGCCAGTGTGCGTGAGTCGTGACTAGTTGAATAGGAGCAACGTCAACCCATTTTCAGGTTTTTACCTCAGAAAATCTCTTTATGTTCCTATGTGTGCTGCTGTGTGTGAGTGCAAGAAAAAGTTTGGTTTTGTACTCCGTCTAGAATATGTTCTGAAATGTTATACATGGTTACAAAGTAAGTAATAAGCATAGGCAGTCATTTTAAAAATGAGGCTGAATTCCATTAAATCAGCTTTAAACTCTTGACTAATTAGCTATTGTTGAAAATCAGGGAGTGTTCTGTAAGATGGAATGTTAGACAGTAGTAATTATGCGATGCTATTTGTGTTAAAAGCTTTTAGATATAACAAGATCATTTAATTATAACACATAACATGCAATTAAATCTTGCGCAAGGTAGCTTTATTCACCAATTGGAGACCGATTCATTATAAAACTGTTGGCATTTGTCCTTAATTTAAGAAAATAAGGCATTTATGCACATTCAGATTGTTTAATATCATTAACACGAAAATTGAGTTTGCTGACAAATTGATGATTTGCATATTTAAATGAACTACATGCTCGGTTAAGTTAGCAAATTGCTTTACAAATGCACACCTCTTGCTCTAATGTTGGAAAAGTATAACCTCTAAACCTACTATTATGTAACTACTTAAGAGAAAATTGGTTTAGCTCCATGATAGCAAATGGGAGCTTAGGTGTAATTAAAAGGTTTGAGCTTTATAAATAACAGCCGTGAAGAGTCCAAGACGAGGGGCGGGAGAATAGCAGACAGGAAAACAGAGGAAGACAGACAGAGAGAAAGACAGACAATTAGGGGGTTAAAGAATTCGCTGAAGCCGTGCAAATGAAATTGTCAGAGAGCTGTTGTTTTGCAGACTAATTTAAACCCTGGCTCTTTAAGAACATTTTGAAAGGGAGACTGGCCTAACAACCCTTGTGTGCGATCATCGATAATTGCAGAGTTATGAAAATATGTGTTGCTGCAGATGTTCGTGGATAATGAATCCAGGCAACTTTAAGACAAAAAAAAAACAACAACAACCAAAACAAACGGCTGTTTTAGAAGTATTTGTCTTCAAAAATGACCACCAAAAAATGTGATGTTTGAAGTGTATGTACAAAACACCATTCAAACGTGTAATAAAGAATTTAACACTTTTAATCAGTAAAGACACATTACATTGATCAAAAGTTACAGTAAAGGAGTTTACATACAACACTTTCAAATTAATGCTTTTCTTTTAAAATGATCCTGACAAAAATAATAATAATAATAGTTTCATAGTAGAATAATGTGACACTAAATAATGGATTATGATGATAAAATTTAACTTGGATCATAGGAATACATTACATTTTAAATCATATTCAAATATATATATATATATATATATATATATATATATATATATATATGTGTATATATATATATCTCTGGT
>JAUCMU010000001.1:3460051-3485287 GCA_032275025.1 Enteromius treurensis
CAGTCTGTAATAAACACATATTGAAAAAAATTGCTCTCCAGAGACAGATGTATTCCTCAGCGCACTAATTAAGAGGTAATTACGCATTGCATTCAGATTCCAAAATAAAACATTGCAAAAGACATACAGACCACCCGAGTGTGACGGATGAATTGTTTTAGTTGTGTATTTGGTTGTGTTTAAGGCCGCTCTGTATTTCACAAAAACGGTTACTGCATGCAATTCAGAAAGGACTTTGTTGAGGCCTGCAGAACAAATCAATAGTGTTGCTGCAGCACCTGTCATTCCCCCAAGTTGGATTGTTGGACAGTTAAATAAGTAAAGATAACCAGCTCGCCCCGCATCTGAGTAGGGCAGTGCAGCGGGGCTGGGACTGCTTAATCACATCTTTCTCAGGTAATCATTGATTACCCTTATCTTAAAATTCCCAGCCTCCTTTGAGTCCCTAATGAACACTGGTAGCGATATTAAATGAGCTCGGTCACTAAATTTAGAGGCACTGGCCTAATCTCAGGGCTGTGGGCTAAACGCTGCTACTATCAGCTGACAGGTAGCTTTGCCCAGATATGTCAATTTAGCATGCTAACACAATGTGAGGCAAATCAGTACTGATATGAATTATGATGAGCTCTTCACAGGAATGTAAAAGTCGTAGAGATGTGATAAACAAAAAAGGAGATGACTCACACTGAGTGAGCTATACTGTGTCATTATTATCTTAGAGTATGAAATTACATACATAATTGCATTCATGTTTTTGCATCCCTTAGATATATTTACAATTATGCAGAATATTGTTTAGAGCCATTTAATAATGAAAATCAAATACATGTCATTACTGTTTAAGATAATTAGCTGATTTGTTGCTTTAAATGATTGTGCATGCATTGTCACGTTTCATGGGTTTACAATCTCATTTATGCGAGTTGTGTGTATGAATGAGTGGATGTTTCTGAGTGTCGGATACAAGCTAACTAGTAACAGCTGTGGCTCGTAATCCAACACTATTTAATGAGTGCTAACCTGTCTTGTCTTCGTCAGTTCCTCTGTTTTCTCTGCTGGGCTTGGCTTGCGTGTGTCTGCTCCTGGTTTCCTGTCTCCTCTGGCCAGTTCCTTATCCACTCTCTCCGGTTGGATTCACAGATGATTCTCCATCTCCATTCAGGACTGTCCAACGTGGTCTCTGCGTTCCATGTGTTTCCATGCTGATGTCCCATACTTATACAGTCTTGATTGTGTTGACTTTGTCAATAAACACTGTTTTGTAAACCCTTGGGCTGAAGATTTAAAATTCCAGTCCCACTTTATATTAAGTGTCCCTAATACCTGTGTACTTCCATAATGACTAAATGTGGTCTGTAACCACAGTGTAAGTACACACCGGTAAATAGTATCACACAGCTGCAATATTTGTGTAACTACATACATGTAACAACCCTCAGAATGGTGTGTGTAAGTACAAATGTGTAACAGGACATTAGTAACAACACTTTTTGATAATGAAAGTACAAATGTGTAATAGGACTAAGAGCGCTTTGGGGTAAATAAAGTGTTACATGTAATTACTCAGATGTTACACAGCAGCGGGCAGTAAATAAGGCTTTATATATAAATTGTGGTTGGAGTCCAGAATGTTACACTTTATATTAAGTGGGCAGTTCTTGAGGAGTCACCATGTATATGCACTGGTGTTACAGAGGTGCACCAACTCCACCCACTTTACATATCCCTAAACCTACCCAACTACACCCCCTGATCACCCCCTGTTCCAGTTACTCTTATACATACTGCTGTTATGAAATGTAGCTATATATTTCCTGTTAAGTGAAAAAGTGTTGTTACCAATGTCCTGTCACACATTTGTACTTACACACACCATTCTGAGGGTTGTTACATGTGTTAAGTTACAGAAATATTACAGCTGTACATTGTATGTAGCAATGTGTACTTACACTGTGGTTACATACTATATACACATTTGGTTACTATGTAAGTATACAGGTATTAGGGACAAATTGGGACCAAAATATCCAAAAGTTTATTATAGTTCAGAAACACTCAAAATTAAATTACATTTAAACTATACACAACATACCCAAATATACATAAACTGTAAATGCATTTTTTATACTATTTTTATAATAATAATTATAAAATGCTACAAAATGTATCTACTGTAGGCAAAAGCCTTCAAATGCCATCTGACATTTTCTTCTAAAATGAGCATTTTTATCAGCCTTCTATAAATCTGTAGTTCTGTAAATGTACTCTAATGGCAATATGCAGGTGCTTTTCTATGCAGTTAAAATAAAATAACTAAACATAAGCATAGGAGGCTGATAAAAAATGCTCAATTTAGAAGACAATTTTAGATGGCATTTAGAGGCTTTTGCATCTGGACTTTTCAATATATATATATATTTATATATACAGACACACTAGTACTGTATACAATAGTATCTCAGTACTACAGGGTTTGGAAAAACATGATACGGGAAAAAAAATGGCATAATTATAAAAGTGAAAGAACTGTTCTTTTAGAAACACACATTTGCTGGTATACAAGTGTTATTCAAACAAAGGTACTTTTTTAGCTGTCAGATCAAATAGAAATCGTTCATTGAATTAACATTATTTATTTATTTATTTTACAGTATAATTTGCAGCTCACTAGCAGCACGGTTAGGAGTTGCTCCAGCGTAGTATGGCAGATTACTTTCTTCCCATGTAGCTTGAGGAATTTAATTAGCATTGACTAGAGAACGAAGGGACGTCAGTGAAGTGCAGAGATTGGTCAAACAGGGATTGCTTACCTTGCAAGCAGACAGTCAATGCATAATGCAGTTCAGCTACATCGAAAACAATTTTGCATGCATGCATAATGCATATACGCAGGGTCAACTGTAAATGTAATTTTGTGTCAATGTGGGAATATTTTTTTTTTTTAATAGTAGCACATCCTCTGTTTGGTAAATAATCAAACAGGAATAGGAAAGTAAAAATTTTAATATATGTGATTTAAAAAATAAATAAATGAATACATTTCAGAAATCACCATATGAATGCATATTGGCTTTAGGTCTATTATCCTATTTATTTATTTATTTAATTTTATTTTTGGTTCTTGATACAAAGAAGTGTACTATACTAGCACTGGCAGTTGTAGGCCTGGTTCACCTCAGCAGCAAATACATATTTTCCAAGGACCCTTACGTTATAAAGTAGTTATGTTTATACGCTATATTATACAGTATATTTCAAGGACTGCATTTTAGTCTGCGTATAATACTTTTTATATCTCATGACTGTTAACTAACATTTGAAAAGAGCATAGAGATTTCATTCCCTGCCTTTTGTAATATCCCACTTTTCCTGCTCCATATGAGGTGTGATATAGCAATATCCCCAAGTTACCTGAAATTACAATAGTAGGCGTAGAAATTGATGCGCTCTGATAGAAAACTGCCCACATGTAGGTCCCAGGGCATCTGCCTCTAGCTTCTATTTGTCTGCAGATTTACAAACACTTAAAAACTTGCAAACACAAACAATATGTAACTTTTTAGAGGTTTCCCTATAGTAAATCTGCTCTATTAGCTTTGCATCAGCATTACAATGCAAAAAAAAGTATTCTGGCAATGTACTCCCACACAAGTCATTAAAAAGGTAAGTGATTTTGTTTTTCATCAGAACTGATGTAGCATTACATCACTTGAACACCAATGGATCCTCTGCAATGAATGGGTGCCGTCCAAACAGTTGATAAAAACATCACAATAATCCACACCACTCCAGTCCATCAGTTAATGTATTTTTTATTTTTTTTTAGGCTGCGTGTTTGTAATAAACAAAACCATCATGAAGGCATTTTATCTTGAAACCATATTTTTTGGCCATAACACAATGGTTTCTCCAGTGAAAAAGTCCATCACCTGCTGTCCCCTCAAATCAAAATCCACTTGCATATTTATTTACAACTTTTTTGGACTGTAGCTACGTGATCTGTGAATATTTCTCTCCTGATTTGTGTGAGATGACTTTTTTTTACTGGAAATGGTTTGTGGTAATAATACGGTAATGATAAGTGTGGTGTTTTTATCAGCTGTTTGGACTCTTACTTTGACCGCACCCATTCACTGCAGAGGATGCACTGGTGAGAAAGTGATGCTATATAAGGATTTCTTCCTTTCTCTTTTTTTCTCCAATGAAGAAACAAACGTATCCATGGCCCGATGGCCTATTGTGTGTGTGAACTACTACTTTCACCGCTTCGATGTAGAGTTACCAGAAGCGCTTTTCTCCCATTCCCAGCACTTTCTCCTCTGGATGGGATTTGACAGAGCAACATGGACTACCAGTCTTTTTACAATGCAAATTGCACTACCTGAACTCAGCTTTTCCTGGAGGGAAGAGCAGAAGAGTATAACAATGAGAGTTGAGCACTTCTAGCCTGTCAACAACCCTGAGACTCTCCAACTGACTTCTTTCCTGATGGTATTTCACTCTAAGTGTTTATCTTGTGTCTCTTTTGTCAATCCCAAAGACAAAAGTGTAGGAGGACTGTGAAAATGAGGCACAGTGAAGAAGGACTGTGCAAAGACAGTGTGTAATTAACTATACAATTCAGTCATTATAAAGAATGATTGTGTACAGTAAGTGTAGCAATTATGGTGCCAAACCTGACAGCAGATATGTTGTGAATTAAGAGAATTCACCTGAGAGCAGCACTACGGCAGCACAAACGGTATAGTTTACCTACAAAAATGAAAATTCTGTCATCCTCGTGTCTTTGCAAACCCGGGACTTACTTTTTCTTGTGGAACACAAACAGCGATATTGGATAACTGAATAACCGAATACGCCTGTCTCGAAATTTGCACAGCTCATCTTTCCCGAAAAGGTCCGGGAACGGTGGAAAATTGCAGAGGAGATCCGACATGCAGGGATCTTGCTGACTGTCCTCGAAGTTTTCTTTTTTTGTGCCTAGATCTATTTATGAACAAAAAAAACTCACTGGAGTGTTGAGTTCTGGTCATCCGAGGATTCATTTATCACATTTCTGGAGGAAGGTCTTGCATGAATTTAATTTGCGCCTAGAAGTTCTGGATAATTTCGAGTGCATGAAAAAGAAATCCAAAAGAATGAATTCATTCAATAGGATTCTTTCTACATAAAGTGCAAATTGATTTTGAAACTGCGTGGATCCCCTCTTGAGCTTATTAGGAATTCAATTAATTACGCCACAGCGCAAATCTATAGTGGAAGGAATTGTTTTCTGCTAATTATCATAATTTTCCCCATTTCAAATGAATGTCTTCATCCCAATTGCAGATATTGGGAATGACCTTCAGTGTTTTTTTTTTTTTTGTCCTGGATAAACAAGTCTTTGTTTGGGTAGTTAATGTGTGAGGAAACACTTTATTCAAGCATGTGATAATGTGATGCATTCTAGGTTTCTTTGAAACGACGACCAAGACTGAATGATGAATCCAGTCTTAGCATCCTCCCCATTATCATCTGTCAGCAGAATGAGGAATACTTCCTCGTCAACACGCTCTTTAGCAGCGTGGTTATTAATGTGTGCTGACTTTGCAGGGCCAGATTGAAATGGCTTCCCTAATTGAACGCAGCCTGTACTACAGATTCTGCATGGAGCGCTGCACAAACTGATAGTTTGTAAGATTTGAGGGATTTAGCACATAAATCTCCTGAGCTTGCAGAGTTTATAAGGCAATGTTTTACCGGTCTAAAGGTTATAGAGAGAACTTCTATGATGGAAGTTGCTCGATAAAAACAAACACAAATCATTGATTATTGAGTAATGGGAGGAAAACAGGATGAAACAGGGAAATAAATAAATAAAATAAAAGTTTGTCCAAGAGGAAATATTTTTGAAGCATCAATTTTAGAGATATTTGAATGTATTTATTATTTTTATGTTGATATACTAAATTTTTTTAAGCTAATTTTCTTATGCTGCATTTTCAAGGCCACATTTATAAAATAATAATAATAATAATAATACAGTGTAAACTATTAACTACTGGGAAATGTGAATTTTTTGTTTGTTTGTTTGTTTGTAAACTGCAATACAGTAATTTGTATTTATTTTATTTTATTATGATTCTAAATATTTTTTTTTTAATATTTTTAAAATGTAATTTATTTATTTATTTGTAATTTATATATATATAAATGACCCAGAAAATAGCCTGTGAGAATTGAATCATTTTGGAAGATTTAAGTCCTTTATAAATGTTTTCATGAAAATCATATATTGTTGAAAAAAAGGAGGAACACAACTGTGAAACCTGAATTGTTTTGTTCCATGTCGAGTCAAGTTGATTAGTGTAATGCTTTTCACAATACAGATTGTTTGAAAGCAGCTTATAGCATAGAGAAATGAAAGAGCTCACAGGAACACACATAAATCCTCTCTGCCTCTGTTCTGATCCTGTCCTGCTTTCTCTCTCACACTTGTTAGTCTCTCTCGCCTTCCCTGTAAAATTATAGGCGAAAAGGCTTTAAAAAAGCATGAGAGGAGGAAAATGCACAAAGTTCATCCACTTAATAGCACTCCACACACCTGCGTGATCAAGACAATCAATTGCTTAGCAACTGCTGGAAACCTCAGTTTTGGGACTGATATGTTCTTCTGCTATAAGTAGATGATTCAAGCCTATAACACACTGCTTATTTAGGCTCTGCAGGCGATGCTATGTGTATACATATATGCTCATGCTACCACTAGAGTGAAAGCACAGCCAGCATTTAAAAGGCATGCTTTTATATATATATATATATATATATATATATAGTATACTGTATGTATGCATGATGCACAGTGCATTAAAGTGGCAGTAAATAAAGTTATAATGTTACCAAATATTTATATTTCAAATAGATTATCTTTTTATTTTATTTTATTTTTTATATTAAAAATTAAAAATTAAATTAAATTAAAATACTTAAAGGCCCAGTTACACAAACAGAGCTAAGCTTAAACCAGGACTACAGGCATTAGTTAAATTAAGATATTTAAGCCAATTTTACAAAAATGCCTTATACGAAAATATTATAGGTGTGCATCTTAACACAGAACTATGACACTGACATGTTTTAAGATATGTCAGAGCAAGATATTTTTATCTGAGACAGCTCAAACATGCAATTTAGTCTGGGAACTATAAGCCTTGTCTGTGAAACTGGGGGTATGTATATTAATACGTTAATATAAAGCAAAATAAATTATTGTCTTTCTCAAGAGCAATGTTGTCAGAGTTTGTGTTCAGTTTCCTTGTGTTTTGCTCCCCATGTGTCCGTCCTTGCCCATATTTGGTATTTCCTGTGTCTGTGGTTATTGATTTGTGTCAGTCCTGAAGCGTCAACCCCAAGTTTTGATCTGTTCATGTTTACTTTGTTTATTAAAACCACTTCATCTCCAAGATCTGTGCATCGTGAACTATCTGTAAGAGCCAGCGTGACAGATGTAAATAAAATTATCAGAGTTTTCAGAAAAAAATTAAGCAGCACAACAGTTTTGAACATTGTTAATGATAATACATGAATGAAATAAAAGTCAGCATACTTCTGAAGCATCCTGTGACACTGAAGACTGGAGTAATGATGCTGAAAAATCAGCTTTAATCACATACATGCATATAGAAAACATTTTTTTTTTTTTAATTGTTATAATTTTTCACTATATCACTATTTTTACTATGTTTTGATAAAAAAATGAATTCAAAACCTGAAAAACAACCCCAAAGGTTTATATTGTATCTACAACACTTTCTCTTTGTCCATTTTTTTCTGAAATGTATAAAAAGACAAGAAGAATATCTGTATCTTTGATAGCACTTCCAAAACAAGGTTCAATAGAGCAGGTCCTCTATCTTTGGTTGCTGTTCGCCCCTTCAAGTGGAGTAGTCCTGAGAGAAAGCAAGCAAGCGAAGGGAAAATAATGAATGGCAGAGCAATCTTCACTGTGCAGTGTCCCAGGAATAGCAGCACAATCAGTTATCCATACAAATGAAAAGCAAGTCACTTATTCATTCCTTTATGTTTAATCTGCTTACTTAAAACAAACATGCTCGTCAGCAGAATGAAGGATTAGTCACTGCCAGGCCATTATCCCCACAGCGCACTTGTATTAGGTAAACCGCAGAAGAATGGGCTGTATATCGAGAGCCATTTTGTTTGACAGAACATAGCTCAGGGCCTCGACCTCCAATTTAATACAAACAAAAACTATTTAAATAAAATATATAGACATTATGTCTGAAGACGTCAGGCATGCTAAATTTGCGAAGTAAATGAGACTGGAAGTGAATATAAAGTTGGACTTAATTAGATTTCACTTTAAAAGAAAGAGTCTAGTGATCTTTGAATGCATCTTCTCAAAAAGCTAAGTACACTAAGCATTGCTCATATTTGATATGAACATGAATGCTATACCTATGAGTTACTGTGTAGAGATGTGCCAATGTCAATTTGAGACATGCGGAATGAATCCCATAAATGTGAAGTTTACCAAAAAAGATTTTCCACACCCCTTTTGTTGAGCACAAAGAAAGATATTTTGAGAAATGTGGAGAACAAAACAGTTGACAGTAGAAATTGACTTTCATTGTATGGTGAATAAATGGCTACCAAAAGGCAGCTGTTTGGTTGCCAACATTCTTCAGAATATCTTCTTTTGTGTTCAACATAAGGAAACAAATTTTGTCAAAAAATCCAAGGAGACGTTCTTTTATCCAGGAGAACCATCTCAGAAGCATGAGACTGAATGTGTTCTCCCATTCTCTCTATCTCTCTCTGTCTCTCTTGCTGTTTTTGAATGGTAGATTTCTCAGACATAAATAAAATCACAAATAAGAAGGCTGATGAAACACTCATGTATAGGTTTTGATATGAATTTATACTTAAAATTAAATATAAAGAAATAAGACCTTTTAAATAACCCCTCATGTATAAAGAAAGGAAGAAAGAAAGAAAGAAAGAAAGAAAGAAAGAAAGAAAGAAAGAAAGAAAGAAAGAAAGAAAGAAAAAGAGCAGAGCTTATTTAAATCCGATTTCAGACTCAATTAACACTCCAAACAATAATGGAAACCTTTATTTCGGATGCATTGGGATGCATTTGTTTTTTGCTTCCGTTCTGTTTGAAGAAGTTTAAATGAGAGCCAGGATTCATTTAACAGAGTTAAAGAGTTAAGTTACAGTACATGTTTCTACAATATTCCTTAACCTTTTTGTATGACTTTACTTCTTTATGTTTCCCACACTAATGTGGTTATTGTGTTTTGAATATAAATCCAATATGCAACTGGTTCATTACAGTCCTCCTTAATGTCCCAGGAGGTTAATGCAGAACAATTTTCTGTACTTTTTGTGTTTAGTGCATTTTCAATACCAGCATAACTGGTCACTTCAAAAATACATGCTATTTTGCATCCTCTGTGTATGTGCACTTACAGCTTGACACGTACACTTACCATTGCATGAACACATTAATTATTCAGGAGCTTAAGAGTCTTACCCTAACTAAACTAGGAATTCTACACCATCAGTCTGGAGGTTGTTGGACATGCCTTTATAAGAGCTCTTTCTAAATAATGCAGTCCATTCATACTTTTTCAAAAAGGTAAGATATACAGAGTATACTGTACAGTTCTGCCTGAATGATGGTTCTCATCTTATTGCCAACATTTTATTGTAAAAAACAAAACAAAAACAAAAACGAAAAAAAAACAAAGGATCTTAAAAGGAACCGGTGAGTCTTGGCATTACAAGGAACCACAGGTAGTACACAGTGTGGAACATTTTTATGCTTGCTATGGATGCATTTATTTGACCAGTTACAATTATAATTATATTAATACATTTTAATATAACTTTTTAATGACAATTTTCTATTTAAGATCTTTAAGATTTATTCCTGTGAAAACAGTTGCGATGCTGAATGTTTTCAGGAAAAGTGGGATTATTTGTATTATTTGTATGTTTTGATGTATAGGAAATTAGAATGTTCAAATAAACAATGTATATATATATATATATATATATATATATATGTATATATACATGATATATATACATGATATATATATTTATATATATATATTTATACACTGTAATAATGTATGTTACATGTGATTATAAAAGAATAAAAAAACACATTTGAATGCAAGCATTTGAATAGCGTGTTTAAAAATATGTTAGATTAACAATTTCCATGCATATGTTAATCAGAGCATGTCCAAACATCTCAAGGGCCCCGAAATCACCTCAGACCCCAGAGGGTTAATAAACAAACTGATATTGGTGTCTGTGTGTGTTTGCCTGTTACAATACAACATTTGTGCATTATTAGCATTAGTACTTTCCATAAAATCGCATGCATTCTGGTCAAGAACGTTTTTTTGAGGTATTCTAAATGTAAATGGTCTAAAGACAATTTATAATAATCATGTTTTTTATAATTTTCCAAGCTGAACAGATTTGCAGTAAAGATCATCCACCTTCAAATACACTTGACTGATTCTGTATTTCCCAGTGTACTGAAGCATCTGCAAAACTCCAAGCATTGTTATAAGGCACTCAACGTTCACACAGCTCAAACTTTAACCCCATTAGCCACTGACCCTTCAAATAAAAGATAATGATTACAAGGCAATTTGCATGATGTATTCAAATTTTTCTGTCATTGTAGTGGGAAGTCCAGTTTTGCTTCTACGTTTTTGATTTCAATCTGTCTTGCTTCACAAAGGTGTTCAAAGCAATAGAACATATCACATATATAACATTGATATTATATACATACAGTACAGGTATGTATTACCAATACCTGCAATATCCCTATAATAGATGCATTATAGGTATACAGGTATGCCAATATATCTCTTGATACTGTGCAATATGTGGACAGTATATATTGCATTTCCATATGCATCAAAAAGGTTGGCAAAGTGGTAACCTGCAATTATTATCTTAAATAGTTATATTTATATGATATAAATGATACGTCATAATAATTTGTTTTGTTGTTAAAATGTATGTATTTGTAAAATTTATTTAGGTGGATTTGAGAGATGTTAAATCATATATGGACCGAAAGATAGACGTTATTTAGGATATCATTTTCTGAGTGCAGTCTGGAGCTACAGGTCTGTCTTCATGATATCTCAGTTTTTCAATTCAACAGGAGTGTCCACAAATGTTAAAGTTTAGAGAGCCCACATTCAACCAGTTTCTTGTTTCTCTCTTTATGTCAATGTATCAAAGCAGTCGCCAGAACCCTTTTCCCTGTAGTAGATCAAATACATATTTTCATACTCGGAACCCATTTGTTGCTGCCTAGCAGCCAGATCTTTTCTTATGGTTTCATGACACTTGTGGGGCTTTGAAGCACTTTACATTGAACTAACATATATTGTACCTGTCAGATACAGGGAAAAAAAATAAATAAATGACATGGCCTCTCTGTCTTTGATGTCGAAAGTCTAATTTTTGAAGAAATGATCCACATCTGATGATCTATATGCTGTATTTATATCTCTTATTTGAATTCGTATATATATTTGGGGTCAGAGATCATCACATGATCTTGCTGGTTGGGTGGATGCTCACTTTGGATTTGATAAGATTGCAAAAGACTGGTAGTAACTAGATTCCTGAAACTGTCACTTCTTTTAAGTGTAATTTTCTTTATTCGGACCATAATTTCCCAAGTGAAAAGAGAAGGCACAGGGTGGGGTAAGTTGTCACAGTGGACCTTGTCTATAAATGAGCTGCATAAGTCTGTATTTAATGTCAGATTTAAATTGAAGTTTATAAATTAAATAGAAATGTGAAACATTGTCCACTCATTTGTGAAGAAAAAAATGATATTATAACAATAAAAAAAATTGATCACTAAGTGAATAATGTTCTTTGACAGTTTTGTGCATGTAAATTGCAATTAAATGAAAATCTAGTATAGTTAACTTTTATATGAAATTAAGTTAGCTAAATGTTTATGATATAAAGTGAAATATTTAATTTCGTCTAGTTGCCAGGATAACATTATTTTATTTTAGCTGAACTTAGTGCACTAATATAGCATTATAAAGTATACACCTACAAATACTGAGAAAAAAACTAGCCTGTGTATAAAAATAAATAAATTAATTAAAATTGTGATCTGCTTCCACATGCTAATTGCAAGGCAATGGTCTTTTGTAAGCCATTATAGTACAATATGCTGATAATAGGTTTGAAGCCAATGTGCATTTATATGGTATTTTTTGAAGATTTATTGATTAAGTTTTTTTCAATTTGTGCACATTTAAATGTTTACTTTCCCCTTCCTTTTTGATTATTTTTGCAAAACTATTTCAGGAGCAATTTATTCACATATTGACACAAAATTACATTTACAGTTGACCCTGCATATCCACTATTTTTGCACACAATATGATTTTAATCTAGCTGAACTGCATTATGCATTGACTGTCTGTTTGTGTGTGTAAACACACATGCACACACAAGATTAAAATGAGAAATATACATATAAATAAATAAATATATATATATTTATGCATATATTCATAATAGTGGATACTTTAAACTGTTGTAATTGTATAATACACTGCTCAAAAAATAAAGGGAACACAATGTAACTCCTAGTCAATCACACTTCTTTGAAATCAAACTGCCCACTTACGAAGCAACACGGATTGACAATCAATTTCACCTGCTGTTGTGCAAATGGAAAAGACAACAGGTGGAAATTATAGGCTATTAGCAAGACACCCCCAATAAAGGAGAGCTTCTGCAGGTGGTGATCACAGACACTTCTCAGTTCCTATGCTCTCTGGCTGATGTTTTGGTCACTTTTGAATGCTGGCGGTGCTTTCACTCTAGTAGTAGCATGAGACGGAGTCTACAACCCACACAAGTGACTCAGGTAGTGCAGCTCATCCAGGATGGCACTTCAATGTGAGCTGTGGCAAGAAGGTTTGCTGTGTCTGACAGCGTAGTGTCCAGAGCATGGAGACGCTACCAGGAGACAGGCCAATACATCAGGAGACATGGAGGAGGCCGTGGGAGGGCAACAACCCAGCAGCAGGACCGCTACCTTCAGTTTTGTCGACGTCCATAGGTGGGGGTTGTGCTTACAACATAACACAGGACGTTTGGCACTTGCCAGAGAACACCAAGATTGGCAAATTTGCCACTGGAGCCCTGTGCTCTTCACAGATGAAAGCAGGGTCACACTGAGCACATGTGACAGACGTGGCAGAGTCTGGAGATGCTGTGGAGAACGTTCTGCTGCCTGCAACATCCTCCAGCATGACCGGTTTGGCAGTGGGTCACTAACTGTGTGGGGTGGCATTTCTTTGGAGGGCAGCACAGCTCTCCATATGTTCTCACAATAGGCTGTGAGAGGGCTCGTGTGGATCATTGCGGACCAAACGTCTCAAAATTACTATCCACAAAGTAAACAGAGCGATGGACTCCATTGCGTTCAGCGAGAACGCCGCTCTTCCTGTTTATCCTGAAACTGTCGCACCATAATGACGCTAGCATGCTCTGGCACGAATGCTGAAACCCTATGTCAGTGCAGGGCAGAGGGGGAGTTGGGACAATCGAACTCGGCAACCATGCCTAGTGTGAGTACGCCCTAAGTGATGCAGTTTCACACTGAGTGTTTCATTTCACATAGCGCCGGAAAATGCGTCTCTCTTTTGAATTTGGAAACAGCACATCACACTGCTTTAGAAGTTTTAAACTGATCTTATCTAATGTCTAGCGTTTGTTGACACATGGGCATTTCATGGAAGCAGCAGCTTCTCTGATTGGTGCATTCTCTCTTTAGTTTTTTTTTTTTTCTTTTTTTCGCGACTTTCACAGCTGTGCGCTTTTGTGATACCTCTGCATTCTTACTTTGAGCCACATATTAGTCATTTCTCTTGACTCAAGATGAACAATTCACACAAAAGACATCTTTCATCTCAGCAAAAGAGTCTCTTATCTGTTACTCCATGTTTGTCTTCTGTGGCTGCTTGTTCTGGCCTGGCTGTCCCTTGATATATTACACCAAAGACTACCTGTGACACTTTCACGTCTCTGTGACTTTAAAGTCAAGTTGGAGCCAGAGCTCCTGAACTTTTTTTCTTATTTTGAGGATGATCAACCAATACAGTCTATTATCAACAGCTCTCTGGTTCCCTGAGCTGTCAAGAGCTGCTGAAATTAAACAATGATCCTCAGCGCCTTGGAAACATGCTGCAGATGTGTGGGTGGATATCAGTGCTAATGCTTGAATACTAGGAAACAGAATGCTTTTCAAACTGCTAAATGCATAAAAAAATATTTAAAACTAAGTTATATATTTTTTTTAATGATAATTACTATTACTACTATTATATATCTGTAAGAATAATACAATCATAAAATGATTTTATCAAATTGCCACTGGTTAAGAAATACTTTAAAAATCAAGTAAATTTGATTTAAAGTGGCTATTTTTTTATTGTTTCAATTATTAATATAAATATTATTATTATTATTATTATTTAACTTCAATTATTAATAGTTATTAATATAAATGTTATTATTATTATTATTATTATTATTATTATTATTTTAAAACCAATTTTAAAAATGGGTCTTTTAAAAAAAAATAATAATAATAATAAATACATATATAAAATAAAAACCATATCTAAAAAAGAGCTGGGTTGCTCCAGCTACGTTTGTGTGGGGCAGAGCTATCAAAGGGCTATATTTGGTGATTTCGAATATCCACATTGGCTTCCAGAAATCGTACACCCTGTCTTTTACACTATTGTAAGATGAAAGTTATTATGAAAACACTTGTGGTATAAAACAAATTTGAAACTTTCTAAGGGATTTTTAGACAATGTATCTCTGTTCCCTGAGCATGCAATACACACATTTTGTTTTTCATATCAGGCATTTTTCCACAAAACAGGACCATTTTCTAGGTAGTCAAGGTAAATACTTTCATTTCTAAAAGCTATTCAAGCACTTTAAGTACCTTCTGTGAACTCTGTAGAGTAACAAGTTCCCAGAATTTGAAAATGTTCAGAAAATGTTTACTTCAAGTCATTTCTTCAAGCCATTTAACAGCTGAGCCATAGAGATCTCATAAAAGAGCATGCAAAAACTCTCGAGTGTAAACCTATGTTTTATTAATCAAAAAAAAAAAAAAATGGCTTTACCAGGATACACACTCTTTGTTTCTTTTTAGACTGTCAGGTATGGACTATTTGAACTTTCAAGGTGATTTGGAAACTTTACAGCTTCCAAAACAACTGATCTGTGATTTAAGAAAGTATTGAACAAAAACATTAAGAAATGAATAAGCAGCTAGTTTCATTTAGAGGACAGGTGGGATATTTCATTTGCTTTAAATATGTATATATGCACACGTATATATATATAGATAGATAGATAGATATTATAGAACTGAAAGTTTTTATGATATTTAATGACAATGCATAATGGAATTATACTGATTTTCCAAAAGCACTTCTTGCAACGAGTTAAAGACTTAGCAGTTAGTAGTTTATGTTGTGATCATTAAAATACAATCAGCCCCAAGTCAAAGATGTAGTCCTCACAATCCATGAACTTTTAGTCTGATCAGCACTTTTGCTAAAACAAGGTCCATATGGTTTGTGGGAGAGCTGAGGTTTTGACCTCTACCCCGACTCGACACCCACCAGTGAACCGGACCATCAAATGTAATCTGCAGCGTTTTGCCCCACATCAGCGCCTCAGGTAACTAAAGCTCCTTTGACTGAACGAAAGCACATCCCTGCAGGAATGTTCTAACATCTAGTGGAAAGCCGTCCCAGAGGAAGCTATTATAGTAGCAGATGGGAACAGTATTTATGACAATTATTTTGGAATAAAATATTCAGCAAGCAGGTGCCCACATTCATTTGGTAGTAAAATGTTTTGCCAAAGTACTAGCTCACTTTTATGATTTATTATCTGTATTTTCAGGGAGAATACATTCGGAGAGTAAATGTTTGTGTATTAAAACCAAAAACAGCTGTGGTCTAAACTATGATTATTGAACTACTACAACAGTGGGTTGACTGTGCTGTTTTATTACAAAGGCAAAACAACAAACACAGAAACAGAAACAGTAATAATAATAATAATACAATAAACAAATACTGCACATTCAAGCATTTGGACTGAATTTGAAATGATTGTATTGTTTAGATTAAAATGTTTTGCATTGAAAATTGAAAGAAGGGAAATTTAATATAACTTTCGAAATATTTCAGATTAAGTTTCAAATATTAAACAATATGAAAAAAAAATTAAAACATTAAATAAAACTTTTTGGAGAACTATGGAAGACCCTCAAATAGTTGTAGACAAAATAATAAATAACATTAAAATAAAAAATAAAAAAATTATTTTTAATCATAAAATAGTATTTAATATTGTTATGTAATGTTATACATTATTTTAATACCTTAATATTTCTTTTTTTTTTTTAAGTTATCTGAAAATGATGGTTCCCATTATGCAGTGCTGTGCTTGATTTCAACATCATTGAAATATTTTTGGTCAAATACATCTAATCAGTTGATTAATATTTTACATATCAGGGAATAAATATGCATATTTAATTTGGGATTGGAATGATGTAATAATTCATGTTTTGGTGAAATAACTTGTGTAATGAAACCCCTCTTGTGTGACTGTGTCTCTAAGCCCTGTCAGTCCTTTGAATCTGCATTTCTGGTGATGTTATGCCGCATAATCTGTTGGGTCGCAGTGTGCAGAAGAGTCCACACCAGCGCGGGATGGCAAAAGTGCTTGGAGGGGGCACTTGAGCACCCTTCTGAAATACAAAATGACAAATAGGACACCCTACAGCCCCATGGAGTTCATGGACACATGAAAGACCACAAGTGCACTTCAAGTGTGCAATTTGGGACGAAACATCTCTGCTAATTCCTCTTCCTGTCATTCCGGGCCAACATCCTGTTAGGAATTCAAAGAGAGGCTGCACTTTAAACCAGGACTTATCTAGTTTAACTCCAAGTTGCATCCCGATATCATGAAGATTGCATAACAAAGCAAAGTATAAAGATGGTTTAAACAAATCATGGCTTGTATTATGATTGCATCATTTAAAGTCCTCCTTAATTTCACAAATGAAATGGATAGTTTACCCAAACAATTCAAGTTCTGTTACCATGTACTTATTTTCACATTGTTCCAAACCTGTATGATCTTCTTTCTTCTACAATATATTTTGAAGAATGCATGTAACAAAACAATTGACAGAAAAAGTCACATCAAAGTTGTCCTAAGACATAAACACATATTTGTTTTAGGATAACTTTGATGACAGGTTTTGATTCACTTCAAATGTTTACTACTATATATATATGAAATATTTTCCATATACATACAGTATAAACAAAAATAAGTTGAACTGTGTTTTCTGTTAATCTGAACAATACGATCAATAGCACAGTTTGAAAAACAGAATGAGACCTATGTCTGATTCATCTGCTTTTTCCCATATTTGTCTGTCTTCACCAAATGGGATGTCTTTATCAAATGACATCAAAGTGTTTCGGGCTAAATCAGTACACTGATGGATCTCAATATTTGATAAGTTGTACTTAATTGAGGCAGTTGTGATGTGTCGACCGCATTCAGACTGAATTGCATACAGCAAATCCTCTTAATGCATCGTGGCACCAATTAGCACTGAAATGAAAGACGTCGGTAGCAATTTGGATTATTTATGTTGTGTACAACAGTTTGTAGTTCCAAAACTCGTGATCAAACTAGTGAACAGCGGCCTACATTAGACTGAGGTCTTGCCACTGTAGTCCCACGGCTCCACGCGTTTGATCCCGCTCCAGATGCGAGCTTCTTTAAGACCCGTGCGGGATTATTCTCTCATAATTGGCTGTGTTAATTACCCTTCCTTGCATGCATCTCAAAGGCAGAACTCCGCAGCCGGCCTTGGCCTTATTATAATAAATATTGCCTTATGAGTATAGCTTGGTTGTGTGACGGTAGGCAAACACACACATATAGCGCTTACACTTCATAAGAGCCTGAAATGCAATAAAACCCACCTTTTAATATTTAATGCAAATTCATTATTAATGTTGTTGTGGTTTTGTGCTTGCATAATATTTTCGTCAAGGCAGATATGTCATTACACTTTCATTGGGATTATTCTTAAGACCTTCAGAACGGTGATATGGCATGATTAATATAGATAACATGCATTTGTTTTCAAAGATTTCTGGAGCAGCGGTTCACACATTATTACCTTTGCTTTGCTTTGCACCTCCTGACCAATCATTACACAAATAGAAGCGTTCCGTCAAAGTCTCAAGGAAACAGCTATGAATAATGCAGTTTTTCTATTGTTTACTCATCCTCATGTTGTTCACTTTCTTATTTCTCTTATTCACACAATTACAATGAGCTTTCAAACAGCTTTCAAAAAAGTACTTTTTTTCTTCTTCTTCTTTCAGACATCAGATAATAGCTTTGCAGGAAACCGGAAATCAAAACATAATATAATGAAATGAAAATAAATAAATAAATCAACATCCTTTGTACTTAAAAAAAAAGGGACTTAAAACATTCAGCTAGTTGACAAAGCAGCATTTCTCATTTGTATTTACTTATCTTTATGTGCTATAATAAAATACATAAATAAATAAAGCTGAAATATCAATCAGTTAAAAAAACTGCGATAAAAAAAAACAATAAAAACATAAAAAAACAAATCAATTACTCAAAATAATTACTAAAATTAAAAAGAAAACAAGACATAATATATATATATATAGACTGTTTAAAAATGTGTTTTGCATGAATGTCTGATAACAGACTGCTATGTCGTACGTCAAACATTTGCTTGCCTCGGCTCTCCACAAAAGCCATTTTGGCTATAAAAGCTTTATTAACATGTTTGTGAGTTTGAAAAAAAATAATAAAAAATTGACACAAAGTTATTGATAAGAGCAGTGGGACTCCTTTTGGCTAGGGGAAATGGCACAATCAATCTAATAATGCAATCGGTGAAGTGCCTTGCCTCTTGAGAAGAAAAAAATTAAAAAGAGCTTGACAAAAGAGTGAAAAACTTGAGGTCAGATGTGAAGGGAATTATTGGGTTTAACCTGCTTATGTCAATCGCAGATTTTGAGTTGTGAGAGGGCACAAATATCAATGCAGGTCATGTTTGTGTTGACAAATAAATAAATAAACACAAAATAGAGTGTGGGTGAAATAGAGCCCTTGATGTTGATTGATCCAATCATGTTAAAATCGATTAGTAAAATGTTTGGTGTGAAGCAGTAGTTCATTCTAAGTCTTTCAAATTGTATTAAAATAAAATTAAATCTGTTTAAATACAAATGAAACTGGAAGTAAAAGCACCTGCCAAACACAATTCTTATGTGAGATACTTCTGTAAAATAAATAAAATAAAACAATTAAAAATGACTGCATTTTTTACAACATGAAGGAATACCTTTGTTCTAAGCTAAAGAGAAAGCCTTCATTTTTTTTTTTATTTTTTTTTTTTGATCCATTCAGGGTTTCAGATTTTTTGGCAGTTCAATGTCTTAAACGTCCAGACTAATATACTGGTAAATCATACCTTGCATATCTTTGGAGAAGCAGGTGGTTGCCGCAGAGACAGAATCTTTTTTTTTAATAACATGAATATTTCACAGAAAATTCACTTTTTAGCCAAATTTATTACAAGACAGTTTGTATGAGTACAGGGAAAATATGCAGGTGGGTACAACAGATAATTTTCACTGAAAAGAAAAAAATAACAATTCCATTACTCTTGATCAGTTATGTGTAATGTGTGTTTTAATGAATATGTTGTATAAGTATGATGCATAGGTTTGGACAATCACTTGATTTGCAGTTCAATTATTGTCTACTGAGGCACCAAAAATCTGAAATTGGCGCTTTCGTCAGTAGAGGATTCTCGGAATTGACGGAAATATGGGCTTCTCTCAAAAAGTGTGCTATAGACTGTCCTGTGTTTGTTGCATAATATATACAAATATGCTGGATGTCTGTCATATTTTCCATCACAAAAGCACTTCCTGATTGAGTCCAGGGCCACATTCACTAGTCTACCTTCTAGCTGCATTAGAGGTGAAGTAATTATCACCCTGGCTTAAGATTAGCTAATTTTAGAGCTGGAAATAAAAAGCTGGATTGGTTTCTCCTGTGAAATCTCATAAATTCAAATGAGCTTTTGAGGAAGCGGTGTTATTGCAGTCCATATTGTTGAACCTGAAGCCAGACTAACATTTACTGCAATAATATGGAGTGCTTCAACTTTGCTTGACCCTCTGTGGGTGCATAATATGACTATTCATTTCATTTTCAATGCAAAGTTGCTCTGTTAATAGGCTATGTGATATCATTTCAATAGAAAATTGCAAATTATCCTAAAAAAAACAAATTTGCATTTCTTTGAAGGAAATGCCAATACTTACAAGGCAGAACAGGAACCATTCTGGGTTTAAAAAATGCATAAAATCTGAGCAATGGCAGAGGAACATCAGAAGAGAAAATTCAAATGTTATTATTTATTAATCTCATGTTTTCCAAACATTTATGCTGCAGAATGGTCCACAACAACAGTCATGAAAAAATTATCTTTATGACTCATGGACTATTCAATTATGTTATGTACTAAACATCTTCCGTTTCTCATTACAGCTCTCAAATATATAGCACAGTTATATTTATGCCACAAGAGGTTTGACGTCAATGGCATAAATTCACCAATAATATATTGTTTGACTTGTTTTGACAATCAAATAAAATACCACCCAAATTCTGGAAATCTTTTAAGGGTTAGGGTAACATGTTGTAGCATCTCCTCTTTTCTAAACAGTTTGAAGATGTCTGGGCATCGAGGGTATGAGTTTGTGGAGTTTTGTTATTATTTTTAACCATAATGTCAAATTTGGACTCGTCTGAGAACACTTTTCCACTTTGAAACATTTCAAATGATCCTTGGCCCACAGGACACGACAGGGCATCTGGACCATGTTCACATATGGTTTCCTTTTTGCTTGACAGAGCTTCAGTTGGCATCTGCAGATGTCACGGCAGACTGTGTTCACCGACAGTGGTTTCTGGAAGGATTCCTGGGCCCATTTAGTAAAGTCAGTGACAGAATCATGATGATGAGTGATGCAGTGTCTTCTGAGGGCCGGAAGACCACGGGCATCCAACAAAGAACTTCAGCCATGTCCCTTACGCACAGAGATGTCTCCACTTTCTCCGAATCTTAAACATTGGTTTTTTTTTTTTAAAGTGTTCCACATTTGTTTTATACACTCTTTGACTGATCGGAGAGCTTTACTTCTGAGAGACTCTGCCTTTCTAAGATCCCTTTTATAGCTAATCATGTTACAAACCTGATGTCAATTAACTTCAATTAAATTAGTTGCTAGATGCTCTCCCAACTAAATCTTTTCAAAATCTCTTGCTTTTTGAGCCCTTTGTTGCCCCCATGCTAACTTCATTAAGATCTGTAGCTGGCGTCAGATTCAAAATTTACCACTTTTATTAGTGGATAAAAGTGTTCAATTTCTCAGTTTAAAAAGTTGTTCTGTATAAATTTAGTTTTAATTGTGTGTATATATATAAAATAAACATCCTAACATTTCTAGAATTTGGTTATAATATAAAAAAAATAAATAAATTACAAAAAGTCACTTTGTACCTACACACACGGGAAATGCAAAACCCTCTCCTGTATCTCTGCTACCAGTCCTCTACAGATTGTCACCTTTCCCTGAAGGCTACAAGTGTGATACTACATTCATTTATGTAATTTCAGACTCGCCACATCCTCTAATTCTCTTTACAAAACCTCATGTCAGCAATTAAGGTCAAACGATGCTCCTTTAAAAGCAAGAAGAGTTGCCCTAATGACTCCCTGGACACCTCCCCTTTTGTCTTCATAATCGGATCAGTATTCAGAACGCAGCACAGAAACTCTACCTGATACCTACAACAATATCCATGCCACAGCTCCACAGTTTTCCCAAAACAGCTTTGTGGCCTTCGTCTGCAGTGTACTTTTAGTAGATAATATATGAAAGCAAAATAAAAAGTGCATTCTATAAATGGAAAAGCTCAATTATTGTAATAGTGGAATGCTATTAGGCAGACAGAGAGGGAAAACTGATTATGTCTTTATGAGAGATTTCAGTAGATTTGTTCAGGGACTAAGAGCATTTTGGCAAGAGCAATGGACAGCTAAATATGCTACATACTCTCATAAGAAAACATCAGTTTGCTGACTTTTATCGTTGCATCTCAAAACATCACTCTAGTGTCATTATCAACCCTTTAAAAGCACAGCCAGATCAAAGATTCATCCCTGGAATAGCAACTTCAAAGGGCCTCACTAATCCACCCAATTAACAGCACACAATCCTCTGTCTAGAGATACAATTAGGGATGAACTAAGATTAAAAATATATATAATATAGTATATGATACTTATTAATAATGCACATGGCAAGTGTCAATAAAACCCACAAGATCACAGAAGCCTCCAAAATAGTATTAAAACTGCATCACACGATGCAAGAAAACAATAACTGAAGCAAGTTTGATATTTAGATTCATTTTAGAGTCATTTTTCAAATGAATGAATGAATGAACGAACAAACAAGGAGATCATTTACATTTTTAATTCATAGTTAAAAATGTTAACTCTTACTCATAGTTGAAATGTTGGAGACAGGAACTTATCATCTGCATTATGTGACCAAATCACTCCTGATACGGTTTATATATACATAGCATTACATTTTAATCAGCTTTCATATGAGTTCTGCTCACTAGGACCAATATTGACTTGTTCATTTCCATGTGATAAACAGGCTCAGACATTAACAAATGACTCCGCCACTCTTATTTTCCTTGAGACACTGTGAAGCTAACAGCTTTAATTGAGGTTTTTGTGAGAGGTTCTTGGGATTTGCCTCTTACAGAATGCTAATGATCCGCTGGCAACGTGAGGTCCATTATGCATACATCTACATGACCTTGCGCATTGCATTAAATGCACTGGGAGGGGGCTGACGAAGAGAAATCCCTACAGGACTGCCCCGCTGGAATACTTTCTTTATCATGCAGGCATTTTTGAAAGGCCATCACGGATCAATAAACCCTATAAAATGCCTTCAAAACATGTCTTGGATTTGGTCTTAGTGTAGTCTCATTAGTTCAAATTGTTGATATATATTATGTGAAACATGGCATTCATTTCCCTTACCTCCTTTACATTTCATTCATTCAAATAAATAAACAAATAAACGTTTTCCATTGGGATGAATAGACTGGGAAAAAATAGACTGTGCTTGCAGAATTGTGTGGATGATTAACATGTACAGTAAGGCCTAAACATTTGTTTTAGGTACTTAACCTTCAGAAGATGGTGATCATCAACCTCCAATAAAATTTTATTTGAGCTGTTTTATTGTCTATTAATTTTACAAGGTTTGAAACCCTGTTCCCAAAATGAAATCTTAATTTTTTGTCGAGCAATAAACAATATAAATATGATATTGAACATGAAGTGAACATGAAAATGTATAAAAAAATTATAGAAACATTTTAAAAACAAAACTATACATATCTGACTATCAAATTATTACTCTCTCTCTCTCTCTCTCTCTGTCTCTCTTTACTGGAGAGTGAGAATAACAGTAATAATTTGGCTGATAAAATCGCACACATCATTTGACAAAAGGTAAGTTTTATAGTCCTCAGAAAATGATTTGTGGTCTATAAACAAGAAGAAACTCATGGAAAGTGTCATTTTTCTGTCTCGCTTTTTATCAGTCTAACAGACAGTGAAAGCACAATGACTCCTACAGTAACACTGCCCTCTGAAAAAGTCTCTTTTGTGTGTCTTCTCACATTGTTTCTCAAACAACTACATAGCTATTTTCATATGTGTTACTGGATACTTGGAGGTCATCAAAACATCAATTCTTAAAATCTTCCCTTGACAAATGCTTTATTCACACCCAACACAGAAGACAACTACAGTATGGTGACTTGTGTGGAATCCAACAAAGTCATGTAGGCCTACAGTATATGCTAAGACACTTCCAAATCATAGTTTTGTAGTGAACAAGTTCATGATCAACAAGAATTATTATTATTATTTTTTTTTTGTATTTAAACTTTTAAACATGTATTTGCTCAGCATCTAGAGGAGTCATTCACCACCAAGTCGTGAGAAGTCTGAAAAGAGGGGGTTTTGTTGGGCGATTTGGACAAAGAAACATGTTTTACGTCTTACCGCATGTTCGCCGCAGTTTCAAAGAGAAATGTCCACTGAGTGTTAACAAATTGCAAAACTGACATAAAAACACATTTGCTAATGCAACCGTACCATTTCAACTGCATTTTGTGCAGAACTGTTATGTTAAACCATAGTTACTGTATATGGGATTCAAACCAGAGCTCCTTGCCTCTCAAGTACTGTACATCTCTGGACTCCTTGAGCTACCAAAGAAACCTACCACCTGTGAAAACCAATTGATACTGTATAAAGCTGAATATGTTTTTCTAACATTCATCAATTTATAAATACAGTACATTCATTGATATTGTTTTGAAGTCATAACATGTAAGGTTTGGAAAAATTAGTTAAAATAAATTTAATTCAGTTTAATTCTTTTGGCTTGTGATCCTCCTGGGAGAAAGGTCTCGCAGAGTTGGCAGATGACCTGCCATAAAACGAGATCTTGGGATTTGAAAGGACAATAGACAACAGTTCCCCCTCACCCACTTTACGACCTCCCCTCCCTGTCTTCACCTCACAGTTTTCCTCTCATGGAAAACTAATCAAAGAAAAATACTAAGTTACAAAATGTCATGTTTTGTGAATATACAGGTCTTACATGGTCATATCTGATATCAATTTACAAGTTTAAAGATGAGTGGTACAATGGTCCAAGGTTCACAGCAATCATTTATCTGAGGAAGAAATTAGAACGCTTTTAAAGAATTAGACTCCAGATTACAGTGGGCGTTTCTCTCCCCTCCAAAACAACAGATGGTAATCCAACATGCAAAGCTGGAGGACTACGGAAAATTCCGGCCAGCAAATGTCTTTTGTGTTTAAAGCCTGTGGGGGTGTAATTTGAACTATTTAAG
>JAUCMU010000001.1:3485387-3497372 GCA_032275025.1 Enteromius treurensis
GAATCTAAATTAAGATAACTAAAATACATAACTTTAATATCAGATAAATAACTTAAAAAATGGAGTCAGATTAAAACGAGGTAAACCTAAAGTAAAATTAGAATTAAAAATCTAAAAGCAAGCTTTTTCCCCAGCGCTAGAAGCGAGATACGCAGCATCCGCCCAAAAAGGCGGACCTTTCAATATTTCTCAAATAAGTGTGCAAAAATTACCCTTTATTAATTAAAACTCTTGTTTGAAAAGGAATAAAAAGTGTCAGAAATGTTACTGCCTCTATTGTTCGTTTCTTTTGGAAACTGCAGTGATATGTACTTATCTGTACATATTTTTTGTCTCGTTAAAAAGTGCACAATGCTACTATGTTTTAGCGTGCTGCCATGTTAAATACTACTACCATTCTTAACACATACAGCTTGAATATTTTAGCATGCTACTACCATGTTTTCACACCTTGCTAGTTTTGTATGTTGCAAGAATAATTTAGCACATTGCTGGCATATTCATGTATTGCTGTTTTCAGATCACGGTTTAACGTGATATGCTGCTAACACAATTCTACTAGTTAACTTAACATATTGTTAGTATGAATTAGCCCATTCCAAGCCAATTTCTTTCTTTTTTTTAAACTCAGAAATATATCACATTCTAAAAGTGAACTGGGCTATAATTGTCACGTTATGCTGACTTCTGCTCTAATGTAGTTTAGAAGACATCAACAACTAGAGAAAATAAAATCAATACAGTACTGACGGCATTGGAATAATTAACAATAAGCTTCCTATTCTGACAAATTTGTAACAAAAACAGTAGGGTATAATTTACACAGTGAATTATGCATTGTGATGTATCACTGCTGCACAGTGAAGACGGTTGTTGTTCTTTCTTTCCTCAGTCTTTTCAGGAAGCCAATAGATACGGCTGAACCATCAGTCTCACCGCTCTGGGAGCCTTCAGGTCTGATAATCACTTTCAAACATTGTTTTCTGCCAGTGAGTAACACAGCAGATATGAGTGATAGCCGTGTTATCATTGACTGCTGAGTCTGCATGAATTACGAAGTCAGTTTGGTGTCATAACTCCTGTATTTTATGGTTTTATGGTGAAGATCCGTATAATAGGTTGTCTGCCACTGATCAGCATGAGGTTTTGATGATTAAAGAAGGACTTTAAATGTTTCATCGGCTATTGTTTAAGTTCTTTTGCTCTCTTACAGACATGCTTTATCTAACTTGGCATATTCATGTCAGTTATCATTTTTATTGCATTGGTTAATTCAATGCACACACACACATATATACTTTATTTTATATATTGATTCACCTAAAGCATGGCTGACTGTGCAAAAAAAAAAAAAAAACCCCAACTGATCAGATTACTTGATTAAACATGAATTTCTTTCTTTCTTTCTTTGACATAATTTGGTACTAAATTGTCATGCACAATTTTCACCAGTGGTTAAAAATTAAAATAATAACAAGAATAAAAGTTACTGAAAAGCTACAATAATGCAATTTTTATAATGAATGCAAGTTTTCTTCTACTTCTCTGCTCTAAAATCTTTAGAGTCTGTAAGTTTAATTGACTGTGTGACTCATTGGGCGGCAAATGTTACAAGCTAATAACCATTTTCAATGGGCCACAAAATGATCTTCCTCAAGGGGCATATTCAGATCTCATGACACATTTATGTTTTAGATGTATAATCATTGATATCTATTCGTACAGAATGAGACATACTCATACTCATCAAACTAATATAGACTATAAAATAATAAATAATAATAATAATAGATACGATAATTAATTTTAATACAGCTGCAGATTCCATTTATCCCCTAAACCATTTTAATATAAAGTTTTCAGGTAGTTCTGCCTGACTGAATTTCTATCTTTCTCTTCATCTCCAACAAAATAGAGGTCCTTATATCCTAAAGTGATGAACACTTGTGAGCCCGTGTTATGTCTTTTACTTGCAACTCGATGATGTGCAGCCCCAGAAACTGCAATGTCATTTGTAAGATATTTTACATGAGCTTGTACTTTTTTAAAAAGGAATATAAAGAAGAAAAAGAAGAAGAAGAAGTGTTATGTATGTGAATAATAACAAATTATGTTCATATTGAGTTGAGTGATTAGAATATCACAGCAGGTGTTTTGTCGCATAAATATACGCAAAATAGGTAATTGTGAATTTTGAACTCACAATTGAGATTTTTAGTATCTCACAATCTGGGTAATGTTCAGTTCAAATCTAGAAATTGCAATTTTTCACAAATTTGACACTATCTTGCAGCTAGAGGAGGACTGACTGTTCTTGTTTAAATGGTTCTTTATTGCATTTTTCTGTGTAATTAATTTTTATAAAATGTAATTAATTACGGTTATATTATTATTATTATTATTATTCCTATTTACTTTAGATGCTATTATATTAGAGAAATTATATTAGGCCTATTTATTTTTTACAGAGCATCAAAAAATCTAAATCACAGCTGAGGTCTCACTGAAATTCTCATTAAAAAAACGTTCCCTCACCCACATTCATTCTGCCAACACTGCTTATTTTTCCTTTTAAGTAATAATATGACAGTCTTTCTTTCTTTTTTCTCATATAAGCAATAGTACTACTAATAACGACAATATATCATGAATTTGACCATGCAAGAGTTTAAAGCAGAAGTCGATATTTAATCTGAGATGTTTTCCTCTCATTTGTCTTCATGTGAATGATAAATACAAACTGGGATTTGATCCAAATGCAGGAGCATATGTTTGGGGTGCCGCTGATAGTGTTCTTCCCAGCTGAACACGCACTTCCTCCGCACCTGGTTTTACTCATGCACAGATAAATTGTGTCTATAAAAGCATGACTTTAACATCCTAGTTTTTTTGCAGAACATCTTCCAAGCAGTTGCATTAGAAAGGCTTGCAAATGCACAGGTAAATATCAACTTTGATAACCCAAGCATTGCACAGCCTTATCACAAAGTGTCATAGGCCATTTTGAGCAAGACATGTACTGCTTGTGAGTTAGGAATTGATTTCCAGTGTGGTGACTCCTTAATCCGAGTGTACACTGCTTGTCTGAAACTTAATGTCTTTTTATACTGCAGTCTGGAACAAAAGTCCCTGATCTTTGCTCACAGTACTCCACAGTACAAAACCTAAGATAGATAGATAGACAGATGTATCGTACAAGTGTGGTCATACGAATTAGGTACCTTGTACGAATTTGTTGTGAGACTGTGTTGGACAGACAGACAGATTGAGCGATCTGTTTGTCTGGCTGTAAGTTTATCCATTCATCAATCCATCCATCCATCCATCTACTCATGGGGACCACCACACTGACAGAAATGTTGGAAATTGCTGACTTTGTGTGGACATTTTGTCCTCATAATGTATATACCTGATCCACACACACGCACACATACGTATTTATATATTTCTTTATAGTTGTTTGTGAGTTATGTAGAAAAAGGTTAGAATTGCACCTAGCTTCTCTCTCTCCATCTGCTATTTGAAAAGCATTACGTCCACTCCACTTCCTGTTGAGTCTTTCAGCACTACATTAGAGACTACAGTTCTGAAAATATACTGCATTCATTGCTTTTTGTCCCTCTTTAGACTGCTAAATGTTTCCCGGTCAAAGATATTGAATGCCAAAGGACAGAGAGCAGCGAGCAAAAGAAAAAAAGAAAAGAAAAGCCACACCAACAAAACATTTGTCAACACAGCTTGAACTACAACACAAAGAGCAGCGTTACCACACGATAGCATTTGAACTATTTATGTGTCTCTCGCAACAAAAGTTCCTGCTCCAGGGAGCTGAGAATCAGTCACCTCCGTGGGCCGTGTTTATGAAGATGAATTTCTCATAGATAGTTTTGCAACAGGGGATTTTCAGTAGCTGTGGGCCTAGTAGTTGGTGGGTTATGGTTCAAAAAGATTCAAAAGGCCTCGTAAGAAAACTATTTGCTGCGCCAAACGTTTCGTGAATCTCAAATCAATTTGGATAAAAAGCATCTGCCAAATGAATAAATGCTAATGTGAATTTTGAATGCTTTGGCACACTGATGTATAATTTTGCTGGGCTGTCAGGCATCAATGTTCTTCTCATCAGTTATTTTTCTGATATCCTGCAGTCTTTATGAACCAAAATTTTCAATTTTGCACAGGACTCTCTTCCATTGCTTGTCACGTCATGCTTTCTGGACTACTGCATGCTGTAATCTCTTTTTCTTGCATGCATTAATTCTTGGATCACTTTGCTGACACAAAATGCAAAATATGTTGACCCAGAAGCACATCAAACTTAGCAAAATCAGGAAATGCATTAAGTAGCAAATGCTAAAACACTAGAAAAAAACTGGTGACAAAATGGCAGTTTACATTAGCACTTATTTGCAATGTGCTACAACATATCAATAACATTTAGTTTTAATTTGAATAAAATCTTACAATTTTAAGTTGTTTAAAACTTTCACACAAGGCTCTGTCAAACCAACCTCATTGTAAAGAGTAAAAAAATGCATTTAAGAATTTATATGAATACACTGTCTGTGAACTTAGTACTTTTTATTAAATTTCATTCCTGTATTGATAGGTCGTTTTATACATTGAGATGCTCTTCTAGATTTTCCCCTCTTTTGAAATGCACCTGTAAAGAGTGAATAATAACACACACAGGCAATGCTGACATGACATTTTCTACAAATTACGGACATTTTGATGGAGGCACATTAAACAATGCTCTTGACAGCTGAGTGCGGATTTTGTCGGATCCTCTGACAGGGCCCTAAAAAGCTTTTGGGAAAGGGTATTTCTTCAAAGGTTACGGCTGACATTTTTACATTCCAAACCTGTCACAAATTACAAAAGAGATATTTTGGTCCACCAGCAGGCAAATCTCTTGCCTAGAATGTGACATCCAAGTGGATTGGTTGGGCCAACAACCGTAGATAAAAATTTATGGACACATTATAGTGTATCAGTGTTGTATTTTAGGTTTAATGCTCCTGCAGAATTGTAAATTGAAAAATAAAGAAAAAAGCTTTTAAATAACATCTCAGTTCATGTCATTGGAAGTTACAAAAGACATGAATATATTTTTTTTAAATCATCAAAGATCACACACGTAAAAATTATCTTAAACGTTCAAAGATGGTTGTGAAATATTACTGATTTATTTTTCTGACTTACAGTCACAATGACTTATTTTGTCTGATGCTGATACGCTGACTTAGAAATAGACAGAATGACTAGCATTTGTACTCCACAGGTGTGGAGTTATCGTCTTAGAACATGATTTACTGTTAATGTTGATTAAAACGGGTAATTAAAATCAGTAACGTAGAAACTTTGACTGTTTGATGCATTTCTGTAGAGTGAAAAGATGCATATTTAAGAAACAAATCAATTTTTTATTTATTTTTTTTTTTTTTTTTCACTGAAGAAAGCAATAATACTGATTGATGACTTATATTTTAGCTAGAAGCAAAGTGAGTTGAGTTATGAGTTGATATTATTCTTTAGGGTCTTAATGAAAAGTCTGTCTTTGGTCAAACCTTTTTTTTTTTTTATTAGTGGTGTAAAAAACAAATTTTTCCCCCGGCAAAAACAGCTGTTTTGTGTCATTTCCCTTTAAATGTTAATCAGCTCTCTTCCGAGACTTGCTCTGATGGACTATTTACTTTAGCCACATTTATCGTGAAACGTGCTAGTTAGCGCATTACTAGGAAGGGCGATTAGTAAAGATTCATCTGAAAAAAAAAACTTGTACTCACTTCTTCTGTAGGTGAAGCAGGATCACAAAGGATTCACTCGATCAAGGAGGAATTTAGGTAGATCAAGGGTACATTCCCTTCAGAACCAAAGGTAATCCTCTTCAGCAGCTCACATGTGAGTAAATTACTACTGCAATGTTCATTATTACACCCAACAACAAAACGTCTCAATCGCTTAGAAGTCATTGTTGTCTACATCTGCTCCAGAGGTCAAACAACTGATGACAGCTCATTCAGTGCAAGTCTGAGGTAAGATAGCAATCTAATCTAGGGAGATGGCTTTGCTTTACCCATGTGACGTCACACAGACAGGCATCTGAGATCGGCTCAATTTGAGAAAGGGTTATATGCACACACATTGTTAAATTGCATGTAGCATTATATGATGCAGCATGAAGCATTATTATGATAGATTTGTTCCTAAAAATTTGCTGTTTTTCACTAAAGAGTTAATAGACTGGAGTGTTGTGGATTACCTGTGGAGACCTAATTTATGGTGATGTTTTTATCAGCTGTTTGGACTTTCTTTGAGAGATAGAAAGAAAAAAAGAAAAACACAACTGAAACTCATTCAAAATTTAGCTTGATGTTAAAATTTTGCACATATTGTCATTATGCTGTTTTGGCATATAAATATAGTATGAAAATCATCTGTTTACTTTATGCTGGTTTTGCAGTTGTTTGCAGTTCCCCTCTTTTTAAATATGAATACATTTTCCACATGGCAGTTATTGCACCAATAATTAATTAAACATATCTAAACGCATCCATTGCATTCTACTGTATATTTAGACATCATTTCTACAGTATGAAAAAACATGTTTCAAATTTGTGAGATAAGGATAGAAGTTTATCGTTAGGAGTTTAGTGTTCGGTATTAGTTAATTTCTTTCCTTTAGATCTACGCTGGGTATCTGGAAACCAGGGGTTTCCCATCATTTATTCATATGGCCAATGTGACTGTTCAAAATCAGATAGTCTTTTTGATCCTCTTTTCCTATGTGGGATGTTTAATATTTATTGCACCATTGCCCATTAATGTGCCAAATCTCTTTTTAGGCTGAAACACTATTTCGTCTGTTATAGTAATAAAGAAAAGTTGTTAAAAGGGAAAATAAAAGAGGATTATTGAGAGAAATGAGTTTAGATTATGGTTTTATGGCAGGGCACGTAATTGCATTTGAGCTCAAGGTTGAGTGTTGCAAACTTTGCTTTATGAACTTCTGTTCACAGAACTTGGCACTCCATAATTCCTTTATGCAAAGTGTGATTTTAATTAATGAGAACAGCTAATGATAGTAAGCATCCTGTCCAAAACAAGACAAATCCCAAAATTAAGTTTTCTCTCGTTTTTCTCTTGGTACATCCTAAACCAGATGTCTGCTTTAATCTGAAGCGACTTAGATAAAAGTATTTTGAATTAGTGGTTTTAAGCACACTGGTTTACATTTGCATTGTTATTTAGTTGATATACTCATTTAAAGCTATTTTCAAAAGGCTTTAGCTTCGCGTAAGAGAAGACTCTGACTTTGTATGCTTATATGTATGAAATAAATATGGAAGTTTGTTTATGCCATTAGATTAATGAAAGAAAGAAAAAGAAAGAAAGAAAGAAAGAAAATGTAATTGTGACTTTTTTCCCTCTTCCTTGCAATTCTCAACTGTCAAAAAACTCACAAAAATGTAAATTAACAACTGTGCATTAACATCTTTCAATCCTTGGTTAGGAAAGAAGAAGTCAAAAAAACAAGAAAGAAAAAACAAGAAGAAAAAAGTCAGACTGTCAACTGTTACAGTTCATATTTTAGAGTTTGTGCATCGTAATTCTGAAATCTGGAAGTGCACCAAGCATAAAGTCAATGTCTCTTAAAAGAGTCGACTAACTGAAACTAAGTTTAAGTTAAGTTTCAGTTTAAGTATTAAAGTGGCACCAACGTTTCTCGTAATTATCAACATTGAAAAGAGTTGAGCTGCTTTATATTTTTGTGGAAACCAGCATATTTTTATATCAATTGATATATAAAATTGATTTATATTTAAATAGGTTTTGTCTTCACTTCCAGGCAGTAAAGTTCCAGGCATGGGTATAGTGCACCTAAAACTGAACTAGAAAGAGAAGTGAGACAAACCCGGAGAGACAGGAGAGGGAAAATGTGCTCTCAACTAATATTTACAGGGTAATTAATGTTCCCCTCCTCTTGCCAAGGTACATCTGGCATAGAAAGAAAGACAAAGACACAGTACTGTGGTTTCGCTGGCTGCCACGAGAAACGCTGCAACTACAACTCTTGGCTCATTGATCGTGAGGAAGGCCATTACTTTAATTAGATGGTGTGTCCTTGGCTAAAAACTTAAACACATAAAAGCAGTAAAAGTTCTGCAACTCTTACTCTTTCATGAAATTACCTGAAGATGGGTTTTCACTCTATAGCGTCCGTTCTAAAGCTGTGCCGAGTGGGATGAAATTCTATTGCTCTTCGGAGAATGAGTGTGCTGTCTAGTGATTAATGGTCGGAGGTGTTCTTGTGTTGTTTGCAGTGGTAATAGTGGCTCCTGAAGGAGCGGGGGTGTTCATGCGGCTTTCCTTTTCTAATGGGCTTACTAAAACATTGCCTCACCAGGGTTGGCCAGCATTTGGCTAATTCGTAATTCATGAGTTGGAATTTGCATTGGCCACGCCCCTCAGAATGTTGCATCATAGGGACAGAAATTCAATGCAACTAAGCAGAATTGGGACTGATTATGTTGAATCAGTCGGTCCAAAGTTCAATGCTATTATTATGGTTTATGTTACTGAAAGCAGTCTATTATTCTAATCAAGTCTACATTTATCAAAACGGCCTTTATTTCCATTATAAATGTCTTTTATTTTTTGTCATTTTTAATGAGTTGAATGCATTCTTGCTAAATAAAAGTATTAACTTCTTGTTTTATTTTGAGTTCTTTTGTTTTGCAGTAAAAAAAAAAAAATATATATATATATATATATATATAAAATTATCTATCTGTTTGTCTATCTGTCTGTCAGTCAGTCAGTCAGTCATTTAATATGGTTGAAACATTGTCCCATGATTTTAAGCGCAAATAGTACAGTACCAGAAAATCCTCAATTACCAATAGTTTAGAATTGCAATTAAAAAGAAAAAAACATGTGCCTCTACTCCGCATGGGGTTTGTTCATTTGTTAAACTCAAGAACAGCTTTTTGTCACAGGGATTCAAATACTGCTTAACAAGGTAATTACCCAGCCCACTTGTAACCCTGTCTGCCTCTTCAAGTATCATTCACTATTAAGAGACCGCAGATATACACAATGAGTCATGCTTAATTTGACAAGACATTGTGACCCCAGCTTCAAAACTGTCTTTTGCACTTATCATTACAGACAGCTGTTAGAAAATAAACAGATAGATAAATACATAAATCTGATCATGAATCACAACAAGATCACAAAGTAAAGTAACGGCTGTAAACAATGTAGATTGCCAGAATTGTGAGATGCAAACTCAGGGGGCATTTACACAATAAGAATAAAAAAAAAAAGAATTATCTTTTTTATGTGTTGCCTTAATATGTTTTGATGTATGTGGCTATTTCTATGAGCAGCTTGGTTCACATGACCCACCTTCTATAGCCTACTCTTAGCATATGACGTTGAAGCTGCATTCACATCCTGTATCTAATCTATAACCATCAATAGAATAAACGGCCTTGAGTCGGTTCTTACAATATGAGTCACAAACGTATTGCCCAACTGCCTCTATAGATCCTGTTTGACCAAGCATTCAAGCCCTGCAGTCATGAGATTACGCCTGCATCACCACGAGGGAATTCTGGGAAGGAATTCACTATTCATCCCTGATATTTACCACAAACCGGGGGCTGTGTGTATTGTGTGACACATCTAAGTCTTCTCGCACAGATATAGAGGCATCAGAAAGCTATCCAGAGTGCTGGAGAGGACAGAGTGCAGAAACTAAAGCCAAGGCATTAGACTGCCTGGCCCAGAGGAGCCGTCATTTACCAGCATTACTGATCACATCCAGGGCTTCCATTAGCCCATCTGGCAGAAGATCAGCTAGCTGATCCAGCTCAGTGAATTAAGAGGTTGGATCATGGTGGTAGATCCAGTGGTGAATGAGCTTCTTGTGGCCACATGCTAAAGGTCAATCTATACAAGATTGAAAGTATTCAGCTTCCGCTTTTGGTCCGTATGGATTTCGGAAACGATAAGCACGAGGACAATATAAATTAATACATGTAAAAGATATATGCTATATGGTGCAAAAGCATGAGGCAAATATCTTCATAAATATAAATTTAGCAACATTAAAAATGCAATATTCCACCTTTCGATAGAAAATTGTATGAAAACTTAATAGAAAATAATATTTTATGTATTTTAAACAAATTAAAATGAATCAGTAGTGCTGGGAAAGTTACTTTCGAAATGAAATATGTTGCAGATTACAAGTTACGCTAATTAAATTATAATAAATATTATATTTGAAAATAATTTTTATAATAAACTGTGTCAATTATTTTAATAAAACAATGTATCTACCCTATATTTATACTATGTTTTCTAAATTTCTTATGAATGTTTTTCAACAGCTCATAATTTTTGAACTTTTAAAGCAGGCCAGCCCAGTCTCATGGCAATTCATACATATTTTACGAGGTGGCTTATTCGTAAAAATGCATACGGCCTTACTCGTTCAGTTTCATACGATTTTTGCAAAATTTTGCATATTTTACAAGATTCATATGAATTTATTTGACTTACCTACATCTAACTCCGCCCCTAAACCAACCCGTCACTGGGGTTTTAGACAAAACATGAAAAATCGTACAAGTGAGGTCATACACATTTGTCAGCTACAGTATGTCAGATAATTCTGCCATCCAATAATGGCTTAGGAAAACCTCTTAATCTTAAATATAATAAAACATGCTTGACAAGAACAACAACATAAAAAAAAACCTACTTAAATGAATAACATATTAATATTATTTAACATATTCTATCTTTTTACAGAAAATATTTAGATGTTAACCCCATTGTAATTGTTAACATGTTATAAGTAACTATGGATGAATGCAACATTCTCAGTAACTTAAATATTGCATTTATTTATTTATTTACATTCACCTTTATTTGTCATTACATTACATTACATAACAGCATGGCATACAGCTACTCACACCACAACACTGTGTTGGCAAATATACACACACACACACACACACACACAAATACTCACTTTAACAACACCCTGTCTTCAAATACATAATTATTTTGTTCCACAGACCAAATGTCATTAAATATAAAGATGTTTATTTGTAAAGTTCAAAAAATTAAATGTGATTTAAATAAAAGATGCATCAAGCACATGTGAAGGCTAAGCCAAAAAGTGAAATCAAATTCTCATCCTCATGAATTGCAGAGCAGTCAGCTTGTCATATGGTGCATGGATAACAGGCCCTGTAAGAGACGGGATGAGTCAGCATGGGAAAAACGGAAGCTGTACTTTGAAGTTTTCATCATGCCTTTCAAATGTACTAGTTACCCGAACTGACACGGGCTAGTTTGAGTCAAAAGGCAGACTTTGCAATAATAGTTTTACATTAAAATATGAGTTTTTCTTGTGCCAAATGTGCTAAATTAATAATTTAGAGAAAACATTCGTGATATTTTTTTATGAGAAAAATCATCCCAGGATGCACCACTCTAAAGACTGTGCAGCAAGACTTCAGTACAAGCACACAAAATGGCTATACAACTATATATACCTGTGCCATGTTCATACAGAGGAATGTTACCCCTATTTTGAATGACGCAGAAAAAACAGCAATATATACAGTATGATAAAAAATGTAACTGCCTCATTCTGAGAGTTACATAGCACAAGAGAGGTTTATCTGTAATGTTACAGGTTTTTTACATTTTTCTGTCACACTAAAATGACATATGTGTGTGTGTGTGTGTGTGTGTGTGTGTACAGTACTGTGTAAAAGTATGACGCCACTAGTATTTTCACCAAAAAAAATAATAATAATACTAATTTAAGCCAGTTATTTTTATCTTTTGCGGTAGCGTGTCAGTTGGAAATATCAGTTTACATTTCAAAACATTATTTTTGTAATAATGCAGTGAGATTATTGTCTGACAACATCCAGTGCTCCACACAGAGATCTG
>JAUCMU010000001.1:3497472-3516398 GCA_032275025.1 Enteromius treurensis
CTAAGCTACATACCTTCTATGTACATATCAGAGAACAATTTCAAATATTCTCTCAATGCATTCTATGGCACCTTTAACTTTCTAAAGACCAGCTTTTCCACAATGATTTTATTCCATTGACAGTGCAGGTATTAAAATAAAATAATTATCACATGAAAAATTGAAACCACAAAACCAGTCATAAGTGTAAATTTTGAAAATGTGTAAATTTTTATTTTGTGTGAAATATGTATGGTTCATATTTGGCTAATATTAAACCATTTGAATATCTGGAATCTGAGGGCCCAAAAAATCTAAATAGTGAGAAAATTACCTTTAAAGTTCTTAGAAATGCATATTACTAATCAAAAATGTTTTTTATATATTTACAGTAGGAACCTTACTAAATATCTTCATGGGGCATGATCTTTACTTAATTCCCTTCTGATTTTTAGCTTTTAAAAAGTGCATAATTTTTACCCATACAGCGAATTTTTGGCCATTGCTACAAATTTACCCCAGTGATTTAGGACTGGTTTTGTGATCCAGGGTCACAAATGTGGTTTTATCTTAAAGGTTAATATATGTATAATTAATAATTGGTAGGAAAAAGGATAACTTTGACTGTGATATTTAGACAATAAAAACCATTTAGTAAAAAAAAAGCCTTATTACAGTGACTTTAATTATTATTTATTTTTATATTAATTTTGCAGCAAGTGAACCCCCTTAAGAAATATGTCTGATCAGTCTGTGGTGGTCTTGACCATAAACCAGCCTAATTACACAGTGCTTCTGACTAGTCGATTATAAAAAGATGCAATTTTGCACATCTCTAATCATGGCCTCTTCCCATCATCCCTGGAATATTTCCAATTATAAAGCTGGAAAAACACGTTATGGGAGTTACTGTTCTCAAATAGAGAAGAACAGACAAACAGATGCTCTGCTGTGAACCAAGCCAGTGCTGCATCTCATTTGCTGTTGGCTCACTCTCATCTCCCATCTTGCTTGACGTCTTTGGTTTTCTCAATGGGACCGGGACAATATAATCATGCTCTTTCTGCACATTTCCAATCGGGCAGGTAGAAATTAATGACCATGTTACAGAAATGAGCTTGGCTTTGAATTACACAGATCTAAGAGCCATTAATGCCCGTTAACTCTTCCTGTGGCCACCCTCATTTGCAGGAAGCCAAACGTCAATAGGGTTTTTTTTTTGTCATGGGGGTAAATGGGTAAGATGGCCGCCAGCCCGAAGGGGGAGGCAGTCCACAGACATCTGTTGTGATTCAACAGCCGTCCAATCTCGCAAGACAAATGAGAGAGCGGGTGGCTTGAGGAAGGCTATCCTACGTACCTTCAGACATCTGGACCTTTGTGTTTAATGAGTCCTTCGAGGAGTCCAGTGCCCACTTTGGCAGAAAACTGAAAAGATGTTTCCAGTTTCAAAGAGAACAGTTGGATATAATTGAAACTGATTGGATTACACTCTTTTATCAGTTTAATGTGGGCTCCTTCTGACCTAGCAACAGTGGCACAAAAACCAGGCTTGAAAAAAGAACAGTGCCACTTTAACTTACCAAAATGATCGAAAACAAATTGCACTCCAGGATTCAGAGAGCATTTCAGCGTCAGTAAACACTGATAACTCTGAAATAACACAGGGGAAGTCAGGGGAATTCCCCGAAAAACCCGAGCACACAGCTCCTCCCCTGCTGCCCTCCCCTTCCCGTTCGGTTTTGAGCGAGTGCAGGAGGGAGCGGAGAGATGCCTTTGAAGTTGGCTTGAGCTGGTCCTTGCATCGTTTATTACAGTCACCATTGTATGACGCTCATTTCCTTCTGAATAACGGGCAATAAATCAGACGCCTCAAGCCTCTCGGCGTGAGCTCCTCCGTTCTGTTATTACTGCCACCCACGTAAAAATCTGCATGCTGCACGGGAACCTGCTGTAAACATGTAGCATTGTGACTGTGACCTCTGACTGTCAGATACTAATCAGATGTGGTCACAGACAGAGTCCTCCGCGTTTATCTATGGCCTATGCAGATTCAATCAGCATCACATACTGTTAAAAAATAAAATAGCGGCAGCATATATGCGGTGCTGCTTTCTTTCAATTTCCTGTGTAATATCATTACATTGCAGGGCTGGGTGGTTTGACTGTATTTATATATATATATCGATGGTACAAATGTGATGTGCTGTACAATTTATACTTACGGTGTGATTAAAAAAAAAACAACAAGCAGAGACCTGGCTTACAAACTGCGTTGCTGATGGCATCCAGTGTAGACCGCTTCATTGACTATAATATTGTGATTTAGGTTTTGTTCATGGCTACTGAGCAATGATGCAACTTGGTGTATCAAAATAGAAGAACTGATGTGTGTGTGGCCACATAGTCACAAGTACATGTATTAGCTATTTTCCAAACATTTATAACAGATTTGTAATGCATCACTGCCTCCTTTTCGCTTGTGTTATGTAATGTGAAGCTGATTTTTATACTGCTGTGTTGGTAATAATCTTATAGTTTTGGCTGCATTTATTTAAAAAGTATATTTTAAATCACCAGATTATAGTAAAAAATATTTAATGGTTATGTAATATACAGTTTATGGGTCCAACAAGGAAATCAAATGTAATGTATTCCTGTAATGCAAAACTGAATTTTCAGAATCATTACATTCCAGGCGTCAGTGTCACATGATCCCTCAGATATCATTCTAAAACAGTTCTGATCATTCTCACTGTTAAAAACAGTTGTGGTGCCTAATATTGTTTTTGAATGTAAAGATCAAAAATCCAGCATTTTAGGTCTTCAGTGTCACCTTTGAAAATATAATTTCAATCTACATAACGTCCAGGAGTAACTGTGCTTCTGAGGAGGAAACATCTACAAAACTAATTTTCGTATAGTTAAGTATAGCAAAGATATTAAGTAGGTAAAGTAAATCAAGTGAATATTTACTTCTATCACAATGGAAATGCCACTTAATGTATCAAGAGGTCAGTGAACAGGTAGTACTTTTACCCAGCAAGGATGCAGTAGACCAAAAGTGACAGCCAATACATTAAAAAAAAAATAATAATAATACATTTCTGGCAGGGCTACGCAGCAAATGGGAACTAGCAGTATTCTTACAGTTAAAAGTTAGGCTATACATCAATTGGTTGCGTGAAAAAAAATCTTTCTATTGCACAAAAGGTTCTTTGAATGATTAAAATGTTCTTCATGCTAAGACCACAAAAGGGTTCTTGTAAGAACTGATGGTTCTTTAATGGCATTGCCGTGAAATCCTCCTTTTGGAAGTTTTACACAAGACTCTATCAATCCTAGAAGCTTCAGAAAACCTCTCGAGTCTGCTTCGCCCAGAGGACCGGTTCAGGACTGTTTCCAGTTTTGATAATAACCGTATCTACTGCACACTCTACCATTCAACTCTTCTGGAAACTTCTCTCTCATTGGAAGTTGAATTCGCAAAGAGCAAGAGACATTAACCTTGGCAACCTGAGACAGATGCACACACATTATCTATTTTTAATTTGATTAAGGCAAAGATTAATCCATTCATCATCTATTACTTTGTATCATTACAGGTCGAGCGTGCCGTCGTCGCAGAGGGGCACAAACACTCGCACAGTCTTTGTTCTCGATGTCACGCTGGTTTGATCTCGCCCCCTCTGCCTCGGCTCTCCTCGCGCCTGAAGGCAGAGGACTCGCACGGGATATGCTGAATGTGTGGGCTGCGCTGGGCTCAGGGGCCCGAGGGGGGTACTGTCGGTCAACACAGGGATGCTCGAGGCGCTCCAGAAATCACAGTGGTTGGCATTGGACCAAAGCCAGCCTCCTCTTACCTCACACACACGGTCCAGCTCCCTGTAGTATGGATAAACATTGTGCCTGTAAAGCCTGGCCCGCAGCCAGAAGCAAAGCTCGAGTTGTACAATGATTTCCCTTAATACTGGACAGCCTTGTTTACTTGCTAATCTGCAGACAGACAAAATACAACGCAGCGTTTCGGCTACACTGGCCACTCGTATGCCATTTATAGCCTCCCCTGCCCCCACCTCACACGCTTGGGTCGAGTTTTTACAGTTCCCTGCAGTGTTTATGAGCGTTCCTCGATGTGAGGAGGGTAAACACGCTCACAAAGACTGAGATATCCACATTCCTGCTAAACATGTGCTGTATATAGCCGAGGTATTTACGGTCCACATCGACCTCAGGATAGCGCTGTGCTACCAGCAGGACCAGAGCATGTTTGTCAAAGAAAAGAGAAAAGAAGGCTTTATCTGACTCTGTCACACAAAGAATAGGAGAAAAATCTCAGTCAGGGTAAAAATATGACAAGTATGCTTAATATGACAAGCTTCTTACAACCATGTCAAAGAAAAATGCCAGACTACAGCTGCAGGTAAACATCTTTGTTCCCTGTCTGTCAGTCACTACGAGTTATGTTGTGATGACAGAGCCCTGATTCGCTCTGCTTAAGAGAAAACACCAATGAAAATTGGCAAGTGGTTAAACAATCCTGAGCCACTCCCATTCATCCGAGTATAAAGAGGTGACAGATGCAACCACTTCGGAGCCGCTGCTTTGAAGTGCCTTTTTTTTTGCTCACGGCGCCTTTCTGGCAGACATTTGCAGAGCGACACGAACACCTTCGCGAGATACTACAATCTTTGTTTTGAGCCACTTTCTTCCCGTGTGTTGGGTAACAGGTAATTGGCGGGAAGAACTGGCCAGTGTCATGGTTGCCTCTCCAGTCCCCCTCACAGGGGATAAGTTCCAGTAAGTTCCCCAGGTGGCGAACCCAGGTAGAGCGTCCTCCAGCATCCTTGGCAGTCAGACTGGGCAGAGCAGTTGACACCAGGCTCAGTATCAGTGTGCATGCCCGGAGTCCGGTTAATCCTAATTGTGTATCCTCCACGACAAAGTTTCCCTTGATAAACCTGTGTCTTCCCTTGACAGAGTACTCTGTCCATCTCTACTGCCAGTTGTTCTTCTCCTTCCCTTGATAGGACCTGCCTTAGAGACAAGATCGTATGTTGTACTGCCCCACTTTGGGTCAGTCCATACTAGGGTTCCACATGTCACCTCCCGCTGGCAGGATGGGGTCTCCGTAGCACCCTTTTCAGAAGGTCCGCTTCCCCATTGTCTTGTCAGACTGTACAACAAATACAAGAGGTTGCAGCCCCTCTTGCGGAAGGTTGAAATCCCTTCAGGAAGTAGAAAATTGCTTCTTCAGGAACAACAGTTTTGGCCTCTCCGGCAGCAGTGTACTCACCCTGGTCACTACGGGTATCAAAGTCAGTGAATCTGCTCTCGACCGATGAGATGGTTACGACCTTTGCATAACATTTGTCTGAGACGCGCCACTTGTCAACATTTGTAGTGCTACAAGGTTGTAACGGTTCAGGTTGTGGCGTTTTCCATTGGACCCCAGTCTGTTGTCACAACATAACTCGTAGTGACTGACAAACAGGGAACGTCTCGGTTACGTATGTAACCCTCGTTCCCTGATGGAGGGAACGGAGACATTATATGTCCCCTTGCCACGACCTTGAACCATCGCTGAGAGCTGGGACTCGTTCTTGGCTCCTCAGCAAATCTGATGAGTGGTTGCACCTGTCGCCTCTTTATACCTGGATGAAGGGGAGTGGCTCAGGATTGTTTAACTACTTGCCAATTTTCATTGGAGTTTTCTCTTAAGCAAAGCGAATCAGGGCTCTGTTGTCACGACATAACGTCTCCGTTCCCTCTGTCAGGGAACGAGGGTTACATACGTAACCGAGACGTTCTGAACTGTGTGTATCAGTGTTTCCTAACCTTTCTGGTATTTAATTTTGTTCCCTCACACCCCAAATTCCCCCTTCATACCGTAACTCCTAAGATTTTATGAAGTATAATTTAGCGCTATCACAATCATGAAACTATCTATCTATCTATCATTGGACAGGGGATAAAGGATTATGCATATTACGTGTTTATTTATATTTACATTTATTTTCCTTGAATTATAATTATAAGCAACAATTATTATTATTACTACTGTAATGTATAAAAATGTTAGTGTCATTTTAAAAATGGTCCAACCTGTAATGGGCAAAACATATGATAATAAAAAATGTAAATCAAATTAAAAAACATTTTTATTTTGAATATTATAGAATACTAAATGATAATAATCATATTCGTAATAATGATAATAACAATAATTTCATTTATAAATTCAAAATATAATAGCCAATAATCGGAAACTATTGAAACATTTCCAATTATTGTTTTATTATAAAATATAAGAATATTATCAAATAATAATCATCATCATCACAGAATATATATTTACTATTATGCATTAAAAATACTAAATAGAAATCTTAAAATTTAAAACAAAGCAAAACCTGAGAAAAATGCATTAACAGTGCACACTGGCAAAACTGCAGACTGTGCACACACATCAGAACACTTTAGAGATGTACACACATTTATCATGAAATTAGAATAGTGATTAGTGAGAATTAGGAGATTATGTAATAATCATATCAAGCCTATCATAAATAACATTAAAGTCACGTAGATTCGCTATTAAATATGGATTACAATATCACAAGTACTTGTATTTATCACTGACATTTTCTGTATTCTAGGTAAAACAAAACAAAAGATAAACTGTTCCAAGTGTCCCCAGGAAACTGTTTAGTTGTCCCAGGTTGGGAATCAGGGATGTATATTAACCTATATACTTCAAGCCTCAAACATCATCCCACCTCAGGAGAAATGAATGTGAAATATGGTTGTGTGCATCTATGAGATGTGGCATTGGCGCCCTACTTTTCAGTCTACATCCCACAGTATAGTTCACACAAAGATATGACCCACAAAAGCAACCGGCAAAAGACCCACAGTAGACTTTGCGTCACCTCCCCCAGCTGAGAGGCGCCATGCGGAGTACCTGAGCTGCATTCACAAAGCCAGCGCTTGGATGTTTAAGAGCCGCGTCGTGCGGCAGGCATAGCAACTGCTTTGATGGACTCAGAGAATTGATGTTTCTGTCTGACCTAATGAGCGATGGGAATACAGAGCTTGTTGCTGCTGCAAACAATTCATTTCGCCACCTCTTTTGTCAGGAAAAAAGCGAGGTAATAGTGAAAGGAAGCGGCATCCACGTGGAAAAAAAGGGTCTTTATAAAGTCTACGGCGGTAACAATGACTGCTGATCACACTTGGTCTTGTTCTATTCCCTGAATACTGAGCTCACATCAATGCCTGTGTGTTCCTGCTGGCTACCTGCCAGATTCAGATGCTGTCTTCAAGTCACGTCGGAATGGTCAAATTTATGAGATGGGACGCTACAATGTCATATTAACCATCTGGAACCTACGTTTTTTTTTTTTTTTTTAAAGGGATAGTTTAACAAAGAATGAAAATTCTGCCATTATTTACTCACCTTCATGTCTTGCTTTTGTTCATTCAGTGAAAGTCAAAGAGGTTCAGTGTTGTTTTAAACAACTAATACTTTCTTTAAAATATTTGTCTTTGTTCTTTTAAGAAAGAAAAGTCATAGAGGTTTGAGGTGACAGGATGGCAAGTAAAGCATGACATCTTTTTTGGGTGAAGTCGAGAGGGATTAGAGAATCATGAATCATGGGAAGTCATTGTTATTGATTATAAGAAGCACCCTTTCACAATACATATAGTATCATTTCAAACAGATTTACAACAAAAAAAAGTGCCTTAGTTCCCCCCAGTAATCGAGACATAATGATATAATAACCCATAATAGCTGTGAGGGCCAAATTCACTAAACAGTTACACCACTTTAGTGCAAACTGTTGATTTTCCACCATGATAATCTAATCTAGCTGGCTAAAACAGGAACAGTTTTTAAGACAATTACTTCTTGTAGTGTTGGAAGCATCGGTAAGAAAGTGTTGAAAGCCGCAAACCTTTCATTTCCACAAGTTTGTTTATGAATATGAAGTTGCATTATAGCTATTTATGAAGAAATATAATGTTATAAAGAAAAACGTATAATTTAAAGAAAAACAGGTACTTACGGGGAAAAAAAGTTTTTCTAGCAAATCCAAAGCCCACACACTACATTCAAATGTATCTTTTTTAAACTCATCAAGTTTGCATTTATTTGATGTAACATACATTAAAAATATAGAAAATAGTATTCATTTTGAATGAACACTATTGTAAAATGTAATGTATTCTTGTGATTTTTTTTTAAAGCTGAGTTTTCAGCATTATTACTCCAGACTTCAGTGTCACATGATCCTTCAGAAATCATGCTGATTTCCTGCCAAAGAAAAATGTCCTATTATTATTAGTAGTAGTAGTATAATTAATGTAAAAAAAAAAAAAAAAATGTTGTGCTGCTTAATATTCCTGTCAAATATATATTTAACACATCCTTGATTCAAAAAAAAAAAACTAACTGACCATCATCAACATCTGAAGAAAGAAAAATAAACAAATCATATATATATATATATATATAAACACACACACACACACACACACACACACACACACACACAGCACTGTGCAAAGTCTTAGGTCAAAGTCTTGTTTATTTTCAGCAAAGATCAGTTTACGTTTCCAAACATTATTTTTGCATTAATTGTAATAATGCAGTGAGTTTATTGTTATTGTTATTTCACAGAGATCTGATCTGATCATCATCCAGTCTGTCTGGAATGACATGAAGTAACAGAACAAACTGAGACAGACTCAATCCAGAAAAACATCCAGAATCCAGAATGACAAAAATAATGTTTGGAAATGTAAACTGATATTTCCAACTGACATGCTACCGCAAAAGATAGAAATAACTGGCTTAAATTATTATTATTTTTTTTGTTGGTGAAAATACTAGTGGCCTAAGACTTTTGCACAGTACAGTACTGAATATATAAGATATTTGGCTCACAGTTGTGTGCCTTGTAGTGTTCTAATCAGGCAACAAGAGACTTTTATGGTCCCTTCTTTTCTCATCTCCAGTGGTTTAATTTTCTTCATCTTCTTAAATTGAAATCCCAAATCACATACTATTGTCATACATGAACAACGACGTGCAAACAAGAGTTTATCCTATCTTCTACTTGGGGTTTGACAATAATGTAACTGCTTTTTTTCTGGCAGTCTCTGCACAGCCCCGCAACCGATAGACCAGAGCTATCAGACTTGCACTCTAATTCCCGAGCTCTGGCCAGTAGTCTGTCAAGCTCTGGCAACCTCAAATTTGCCTGGCAAAGGCATTCGAACAAATGTTTCGAGATAAAGCTGATCCTTTCACCATGTGACTGAGCACGCTAACAATGCTAACAACAACACCACAGCTACGCCGAAGAGTTACAGCCTTTAACTCGCCGACACCATCATACGTAACACATTATTTATAGACTATCAGTCAAAAGTTGCAAAAGTTGATGCTCAAACAAACAAGTTCTCTCATGCCGGCTAACTTGGAAAAGATTATGACAGCACTTCAAAAGGCTGATTGTTCAGGGTTGCGTCTGGCAGGATGTGTTTGGTAACACTGGGCAGGTGTACCATTGTTGCGGGGGGATTATTGTGACTGTGGGGTAATCCTCTCCTTTGGACCGCAGGGAAACCAGCTGTAAGGGTGTCGGCACACCTTAGAAACTCAGGGGAATCAAGGTGTTTATGCCTAAACTAAATGAAACCCGAAATCCACACACTGCTAGAACATAGACGGCTTCTGTGTTTCCATTTCATTAGTTCTCGTTAAAGAATCCTCTCTAAAATGTGTGAATTTGATCACCTCTGAGGATGATCAATTCCAGTAATTACACAGTTGATAAAATTATTGCAGCATTTGGTTGTTTCTCTCTCTCTCTCTCTCTCTTTCACAGGAAATCCAACATCTGAGTTAGTGCAGTGCTCCAGTACTGTATGTAAATTGAGTTTATACAGACCCATTTCTTTATGTCTTTGAACATATTCTGATGGATGGATGGAATTTGTACGTCCCAGAATTTGGTGTTTGATAAAAATAAAAGTATATTTTAAAAATCTAGTTAATATTAATTAAAAACAAATAAAATAATAATTTAAAAAATGTCTACGAGGCAACAGTGGCATGCTAAAACGCACCAGAGAATTACAGCTGCTAACACTGGAAATACTAGTCAACTAGGCAAAATAAAGTCACGTAAAAAAAAAAAAATACACATTATCTTGTAAGGTGAATCTTGAGCAGAAAACACAATCATTTCATTTTACCTTGCATGCATGCATTTGTTTTTCAAGTCACTCGTTGAGGGCTCTGAGAAATGTCAGCTTGGTAGATGTTTTGGGAGAGTATTTAGTTGTTTTTACTGGGGGGTATTATGAATAAAAGGCAACTTACTTCCCTCACAAACTTTTCTTTATGCTTTGGTCATGTTATTCTGAATAAAACAGAGTTCATTAGCACAGCTGCTTTGTTTACACCATGGTAACTGTTGTGTTTCTGCTTGTCCAAAAGCGCCACCTCCTGTCAGACGGTGAATTTGTATTTTCATTAAGCCCTGCTTTTGTTGCCGTCAACATTGTAAATTATAACCGTTTAAAGGAAAGTAATATTAACTCGCAATAAAACTGCAATTCATCAACTTGGCGGCTCGAAGCAAGTCTTATAGACTCCCCATGTTAAAATGCCTATTTATTTTTTAAATGAAATGATATTAAGCCTTAAAGTTATGCATAATTAATGGCACGACAACTTGAGTGACAGGTGGATTGCCCCTGCTGTCACCACTGTGGAGCTAGGTGGGCGTGGTTTTATTAACCAGCTCCTGCCTTCCGAGAGTGACGTGTGGTGAAACAATTCCAGCATGGCGACAGTTGGCTCTGCCTACTTTGAGCTCATCCCTACAAGCACCCACACAGCAAAGTGTTTAGAACACCCTGCAAACCACAAAACACCCAGAAGGTGTGGCTGCTGCACAGCAATGTGTCCAAAACAATCTTGCAACACACCATAGCAAACACCTACACTATAGTATCCCTTTTGAAAAAGCATTGCATATGCTGGTTAGGTATGTTTTGAATCTGGGATACTGGTTTAAGATGGTCCTTTGCTAGTTTATGCCGCTTGGACCTGCTTAGCACCAATACATGACCGGCTAAGGACAAGCTTAAACCAGCTCAAACCAGCATCCCAGCTTAAAAACATACCTAACCAGCACATGCGGGTTTTAGCGTCATGCACAAACTCTCTTACATTTGTAAAAGTCTAGCAAAATAAAGACTTTGCATGCAGCTACCTGTTTCAAAAACTCTAGAACAATCTATTTAGGCCCTGTTAGGAAGTTATTAAAATGAATTTATTGGCATTATGTAAAAAAAATGGATAAATAAATAAGTACTCTCTAAGTACCATTATAAATTACCAAAGCGGGCTGACCTCGATCTCTCTGTTCTGCATCCTCACATTTTAAGAAAGAATTTTAGCGTTTGCACATTCCCTTCAAGCTAATGAAAATAATTCCGGCCACATTTGATGACATTTTTAATCAAACCATTGCTGAACCGCACGATCCCTTGCTGTGTGCTTTGTCAAATCTAGCATCTCTCACATAGCTCTCAGTTAATTGTTAGCATGCTTATGCATAAATTCAACACGATGAATATTTGAATGCATGCAAAACGCTCCAAGGGCCAGATTCTCACAATTAGGATTAGCATGTGACCCTTGGCTGTTCCATAAAGCTTTGTTGATTACCTCACTGCATTACCAGTTGTTATTGCTAAAGGCTATTAGGTTATATCAGCGGTTATCTGTCCAATACAATTATAGTTGTTATAGGAAAGAACAAACTCAGAGAGGTTGCGCAGCCTGGATGCTAATTAATTGTCTAGCTGCCCTCTCGAGATCTTTTTATAGGCATACAAAACACACACGCTAAAAATAGCCATATAGATTCATGCAAAGCTTGTTCCCAGACCGTCCATTTGAGTTATAGCACTCATTTAGATAGGAGCACTGAGGTATGATCTGAAACTGAGGAGGTCTTCAGCCGAGAGCTTTTATATCCAACGCCGAAACAGCTCAGTCCTGCTGAGAGATTCAGCATCCTGGATAAGAATTGATTATCGGCCCTATCTTTGCAAGAAATCTATTCTTGATATTGGCTGACAGTTCAATATGTCTACAGGAGGGAAAGGGATGGATTTACTCCATATAACGGAATGCGGCCTGATGCTGAAAGCCAAAGGGAAATCTCAGACACAATGCTTCCTTTGGTTAGTGTTCTTTCTTAATTTTCCTTTCTCCATTGAATTGGCGAAGTGTTCAGCAGGCCTGTTGGCTCTCAGGATACTAGGAAAAGAGAAAAAGACATAATGAAGTCAGTGAGACAGTGAATGGGATTGAAAAGACTGCAGAGCTGTGCTACGGAAAGAGAGGCTTTCCCGTTTTGCAAAAAAAAAAAAGAAAATTTTACTTCTGACAGGGTTTTTTTCCCACCAAGAGCTCTTAACCGTTTGTTAATAAAAAGTCAAAATGTGAATCCAACACTATAATTTTTATACTGTATCATTATTTTTTATGTTCACAAAGGCTGCATTAATTTGATCAAAATATAGTAAAAAATAGAAATTAGAGAAAAATGTGAAATATTATTACACTTTTAAACTGTTTTCCAACTGTTTTAATAACTGTATTATATTCCTTTAAAGACAAAGCTGTTTTATTATATCTAATATGGTTATTTGGTGCTTAAGAAATATGTATTATTAGAATAATTGAAACAAGCTTGTGCTGCTTAATATATATTTGGTATCTTAGTAAATTCTATATTGATGAATAAAAAGGTTGAAAGAATTTAATTTATTTAAAATAGAAATATTGTGTTTAAATATTTAAAAAGACACCGTCATTATATTTTAAAGGAATAGTTGTATGAATTTCTTTGTTCTGCCGAACACAAAGGAAGACAGAAAAGTTTGTAACCAGTTTGGGTATTTTTTTTATTTTTATTTTTTCAGCCTGGTTACAAACTTGCTTCAAAATATCTTCCTTTGTGTTTGGCAGAACAAAGAAATTCATGCAGATTAGGAACTACTTGAGGATGAGCAAATGGTGACAGAATTTTCATTTTTGGGTGAACTATTCCTTTAATATTACACCTGAAGTGATATATTTAAGCTAGCAGAACACTTAATAACAGATGTCGGTGTTTAGTGCACTTCATCAAAAGTTGTGGGCACAAATGGTTGGTTTCTCCTTCCATTTAGGTGTGTTTTAACTGCTGGCAGGATACCAGAGCAGCAGACGGCTAATCTTACAGAGAGACACATCCATTACGCTGCTGCGGCCACTTTACATTTGAAATTAACTCCACCAGCAGAGGTCAGTGAGTGTCATTCTACTAAATATTTCATGAGTTTCATAGATTGGAGTTATTCATCACTGCTGGAACACAGCTTCAACACCACTGCATATTATTACACATGGCATGAGTCCCATGACCGACACCATTCAACCAGAAAAGAATTAGTGTAGGCCACAGAGATATTTTGATTGATCTATACACATAGAGAATTGTGGAATATGAGCAAAGGTGAAATTATCAGTGGAGGAAAGGTGAGTTAATAGATCCGCATGTAAAATTGTCAGTAGCAATTGAGGTCAAGGTGAAAGTGCTTCATTTTGCAACGTTATGAGAAAAATAATGAAGGTGATTGAAGTAATTCATCAAAATGTAAATATACACCAGTAAGGTGAGAATAGGATCTTTAACGGGGACTAAAATAGATGAATTTAGGGGAAGGAGAAAGCAAGCCAACCATTTCCATAAATTAGCCTAATGTTCTCTTGTAGCTCAGCTTGAGAGCTAGTTAGTAAGAGCTGCAAAGTGAGAGCAGTGCCTTATGGGTACAAAGTCCTTTTTGTAAGCAAGTCAGTCCATTTGGCAGCCATTTTGCTGAATCCCCTGGGCACTTCCAATCTACATGAAGTAAGAGTGAAGGCTCTAAAACGGTTTGTAAAGCTACAGTAGCAGTCCAGTGAAATGTCAAACCACAAAAACAACCTGACAAAATTATATCATATGTACTCTTTAACTCAAATGAGGGCACAGTCTTGAGCAACTAAAATGAAGTGAGATTCTGTATGAGCTGTAATAAAGTCCAGATGATGCCTTTTTCTAACATAATTTGTTTAAAAAAAAAAAAAAAACTTTCCAATGGATTTGCTATAGTAACAGTTGCAACTATGGAGTTTTATGATGTATTATATGTAACATTATGAAATAACTTTGTAAAATGACTAAACTATGTAAGTTGTAATGTTCCAAAGAGACAGGGCTGTTGTACATTGTATTATTCTTATATATATATATATATATATATATATATTTATTTATTTGTTTATTTATTTTTTTTAGTTGTCCTCTTAAAATTTTAATTTTAGAAAAATAAATATTTTGTTTATCTATCAGCTTGAATTGCCACAGAAAAACTACGTGTGGATCTATTAATTGCAGTATGTAATATAATTATATAATGTGCTATTATATTAAACAATATGATTTTTCACTGTATTCATTTTCTAAAAATACTGCATAAATACCTGTTAAACATGACTTAAAATTATAATATAATATAATACAGTATAATAAAATATAATATAGTTACTATAGTAATTGATATTCTAGGATCAAACTATTGTGTTCATGTATGGTTCATGGCCTCATCTGTTGATGTATTACTTCAGGTACCCTTTCAGTCGAATCACTTCCCTGGGTGTCGGGGAAGGTTACGTGCAGATCCTCTGCTGACGAACTTGAAAAGTATCGTGCCAGTCGGCTGGGGGTCTCCACGTAACGTGGTCTTAGAGTGGCTCTTTCCATGGGGGTTCCCATATGTAACGTCGAAGTGATTCGACTGAAAGAGTAACTTCTAGGTTACGAACGTAACCCACAGACATTTAACGTAGTTACATTTTAGTGCGACGACTCTGAGTTCGCGCTGACGCCGGCTCAGCTCTTCAGCGAAAACCTGCATGTGCATTCCGCTCGTGCCCTCTTATACTCACGCAGTGATGAGGTGCACCTGAGCGCAATCAAATGCAGACCAATATTCATTGGCCTTTTGTATAAAGCTCAAAGGCAATCAGTCTCTCTGGCGAGATCCCATACAGTATGTAACGTCTCCTTTACCTCCTTCAGGGAACGTGGGTTACGTTTCTTTATTTAATTCTAAAATGTTTTACATTGCATCTTAAACTCGGTTATTTGCAATTTACAAATGGATCTATTTAATATAATATAATATAATGTGTTCTATTTTTCACACAATGCAATGTTTTTATTGTAATTGTTAACAATACTATTGTAGATGAATATAATATGCAATATAATATGTAAAATATATTTTCACAGTTAGATTACATGTAATCATTTAGGAGATCTGTTTTTCCAAGTGTATCCTAAATGTAATAATAATATTGAATAACGAAATGGCTATATAATTTATTGTATTGTGTTACGTTATATTATATTATATCCACTTACATATAAACCCATTTATTTTGTACTTACTACACATAAATGTCAACTATGGCTACACAAAGTCAGGGGTCACGGCATTTTCATTAAATAACTTCAAAAAATGGTTTGAAGTCTAAAGCACATCTCAGGGATCTGTTTTGATTTAGTGTATAGAGCTATTCATCCAATAAATATAACAGACTCATCAAATTGACTTGCATACATCCAGTACCTGCTGCATTTCAATCCATTGATGTTCCTACCAACATTTCTTAAACATTTCACAGCTTCTGACACTAATATCAACTTTATGTGATACAACCAGCTCTGACGCATATGTCTCAAAAGTAATAAAGAACAAAAGTGCACAATATGCCGTTTAATATCTCCTCACACTCCATACCTCTTAAATTTTTCAGTCTAAACTTGACTCATCATTATTCTTTAAAGCTAACCTTGAAACGTGTTTCAATCCCGTTCACATCAGCCCGTGAAGTCAAGCGTTAGCACGCAGCTCTAACAAATTCCTGCAGATATGGTATTCCACCTGCCAGCGATAATGGAGTAAGTCTGCGCTTCTGTTATGCCCGCAGGTGTGACATTATGCAGAGCGGTTAACAGAGTGTCAGGGAGCGAGCCCATTAAACACAGTAGTGGGTGGAGATGCATCCCAATAGGGAGGGAGTCTTAGTCCAGTTAGCATATTTCATCTGCCTTAATACCCAAATAAAATGTAAAACAGCCAGGGGAGGATGTGTCAGGGATCCATCGAGTTTGTCGATCATTTGAAAATATGCAACGTAAGAGATAGAGTTTTCTCGAATTTGTAGCTCTCTTTACAAAATGCCTGCATATTGCTTAGTATCATGACATGATGGTATTACCACATTGGAGTTACAAGCAAACACTATAATCTATAAAATGATAATCAGACTATATTTTGTGTGTTTCCAAAACCTGACAAGTTTTTTTTTTTCTCTTTCTTACTTTTTCTTACTTTTTTTTTATTTTTTTATTCAAATTCGTAAAAATTTCACCATTCATACATATTACGTATATAATTTTCAGTCAGCTTTACTCTGTATAGCATATTATTTTAGTTGATTAGTACAGCATTCTCTTTAATGATAAGTGTAACAAAGGAGACGGGGGCGTGCGGATCCATTCGTGGGGCTTTATTGAAATACATGGTCATACAGGTGGGGTCTAGACGACAGCGAACAGGAATGTGTAGGCAAACACAAGAATAGTCTGGTACAGTAGCAAGGGTCAGTCGATCGGCGAACAATATCTAAAGGGGCAAAGACAGAGCAAAAATCCAAAACAAGGCAGAGCTCGGTACACGGGCAAAACACAAGACTAGGCAAGACAAGAAAAGGCTTGACACGACATAAACTCAATACTTGGCGGCGGAGACTGGAACACAAACATATTTTAAAGGCAGAGACAAAAGGTTAACAAGGGGGCGGAGCTGATTAATCACTATGGAAACACAGTAGCACAAGCAGAAAAGGGGAACCACTGTGAAACTTTGGGGAACACACTTCACAATAAGAGTCCTTAGAGTGCAATGCAGAAACAAGACAGGGGTAACACACATAGCTGTCCAGGGTGGAGGGCCCTCTGGCTGGTGATTGTGACAACAAGTGTGCAAAATGTGGAATGGAACAAATATTAACCGTCATTTTAAACACATTAAGTAAGATTATTTAATAGTAGCTAATAACTAACAGTTAAATCATGTTCATAGAATTTTAGAAATGTGTGATTTATTTTTAATTTTTAAATGTATATTTAAAAGAAACTAATAATTTTATTGAGGAAGGATGCATTAAATTGACCAAAATGGACAGCAAATGCATTTATAATGTTACAAAAGATTACTGTTTCAAATAAATGCTTTTTTTGCCATATATATATATATATATAATGAAAATAAACAAATCAAAAAGAAAACTATCTTTAAAATCATAAAACAACCTCAATGAATACCATTTAACACATAAGAATGTTACATAATAAGTGTACTATGGTTAGATTTTCAACATAATAATAATAATAATAATAAATCTAGGATTTCAGTGTAGTCTCAGACTCTTAGACTCTACATTACAATCTGATCCCATCACTGCACTACAGATCCACCACAGTACAGTAAAACTTCCAGAAAGTTAATTAGCTTTACAAATCTGCCAAGTGTTATTAGATCCAGCACCTTATCGCGTGCTGCAGATTTGTTAATCTTTGAAGCGGTAATTAGCTTATCAATAAAGATGAAGGAACCAACACCTCGCTGGCCAGAAACAAAACGAGGAAGCAGACCCGTGACCTTTTTCTATATATTTCAGCATAAAAGAGCATCAGCATTACTACCAGAAAAACAGTAACGCCAGCCTCCAATCATGGACGCTGCAAACAATGTGTCGTTAAAGGCAATTTGCTCCATCGGTGCTCTTGATAACTAAAGGAAGGATTCCAGCGGAATGAAGTAATATCAAATATTCCCTAGTGTGGAGGCATTTAATGGTTGCTATAGAAACTGTTATGAGGAAGTAAATCAAATGCTGTGATGTGCTTATCAGGATTCATTGGGATTCTGGAGGGCGTTTGCACAACCCTACTCTAATAAACCTGAAAAGAGCATGAGGAATGATCATAACCCTGAGCCCATACACACGAATCTACACCAATTGATTGGTTGTTGTTGGACGTGGTTAGATGGTATGATCTCGTCTTTCTCTCTTGCCCAGCCGTTCACTCTTCACACGGCTCTTCCTGGGATTTGGAGCTTTGTCTTTGCAGTAGGGTGAGAAATCTTGGAAAGGAGCGTCAGTTAGTTTTGTTGGTCAATTAAAAGTTTTAAAAGTTAAAAGAAACTTTGTCCAAAGCTCTCCTGCCTCCGCTGGTTACTTACGACTTAAGAAGTGTGCTGGTGCATGGTTTCTCAGCCATGTGGACAGCTAATGCTTCCATTAAAATAGATTCTGGTCTAGGCTGTTACGCTCTGCAGTCAACATATGATTTAGAAAATGAAATACTTTTCAGAAGGGCAATAGATGTCTCAGAGAGAATTACTGCTTGCTGGGCATGCTGACTGTGGATTGATGACAGCATCGCCTTCTGTCCTTGAAGATCACCTCTACCTGTGCCTAAAACTATAAGTGCATTTTCACACAGCAGAGTTCAGTTCCATTGGACGATCTGCAAGCTGTTTTCTGCACCCATGCACTCAAAAAAATTATTCATTGGATGAACTAAATTTAATTAAAGGCAGGATTTCCATCCAATAAATATGTGTAGCCCCAACTCATAAAAAAGAGATTAATGCGATGAAGTTTATTTGAGTTGGGTTAACTCAATTTGATCAAATATAGTTTTAATGAAATTGATACATTTTATGCTTGTTGAACTCAAACTAAAACATTTAAC
>JAUCMU010000001.1:3520759-3535804 GCA_032275025.1 Enteromius treurensis
GCTGGTTGAACACACGTTTCAGAGCGGTCACTCTGGAGGGCGTTCCCAAAGCGTCTCGACGCAGCTCGAGTTCCTGATAGGGAACATGTTTATTTTTGTACTCTAAAGGCTGGATATACTATAAATTATTTTGGAGGGGAAAAAAAATATCATTCTTAAAATGACTGAAGCCTGGGCAAAGGTTGTGTTGAATTTTAGGGTGGAAACTGGTGTCCACCCTGTTTTATAATGTGAGGTTTTGTTTGTTTGTAAAATAGATGCTACTTAACCACTGCTACTGTATATAACATGACATTCAAATGAAATAATTATTAATACTCAGCACAGAATCACTAATTCCATAACAAAGAAGGAACTTCCGAATTCCATAACACAGAACTGAGTCAGTGTGATTCAGAAATGCAAAGTCTTGCAGAAAACTCACAGCACACACAGCAAAGCTCCTCACCAGTCATAAGCTGCAATGAGGCCTCTTCGGATGCTGCTTCGCTAATCTGCTGAACAAGATTTTCCATACTGGTTTACCAAACACGTTTTGGATTAAAGCCATTCTATTACAGAGTGAGGCTCCAATATATAGCAGAGGGGAGAAAAAGAAATAACACGACTTGAGCCATGTTTTCTCAATAGCCCTTAAAGAGTATTTGCTTCTTGGTGGGGGATCATATGTGGAGGGAATAAAGAAGCCTACCTAAAATGGGACTTTGTAGGATTACGGCGGTCGTGGGTGAAAAAACGAGTATCACTGGAGTTACAGTTTTTGCTCAAATGAGCTTAGTAGCGGTTTTAGAAAGAGTGTCAATCAAAGAAGTGTGGCAGACTGCCAAATGAGCCACTAATTGGAGGTCAACTAGTCAAGTACCGACAATGAAAAGCAGTTAAAAATATAGTCTACTTTAAGGTCCTGATAGGAATCGTACACCTCTCAAACAACAACAACTCTAAAGGTTGACTTTAAGGACATATGCATTGCCTACAGGACTTTAATGACAAGTACTGTGTTTTTTAATTAAGATAAGCTTGCAACATGCTCCTGGAAACAACAATTATTGATTATGGCACTTATTTTGAATGACACATTTCATTATGCATCAGTGACACTGCTTTGGGCTCTCTACAGTAACTCATTGTCCAAAAGTCAGTGCCACTGTGCTCCCATGGAGCAGCATAATTGGTCTCAAAGCAGACAAACTGTGAACATGAGCCCCATGTCCATTAATCGAGACATGTTTGAGGGCCAAGATTCTTCTTTGTGGCCTGAGCTCTGATGAATGTTACCAAAGGGAGCTGAAATCCCCTGTATGACAGCATGAAAGCAAAACTATTTGTTGTCCATGTCTTCCCCACAGAAAACAATAGAATTGCTGGTTTGGGTTTGCTGGTGTGTTGGCAAACCAACGAATCTTCTTAAAACTCATCTTTGATCATTAAAATTGCATGCTTGAAATGTTTGTCTCAGTAAAATACCTTACTCATTACTCAAAATAGTTTGAATTTAGATCTGCACTGTAATCCTGGTTTAGGCTAAGACCTGTCTATGAAACCAGACCAATGTTTAGTTCCCTATCATTCGGTCACTCCGCTTCTTTTCTTTTCATAAGACCTGGGTATATCATGAGTGCTATTTTGTGTCCCTTGACGTAATGCAATCAAGCCAAAGGCTTGGATATCAGTTACAGTTACTGTCCAGTGTTGTAGAAATTGATACATAAAATGCATTTAAAATATCAATTCATGGACTTGTAGAAAAAGTAGTATCATTAACTCTTTCACTTTCTCCAATCTTGTCCACTTGCCATTGTGTAGCTCTTACTACTTTCGTTAAAGTGGAGCAAGCTCAAGCTGGTGCAACTGAGGGTTGGTATTTTCAGTAATATACTAAAAGAGATTAGGCCATTGTTCAATAAGTCATTTTTATAAGCATGCCTTAGAAAAAAAGAAAAAAAAAAACTTACTAATGTGTTTTAGTCTAGAACCAGGCTTAAGCCTTGCCTGTGAAACCAGGGCTTATTTACTAAATCAGGAAAAGCTGAGAAGTCATTTTTTTTCAGCAAACGGGTTCTTTTGGACAGTCCATTGCAATGAACTGGTTGAAATTTGTTATAATCTGTATTGTTAGAAGCGCTATATAAATAAAATTGATTGATTGATTGATTGATTGATTGATTGAAATTACTTTATGTAATTAAGCGATGACAAAAAGCATATGCAATTGTATTATCCATCTTCCGTCTAAGTCGGAAGTGTTTCCTTAGTTAAGTGCACTGAATGAACTGGCTAAAAACATCTTCATCAGATCCTATATGCCAGTATTTTGGCTCATTTCAGGCGCCTCTGAAAAACCTTGACTAAGTAACTTGCACATCTGTGCTGCTCGAACCACAAACTGTTTTTCACGGTTCAGTTTGCAACCAGTTTACTAAAAAACATTTGCATGAGACTGGATTAAAGGTAATAATGGTGTTAAAAACCCTAAGTTTTTTTTTTTTTTTGCACATTTCCCTTTATAAGACCTCAATATATCATCACTGGCCATAGGTGTTAATTTTATGTTTCTTGTTATATAGGTTTTTTTTTTTTTATTATTATTCTCACAGATGAGTAGCCACTGAATGAATCTTTACTGTCCCTTGAAGAAATAAAAAAGAAGTCTTGAATCGTCTCAGGGTGAACAAATCAACAACACCTTTTCATATAAGGGTGAATTAGGGTGAAGAATGATGTTTTGGCAATGATATTGACTGATAAATGTGCACATTTGTTTTTGTTTTGTCTGAATTTGCAATGCTGACATGCAAACAAAGATTAAAACCCTGATTTTCAGAACAGTAGGTCTTTAAAAGTTTCTGTATGCATCCAGACTTTGTCCCCACCTAGCCTTCATATTTCTTACATTATTGATCACCTTCAATTTTCCATCCTGCCACTTTACCTTAGTCTCAACAATGCATTTGCACCAAAGAATCAAGACCACGGCTCCTCACCTTTGATAAGGACATAGATCCTTACGAAAAAATGACTCTGCCCTAGAAGTTTGTCCTCCCTAGAGGGACTCCTGCATCAAATCTGAACTCATCTTGACTTTTTATTTTTTTCTTTGAGGATGCCGAAGTTCACTCAACAGGCGCTAATGTCTTCAGATGTCTCTCACTCCCTCGGGCCACTAAACTCTTCCTGGACCACCCAATTCTCAGAGGAGACCTATGTATCTCCAACTTCTTCACTTTTCACCAAGCCTGCAAAGTACCTGTGAGGAAATTTGTTTTGGATGACGAGGCAAAGGATTGAGTGCCAAGGTTTTTCTCGGGTTGTCACACTCTAAAATGTTGTAGATCTGAAATTGCTGTGATAAAAATCACTGTCTAAAAGAGCAGGCGGTTGGGATGAGGTGGATTTATTTCATATTGCAGGCTTATATATATATATATATATATATATATATATATATATATCGCATTTAACCCTCTGATGTGTATGATCGCATTTGTAGATCATTTCACACTGGCTCCTGAAGTTCATGATCCCATTAGATTAGAACGTCTTGATTAAATAAATATATTATATTTGATGTACATATTTGCAAGAAAACCAAATTATTACCATAATGAAAAAAAAGTACACATATGTCTTCTGTCATCTAAATATTTTTTCCTACTTGCTTTTAGCAAGGTCATTTAGTAATGTAAGTTATCTGTAAGTTACAGTATCTGATATGCTGTTATACAGATCTTATATAGATCTTTCAGAATTTTGTCTTTAGGCCATATAAAATCAGAAACTACATTGATTACTTTTTCTTAGGCTAGTTTAAACCTCTGAATAGCAATGTTTTATTTTTTTGAGATGATTTTTTTTTTCATAGCCATGGTTAAACAATTTTTTTTAATATATATTCAATAAACTTCCATTTTAAAGAAAGAAAGAAGCTGAGGTTTCAAGAACTTTAATATTATGTAAAAAAAAAAAAAAAAAAAATGTAAATGGCCTTCTTGCTTAGTTATATAAAAAATAAAACGATTAAAAGTTTTAAGCACGTGTTTAGCTTCGACATGATAAAGTCAATTTAAAACCCATTTAGTATATTTAGGAAACTGATGTGAAACGTTAGCTGTTCAATCTTCACATAAGTTTTAATGAAACATATAATTTAGCAGGTCTCTTTTGTAACAAACCTTTTTTATTCCATCTGCATAGCCAATAATGTGTCTTGAGAGGTAATATGGGGTCACTGCATGAATATGAATTAGTGAATATGGAAATAGAAATATGCCTGAACAGACGGTGGTGATTAAAAGGGTTTTCAGGCAAGTCACGAGGCCCCATTGTTATGATATATAGTATATTACTGATAAAGAGGAACAGATTATTTACTGTAATCAGTTCTGCTGCTATTGCAGAGAGATTTAACAGGAAAAAGAGAAGAAATATACACATGCAGGGAATGGTAGAGATGCAATCATTCAAGGAGGACCTCATGGGGAGGCAAATTGAGATTTAAGTTGAAGTGGTAAATTAAAATATTGGCAAACAAGTGAGAAAATACGTATTAGATGTGTCATTATTAAGGGGACTTTTACTATGCACTTTATATGCCTATCTTTACAATTTGATTCACTGAATGGTTCAGAGTCCTTATAAACAAATATACAAACTGTGTTTACTACTGTGTCTATAAGTATCTGGCATATCTGTATTTCAGATTATTATGAAGCATACTCATATGTATGTATTTATTTATTTAGTTTTAGTTAGAAATTAGCAATTAATTTAATGAAATTATATGATTTAAAAAAAACATTCAGGAATAAAAGAAATAAATCATTTTCTGAATCATTCACATACTTTGCTTCATCACAACCATGAGTAGTGCACAGTGCTTTGGATTTGTTTGGAATTATTTTTGATTAACTCACGCCATTGCATCTACAGTAAATCTAGGTTATTCACTATTAACTTTTTATTATCTTTAAAAAACACAAAATGTGCATGTTTTGTTAAGAAATGCAGGCGTTTATCAGAGATGCTCAAACGGTTAACCTTAACTCATCTGTTGTCTGGGTTTGCAGACATAGACCAAGATTATCGCTCTCTATCTTCTTATTTCTGTCTATCCATTTCCAGTGATGCATCATCTTGGATGGATCCACTGGCCCTTAGTGATCAAACAGTTGAATCACAATGAATTACACATTGGAGTATGTGTAAGTCAGTGATTAACCTTCCACATGGTTTAACTAACCAAGCCAAAGCAAATTATGGAAGCCTCATGGCCTTAAAGGCACAGCTGACTTAAAAATATTGTTCTGTGGTAAAAAAACAAAAAAAGTGATTCTAGTCAATATACTGTAATGCAGGTTATTGCAAAAAGGTGATGCAGCTATTTAATGCATGTTCTTTCTGGTCTTTGTAAATCCCAATAAAATCTATTATTGTAAGTGGTGTCAAGAGGGAAGCCTTTGGCTTGCCCCCATATATTGTAGCCCGGCAGCGGGGCATGTCTGATTACACAATTTTTCCAGTGTGGCGATTGCCACTGTCCTTCAAGCTTGAGTCAATGTGATAATGGCCAAAGGAAGATGGAGTTTATAATGAACTGTTGACAGCCGTAATGGTGATGGTTCATCCTGTTGATTATCTGGTAATGCAGGATGGTCGGCTGAATGTCACTGTTTGAGATATTCTTCAAAGAGTGTGTGTTTGTGTGTGTGTGTAAGGGAGGGAATTCATAAAACGAGTGAGGCAGTCAGACTGGTAATTAATTACAGTACTTTAACACCATACTTTACAAGCAAGGCTGGCGGTATGACAGTATACACCATGCATCGTAGAAATGTGTCAACTGGTGTCAAGATTATGCTATGCCTTTTGCACATTTGCTTAGCTATCAGTGGGGAGGATTGCTTTGAGATATGTGCATGTTTCAGTGATGGAAAAACATGGAGTGAGATGTGTCCTGAACAAGTAAGTAAAGGACAGACTTTCCATGGGGTGTTTTCTTGTTTTCTAATATGGATTCTCTGAGGTTTTATTTAGAATATATTTAATGCATGTAAAGAACTTTTTTTCGGTTTTCGAGTTATTATTTATTCAAAACGCTGAAGCATTCAAGTGACACTTCTTACAAGTGCGTTATTAAATCATTTACTCAACCAATCCATTCATACATAACAAAATGTTATTCATTAATTCATTCATCACCAATTCTAGTTGTTTTTAGCAACTTGTTTTAATTTGGATTCGGACCCACTTTATGTTAGGTGGCCTTAACTACTGTGTACTTACATTTAAATATATCATTTGGTGCATTGCACTTATATTGTGTACATATATGTTTTAACATTGTACTTGTATTTAAAAGAAATACTGATGTGTAATTACAAAATTTCTATATTTACCATACCACCAAACCGGTGCCCAACTTTACCCGTATCCCTCCTCAGTAGCAGCAAAAGTGTGTGGTTTGAAATCATTATGCTGTGTTCTCCAATAAATAGTTTTCATTTCTTCTGCATTGTGACGTATACAAGTACAGATGGTTCTTGAACTCAAATATTTTCTAGAGTGATGTTAAATGTCCTGGCATGTGGCACCTAGAGAAAACAAAAATACAAAATCAGGTCATATTTCAATTATGAAATTAAATTCCTCTCTCAAGGAACTTGAAAGCTTAAGATGAATATTTTATCAATAGCCTACTTTTGTGATAACTCCTCCTTCAAGTGAGTGAGGAAAAACAGAACATTTTTAAATCAACATTTGTTAAGTCTCTCAGATATTTGCTATTCCACTGCGAATAGTCGCAATAATAATCTTAAACCATTAGCATCTTAATTTGTTTTTAATTGCATTGATTTTAATTTGCATTACAAAGTCAAAAGCATGATTATTTCATTAAGGTTGTTGCACACCGTCTTCTCTTCTTTTATTTTGATGAATGTTTTGTTTGCCACTAATTTATCATATGGCTTCAGCAGAGGTATACAGTGCATGAGTCATATTAAAGCACGATGCATGATTCGTGATAAAGCTCAATGTTTTTGTCTATTACGGCAGTCATATTCCTTCAATAGAGATAGCAGACAAAGAGAACAGGGAAGGAAGGGAAATGAACCAGATTTGAACTCCCATCACTCACATGAACGCTATGATACAACAGGTCACAGCACTTGAATGAACTACAAGGCCATGGCAAAATGATGCAGCCCTGTGCGCTGGTTTCATTTCCTACAGTAGCTCAACAAAAAGTTCTTCACCCACATCAATGCCGTATCAAATTGCATGATCAGTGAAGCATGACAGCTATTCCCATATTCCCAAACGAAGCCTCTAGTCATGTGGGATAGTTATTTTCCTAAAATTTATCATGAAAAGCCTTGGCAGCAAAATTGCCTTGGCAGTATTAAGCCTGAAATAAACGATCAAGTACACTGAGAGAGACAGAAAAAAAAAAGAAAAAAAAAAAACCATGTAAAAACAATTTTCATTTTGTAACTGTTAGTAAACTTTACTAGCAAGTAAAAGGGAATCAAACATGACATTTTAAAAGCAAATAAATAAATAAAATAGTGTTCATTTATTATTTACCATTTAAGTTTTTACAGTGTAAATATAATGTAATGTAAAAATAAAGAAAGAAAATAATATTGTATTTTGATTAAACCAACCAACCAACCAATCAATCAATCAGTCAATCAATGCAATAATGTGCACTGTTGAAAAAAGTGATATGCATTAAAAAAAATCCATGTTGACTTTAATATAGTTTCTCTTCTGGCCGTGATGGGATCCTGCAATTGTTTCAACTTAGCTTTTTGGACCTGGTTGACGTCTGAGGGCATGAGAAGCCCTTCTCTAATTGGGTGTCAAGGGATTTCTGGTATTGCTACGGCGGCAGTAAACCCATCTTCTTAATTGGTTTGTTTAAATGTTCACTGAACAATGTAGAATCTTATCTAATCACGCTCTCAAACATCAACCCATAGTGAGGTCTGGAAATTGATGTTTGAAAAAATAGAAAAGCCTATTGGGCAAATCATGCATGCCATGTTTTTGGGTTAAATGTATATTTATTTTAATGAAATGTCTTTATACTGAACATAACTTTATGCTCTGACAGGAACTTGTGAGAAGAAGGTGAAAAGTTTTTTTTTTCTTTTCTTTCCAAACTTTTAGGAAAAATTGTTCTCGAACTCAAATCCTATTTTAATGGTTAGCAGACAATACTAAAGAGTATAGGTTATCTTGACAGGTGTCAGTCGTCCATCGTTGCTTCTGAGGTTACAGATGAACACAACCAAGTTTGCTGGTGAAGTTTAGTATTGCAAAGATATTAATAGTAAATATATTTAGGTTGTGTTTTGCCCCTTAAGTTTTAATCCAGATGACATTTTTCTGTAGTGGAGATATTCAAGCACCAAAGCATTTTAATATCTACTCTTCTGGCTTTGCAAAATAGTGTTAACAAGCAATTTGTAAGTACTTTCGAGCTCTACCTAATTGGTTTGCTTTGGAAACTCTTCAATTTTTAATCAGAATCCAAAGCTCTACAGTGAATTACTTGATTCCCCAAATCTTTCCGTTTTCTTCCTCTGTGAAGTGTTCTGCTTCATGAATATGTTCTGAGATTTTGCTTGTCAATTAGCTGACGCTTTATGTCCAAGATGTGCTGATTGAAAAGACACTGGAGATTAGAATAACACCTCACAGAAGGGATTGGGTTTGTACATTTATTTTACCATACAGTCCAGAATTAAAAATAACAATAATAATAATTAAAAAATGACAAATGTGCTATTGCATTGCTGAACTTTTGCTTATTACCATAAAGTCTAACTGTCCTTTATATAAGCTCATTTTAATCAATCATCTATCTGGGGTTGTCTGACTGATAGGTAAATGACTAACCTTAAAGTGATTTGAGAAAAAAAATGTTTTGTTTACATTGTCATTGTACTACATATCCTCTAACACCGTGTCCTAACTACAAGTGACGCTATTCTATTTCTGCAATGTTGTGGCTGGAACCACAGCTTACAAGCCATAGGACAGTGATCATCTCAGGTGTTTAAGCGCTTTATTCAAAGTTTAACAGGTCCAACGTTAGGGTTAGTTTAAATATCGTACTTTGTGACCTTGTAGACAAACTGAAAGCACCTAATTTACCTAATTAAATAAATTAAAGCAAAGATGACCATTTAAACTGCAAACAAATATTTAACAAATGTTAAAAAAGGTTTAGGTAACACTTTAGAATAGGGGATGGTTGACAATCACAAATGATTAATAAGTGATTATTTAGTAAAGTTGTGATATGCTGAAAAGCACAAAAAAAATTGTTGTTTTTTATTTAATAAAGTGTGTAAGCCCTTTGTTTTATTAGGACAGATGTTTGTGTGGGATCTACTGATAATGTGAACTAGTTTTACCCCTTAACTGAAGTTCACATGAGGTGCACAGTGCTTAAATACTCCATGTGTTTACCATCTTTACCCAACACACCATCTGTCCTAATGAGACAAAGGGTTTAAACACTTTATTAAATAAAAAAAAATATTTAAAAAATGTTGGGCTTTTCAACATATCACAACTTGTAAATGACTTGTAAATTAATTAACTAAACATAATAATCACTTATCAATCATTTGTGAATGTTTTGTAGAGGAACATTTCATCATGAACTAATCACTTATAAATGACTTACAACCATCCCCTATTCTAAAGTGTTACCAAAGTTTAATATTTACGAATTATACTACAAACGTATCCATTTCAGTGCAAGAGCAGTGTGCTTTCAGAGAGAGCCTTTCACTGGAATCTTGTGGCGTCGCTTGTAGTTATGACACGGTACAGTTTCAGAACTCATAACTTTATTGCTAGTCTAAAATCAGCTTATTTTGTGCTGCTAAAACAACTAATTTAGACACATTATGACATCATAGCGCAGTGAAACTCAATCTCTTCAGAATCAGATCACCGCCTACGTTTATATCTATATCTATATCTGGTTATAATGTTATCAAGATTTTTTCATTAAGAAAACAAAAATATAGTTAAGAAGTAATAGGCTATTTTCTGTCCTGTTTTTGACCCTCATCAGAACGCTCTGTTTGAATAGACGTGGCAGATTGTAGACTCAGAAGTAAACATCCACTGCTTGGCTAATAGTTGTGTATGTTTGACAGCTGCATCCTTCATATATAGGACACTGCTGTGATTTAGGTTACAAACACATAGTCAGTGCATATTAAATGATAACCAACAAAGCAATAGTGACCATGTAATAAAAGCAGTTACTCACACTTGTGTGGTGCAACATGACGGTCGGATCCAATATAGTTAGCCCATCATCATCTTTTATTTTCAGTCTTTCTGAAAATCCTGTGTCCAATTGTGCCTTGTTTGTGAACGAATCCACAGTAAAATTAAGTCACCGATTGACCAAGTTCTGAGGTCTGGGACTTCATCATCAACAATAAAGTTAATCCACTCTTTCCTAATTTTGGAAAGACAAAGACAAAGATTATGCAAAGACAAAGACTTTTCCACAGCATATTGTTGTCTTTGAAGCCATCTTTATCGTTTGGTTTCTGTGTACACCTTGCCTTTATTTATATTTTTTTTGCACTATAAGCGTGAATCAGTGGGCGGGGCTAAACAGGCAGAGATGTAGAAGCAGGTGTTGATCTTCTTCTTCGGAGGCGGAGTTTATTACATCATAGAGTTGTATGTTCCACAAGCTGTTGTTGTGACAGACTGCCTTCAATATAATCTGTTTCCAAGTAAACTGCTTTTGAGATCTAAACTCGTATATCTCTTTTGGAACTTTTATACATCAAAAGATCAAGAGAATTTGGTTCCAAGGTTAATGACCTCTTTAAAAGCTTTGCTAACTATGCTGGATCCAACAGCATTGTTACAACACACAAGTGAGAACAAGTGTTTGTGAGTGTTTTTATCTTTTTCTTTTTTGGTGTAAAGATCTTATTAATGTTGGCTATTTTGTGTGGAATATGCATCAAATGCAAATGAATGAACTGCACTGTAAAAAGATTTGTGACGTAAATAAAATGAAGATGATATTTACCGACAATTTCTGATTCAAAACTTTTTTTTTTTTCCTCCAGTGTATGTCCACTACAACTTAGAATAAAAAAACATATTGAAAATAACATAATGTGTTTTCCTAGTCAAGTAGTAAATGATCATTTGATGTGTGCACAATACTGAGCACTACTTGTTCATACAACAAAGCTGTATGTAGGCGTGCTGTACTTCTTGACATAGATTTCCTGAAAAGGGGTCATTAGTGCAAAGCATAGTTTTATAATGTATGGGAATTATGACAGTCTGCTATTTTAACAAAAGCTGAGAAAAAGCACCAAAGCAATGCGTTTATGTTGTCAGTCACAGTGTCTGCTATAGCACAATTTGTAATTTAAGATGCTGTTTTTAATAGCTGCATGTTAATTAGTTTATTGTTTGTGATTTTTCATCAGTGACCTCTTTCATCCCGCAGTGATTGAATTATTACAATTCGCTCAGCAGATATCGGCTGTGGGTGATTGCTTCTGAAATTATTTTAAAAATAACCCTGACATCCAGTAAAGAGATGTAGAACATCAGGTGACACGTATGTTAACATCTTAATGTGGTCCATGTGATGAATTGTGCTAGATTTGATGGTGGAGGGTGAACCATTTTCCACATGCTGTTATTATTTTCAGGTTGATTATCATTGACTAAAACTAAAATCATAAAGAAAGAGAAAAAAAAGTAAATAAATACCATGGAATAAATGTTAACTTTAAAATAAATTATAGTAATAATAATAATATGTATTATTATTATTATCATTATTATTAGTAGTAGTATTAGTAGTAGTAGTAGTAGCAGTAGTAGTAGTAATAGTACATTTTCAGTAATAATAATAATTATTATTATTATTATCATTATTATTATGATTGTTATTATTATTATTATGATTATTATTATTATATTAAATATATTATTAATAATAATATTTATTATTATTGTTATTAATAATAATAATATATTAATAATTATTAATTGTGTTATTGTAAATAGTATTAATATTATCAATATTATTGGTAGCATTTATTAATTAGCCGTTTTTGTCTATAATAATAGTAATACTTTTTATTATAGAAAAGTTTATGATATTAATAAAAATAGTAATTACTATTGTTAATGTTGTTATTAATGTGTACATTTTCAATAATAATATGAATGATTATTATTATTATTATTATTATTATTATTATTTAGTAATGACTAAAACTGAAATGAAGATTACATTAAAAATAATTACAAACTGAACTAAAATTCAAATTAAAAAACATACCAAAACAACAAAAAAAAGTCCAACATATTTATTTAAAAATATATATTAAACTATATCGTAGCTATTTTTTCCATTAATAAACACTGCAGGGTTCTTCGGGCTTGTTTCCCCTCCTAAAAAGGCAGATTTGTGTGTTACTAACTATAGCCCTCCAAATGTTACTTTCTAGCCCTTTTGCTATTTTGAATATTTCATAAGCAGCCAGTATGTTGCGATAATAGCCCTGTCAAACATCGTCAAGACGGTAAGCTGCCATGCAAATCTCCGGGATGTAAACCGAGGAGACAGATTTGATGAAGCCCACAATAGCATGCAAATACAACACAAGAACAACAGCACCCTCGAGAGACCCTGCCTCTGACTCACGGCTGATTTGATTCGATTAGATACGCACGCGATAAGAGACCTGAACTCTGTATATTTGCAATGTGAGAACATCCAGCCATTTCCGCCGTTGAGTTTGGTGTCATTCAGATGCTCGTTTCTTCAATGACAGCAAGCGCTGCGTTTGTTGAGCCATAAAAAGACCATCGGCAGAATTAGTCCATGCCCTTATGGATTCGCCTCCCTGCTAAGTCGGCTTAACAAAACACATTTAAAAATCCAATCTACAGCTTCCAGAACCACAGTCTTCGATCCAAAAGCATTGATGTTTTAATGCAATCACATTTGCCTTTTGAGCACACTCTGGGAGATTAATGTACATGTCATAATAAAACAGAGCAGCATTATAATGTAAAACGATGTAGACGATGTGCATTCTTTGAATCTTTTACTTATTGTAGAAACACAATTTGGACTTTTACATTTTTTCTTTTATTGGGCAACCTGCTAAAGCACTCTGTCATATTGCTGAATGAAGTCCAGCACTTGTTTCTTATTAATTTGGGGCTGCTCATTCAACAAATAGTGCCCTTGTGGCTGCTGCATGTCACTCGTTTTTTGGAAAATATTATGTATTTTGTAGCATGTTGTGTTTGAAAACTATTAGTAAAAAACCCTGCTTAGTGCCAGTCTCGCGATTAAGATGATTTTGTTTCCCTCACGAGTCTTGAAAAAATGCCGCCCTGGGCGACTGCCCTGTTCACCCATGCCTAAAACCGCCACTGGCTGCGTAATTAATGAATGTTATTAATGCAAAAACAGTTTTGCCTGGCTTTTCTTATCCAATATCATTCAGTATGAAACAGTGCTGAATGTCTAGGCACAAAATGTACAATCCTACAGAATATGACTTCAAATTTCTTTGCACGCTCAAAGCTGTGAGTCACGCCGTCAATAAACATCAATAAACTTCTTTTTTTTTCTTCAGGCAGAGTTTAAAATCTGAAGGCACTGAACTCCAGAGTGTAATTGATCAGAGTTGTTGCTAGTGTGCCTGTTGTTTTACTGGCTAGGGACGAGTAGGATTTTTTTTGGACAGAAAAGCGAGCAAAAGTTGAACCAATTCACTTGAGTCTTAATTGTTAATTGTTAATGTTTTAGATGCCTGTGGGCTCAGAACCGTTTTGCTCTCTTATCATGATGCTATGTAATGAAATACTATTGATAATGTGTGCAATCAAATACATCTGTAAGCTATCTAATAACATTCCCATTCATGTCAGTGGTAGCTGATAATAATTTATAATGAACTAAGGAAAAGGAAAAGAAAAAACAATAAAGCGCTTTAAAATAGAAGATTTTCATAAATGGTCTCTAACTTTTGGACCTCACTGCAAATAGTTCATTATCAAGGTGTTATTATTAAATAAATATATATATTAAAATGCATATATATATATATATATATATATATACCTATGGACACAGTTTGCATGCATTTAAAAGATTATTGTTCTTTATTGTTGTTCAATGTACTATTAGCTACATTTTATTTTAATACTTGAGTTTTTTTTTTTTTTTTTTTTGCTTTGTTGGACTCGCCAAAATGTGGTAGTCTACATGCAAAGTCTGTAAATTGCACGCTGTATGCAGTGCTTGATTGATTAAAAGTGGGATGATGTAGCATCATTCTGCTCACTTGCAGTGTAAACATGCACTGCATAGCCGTGTGTGATCCAGTTGTAAGTAAAAGGCGAGTTTCAACTCTTTACTGTACGTATTTGAAAACAGTAACTTTGGTATTATGATGTAAATAAAAAGGAAAGAAAAGACTTTACTCATTATAATGGGTAATCTTGTTTCATGCAAGACTTGGAGCGTGTTTAACCTTAATACGTAAATGGTCATAAAGTGAGACTACAACAAACACTTCTCTTTCTCATACATCAGAAACATGAAGCAAGCCATGAGCAATATTTCCCTGCTGCATTTACAGAAGCTGACCCAGAAAACCCAACCTGAACTCATCACAGCAATTAGGAGGTTGTAATACTGATAAAGCGGATAGAAAAAGCTTGAACTCGTAAAAAACAAAACAAAAAAAAAACACTCAGTGTAAATATATATATATAGCACATGCATTTTTCATTTTATTTTTTTGTTTCTATGCAATATTGTATATATATTTTTGTTGTTGTTGTTGTTGTTCATATATATATATATATATATATATATATATACATGTACAATATTTCATCATTGTGTAATTTTCATATTGAACATTTGTAAAATGTTACAAATATGAATTCTTTATACTCTGAAATCACATTGTTTTATGGAAAAGGGCTGCTTGAAGATTT
>JAUCMU010000001.1:3561095-3594410 GCA_032275025.1 Enteromius treurensis
TTTAAATTTCTTAATTTTTAAAATTATATATATAGATATATATATATATATATATATATATATATTTATTTTTTTATTTTTTTATTTTTTTTTAACTATGTGTCATATTTAAAAAGTTAACTGTGTGTTTTTTAGGTGCATGGTATAATTTAACATAATATTTTTGCCTTTAATTTTCCAAATTTGCAATTGATGATCTGGAACAAGGGTAAAAAAATTCAAATCCACTTATGAAAGCCATCAAAGAGTTTCCAAGACTTAAAGGGACTTTTAGATAACAACAAGAAAACAAAAAAGTTAAAATCTGTTTATTTTAATAAAAGGCAGCCCTTTGAAAACAAAAGAACCTGTAGTTGAAATTCTCCATCCAGTACCTCCATCTCCTTCTTTTGCATCACTGGATGGACTCCAAAAGTTTCTCATTGACAGCAGTGAGGCTATTGGCTGCATCCACATAAAAACGCCAAGGGGTTCCTTTGGCTTCTGCAGTGGGATGCTTCAATATATGATGCCTTGGGAGTGAAAACACTGATCTGATCTCATCTATGCGGTCTGCTCACTTAGTGCTTCCCTTCGTGTTCTTTCCAGCATCCTCTTGCCCGCACGGCATGACTCAAATAACCAATCATTTTAGCGATCCAGCTCGCACACCTCCAGTCCGCAGAGTTCGCATGCTTACAAGCGCCACACATGCCTTCCTTTTAGTCTCCATGCACAATCAATTGTTCTCGATTAGCGGTCGCTGGAGTGGATAATGAATTAAATCAAATTGGATTCTGCATATCTTGTTGATTCTAGAGGAGCGTTCAGTCTCAGCTTGAGACGATTAAGAATGCCACTTAGCAACAGAAGAAACTATCTCTTCGCCCCAAATCCTGGGCAAAGTTATCATTCGAAAAAAGCTTCTTAATAAGTTCTGTGCCGAAGATGAATATCGTCTTGAAGATTGTGGTGAATTAAAAGAGTTGACGGCTTGCACACTGTAGTGCCATATGGCAAAGCATCGCTTGAGTGAACTCACCCCGTCTAGTCTCGAGAGAACAGTCGAGTGCAGTCTGTCTAGCCGTGGGCCTCTGAATATGGGAGAGGGAATATGTGGGTGATCCAGCAAATTGATTCATTAGCAAAGAAAATTAACCAATAAAACAAACAGTGCATATGTGTAAATTTCCTGGGCTTGTAAATATCAATTAGGTCACCGTATGAGTGGGTATTTAAGTGATATAAAATATCTGATTATGAATATCTTCTTGTCTAGTTCGCTTACTTTTGTATAGAAAGGTTAATAATAAGTAAATAATATAAAAGAATAAGAGAACAATGTGTAATTACTGGATTTTTTTATGTTTTTCCTTGTTTTTAATTCTGATGCATTGATTGATTGATTGATTGATTGATTGATTGGTTGATTGATTGATTGGTTGATTGATTGATTGATTGATTGATTGATTGATTCGACAGTGTGGTCCAAACGACACATGCACATGTATGCATTTATTTAGTTGGTTAATTAGTTAGTTAGTTAATGGGAAAGACTGGAATCCAAACAGCAATGAACCATTGAATTTAATAGTATAGAAAGAGAGACAAAAATACACGTACTACTTGGCTTTTGTATTCATTTCAAACCGTACATTTTTTTCTAAATATGTTTACCTCTCAATAAATACATACTGGCTAAAAAAGAACTCTTTGTAATCATGTGTAAGCGAGTTTATGGGCTGCCGGACCAAATCGGCAAGAATGTGACTGAGAAGGATTTGTGATGCCTTTTTGGCTCTGAAAACCCAGGCTTAGGAAGGATTTTCTAGGTCTTCATGGACAAGCAACAGAGCGGAAGGTCCACCCAGTCCTCAACATGATAAACAGAATAAACACAGCACTTTTAGCTGTACTGAATTTCAAGTTTTGTGGCGTCCTGTTCCTGAAATATCATTATTTTAAAATGTCATTACAATTAACAGTAGTTGTTTTCTATCTGGATATATTTAAAATAATTTTCAGAATCACTTTAGTTGTCAGTGTCAAACAATCCTTCAGAAATCAGAAAACACATTTTGAAACCTTTTACATCAATAATTGTGATGAAAATTATGAAATGTCACACTTTCTCTGTCCCACAGCATGTCTATAGCATCTGTGCACCACAAGGAAGTAGTACAACACATGTAATGGAGAGCCACGTGTAGTTATAGTCCAGTGATTATAACCACATAGCCTTCTATATTGTTATGGAAAATGAATTGCTGGGGAATTGAAGGTAGAAGACTTTGTTGACAAATGAAGAAAAATAACACCCCGAGCATCATCAAAATAAGTGTTTTGTTCTTCATAATCTGTGTCTGGACCACCGCCGCTCTTTTCATTGATTGTCCTCAGTGTAGAGGGGGATTCAGAGGCAGGCTATCATTTCTGTTCTTGCTAATTAGTTTTTCTTGGCTTCTGTGTTGTCAAGAGAAAGTTGTCCTGCATCATTCACTTTAATCAATGTCATGCATTTAATCTCTGGGTACCTCAGAAAGTTTGGAAAATCTAAAACATGTTTTTTCTTCAACCTTGTTAGCAAATTTTTTACTGTGGCAACGTCTCCAAGATTTACACAAAAAAAAAAAACTACCTGGAAAGCTACCTGAAAAACTCAGAGCAAGTATACCTCGGAACAGAAGCTGTTTTACCAAAAGCTGTAATACCAAATATTTATTTGATTTAGTCAATAGAAGGTAATTGAGAAATTAAATCTATTAATTGCATTATTTTAAAAGCATCATCATTTAATAGCATTTTTACACAAGTGTCTAAAACTTTGAACAGTACTGTAGCTGTGCAGGTAGGTTTTTTTCTTCATCTTGGAGACGTTGCCACAGTTCTTCTGGATTGAGACTGTCTCATTTTGTTCTGTTTCTTCATGTGATTCCAGACAGACTGGATGATGATCAGATCAGATCCCTGCACTGGCTGTTGTCAGACAATAATCTCACTGCATTATTAATGCAGTTAACACCATTTTTGTTGGTGAAAATACTAGAAGCCTAAGACTTTTTGCACAGTACTGTACACAGAAGAAAGAAAATCACAGAGGTTTGCAACAACATGATGATGAGTAAACAATGATCAGATTTTCATCTTTAGGTAACTATACCTTTAACATTTAGTTTGGTCTCTTTATATTGAGAATTATCTGAACGTTAAATGTCTTCGGTCACTACAAAAAACAACAATGCAATGAATAGACAAATAGCAAACCATCTAGATCCGGTTGCACTGGTGTGCTGCATCAATTTTATCACTGCGTAGTGAACAAGATTAACAGGATGAGAGTCTTTACCGGCACAGCCATTAAATATCTAGCGGCAATAAATCTTAACTTAGCATCTGTGTTTATGTTGCATGGGTGGAGTAGGCTTTTAAGACGGGCTGGAGGCGACAGCAAAGGAAGACTTCCTGTTCAAAATGGAGGATGGGCGGGCTAATTTGAGAATGGGGATTGGAAATGTAATGGTCTTGTCTTTCGACTTTGCCCCCAGGCCAATACAGAGCCATCTATCCATCGTTCCTCAGAAGACAAATGATCTACGGGCTAGAGTGGCCACTGCGGTTTCATCAGTGCGAGACAATCAACAGGATTGTAGTGGTGCTAGATCAAGTGGAACGCTGCAGTTGAGCAAGACTTATGAGTGTTGGGTAATTTAGAATCAATGGACGAAACTGTTGTGTTGTGTCACATAAGCATCATCTCGCCTCGAGCCCTCACAGTGGTGCTCTTATTTTAGATACGGACCTTCACTGATTCCTCCCGTGAAGGATTCAGATGTTTCAGCAGTAGATTTATCCACCACTGCTATTCTGGCCTGTGACCAAACTCATCTATATCATTCCATGCCACTTTGTCAGGTCAAAGCAAGGACAGAAAGGAATAGTTCACCAAGTAAAAATGTTTTGCGGAAAACAAACTTTGGTCTTTGGTGATGTCCAAGTTGTACTGAACTAGTGTTGAAAAGTGAAGCCAGAATGTTTCAATAGCCCTAAGGTGACTGTATAAACCCTCTCCACTAAATAATCAAATTTCACTTCAATTATTATTATTTTATTTATTTTTTTTCCAAAGATATTATCTTAGTGTGCTGATGTATCTTCAAGTGTTAATTTTTCAAAAAGGCAAAAAGCCAATATATTTTTTTTTAAGAATAGAACACAACAAATGGAGAAATTTTAGACATTTATCCGCTTAATTAGCTTATTTAAAATTTGATGCCTGCTACATCAAATTTCGGTGTAGAAAAGTTGGTAAAAAGTTGGCAAGGGGGCAAGGAAGGGCTGAAAAAGCAAGATTTTTTTAATAGAATAAGCTGGGAGAATATCTAGCAACTAATTAAAATAATTAGGTCTAGGTCTAGTAGGCTAATTCATATACACATTGACTATCTATAATGACATGTATGACATGACAAAAACAAACAAACAAGGCTTGTATGAGGAACAGACCACAAACTCATGCAAACTAGTCAACATTTGAAATGGATCAAAAAATCTAATCAAAGTAGTCCTAAGAAAAGAAGGCATTTTGATTTTATGATTCATGATTTGGTGAAAGGTTTGATCCACTTCAATTGTTGACTAGTATATATAAACATTTAAAAAAAACGTAAAGAAATATTATAATAAAAAAAATAGTAAAAATGGCAAAAGCACATAAAATGACAAAACCCCTAAACTGAATTTAAAATTAAAATCTAAAAATAAAATGCACTGTTTTGGGCCATGCCCTTAGCCAGCTATGATGTTACCAAGGTCTGACCTCTGTAAATGTTTCACATTCAAAAAGAAAATGTATTCTCTGAACTAATAATTTCCTATGAAAATGATCACTGCGAGAAGTGAAAGAGGCTTATGTATGTATGTATTTAATGTTTAATGTAATAAATGTGGTATAATTAAACAAGTTCATCCCTCCAAAACAGAGAAAACATCTTTCACAAACATCTACATATCTGTCTCTTTTTTTTTAACTATTGCATAATGGGTTGTATTTGTAGGGGTTATTGCAATTCTTAAGCCCACCCCAGACCTCACTCATTTACAAAGCCTGGCTACGGCCATGCTCGACCCAAGTGTTTTCTAGTTTCAGCTCAACGCCGTTATTATTTTCCCATCCTCTGCCACATTGTTTAAACAGCAAATGCATTTGGGCTGATTTGTGTGCCCATGGGCGTGCTGGTCTGACAACGAGGTGTCTTCACGTGCATTGCTGGTGCGTTGCTATTTGAAGAGGCAACTGAAATAGACTACGTCATTGACCGACTAAAAGTAATTGTTGAAGTAATTTATTTATTTTTTTTTGTTATTTAAAGAGCATATTAGCAATATGCACCTACAGGCAGGTCCACAGTGTGCATACACTCTGCTTACACAGCAGCACACAAACATGCTAAATACGTTAAAAAAAAGGATTGCAATGTAAAAGGTTATTATATGACTTTGTATATATAAAAATGCCTAGGCCAACATGTCATAATGCTAGTCATTGCATCGTAAGATTTGCATGTTTCGGAATTAGGCTACCAATTTGCTTGCGCTCGAGTAGATATATTTCCTCTCTGAAGGCAAATTCCGCCATGTAAATAGAGAATCTGCAAGAATGAAGATCATTTCCAGGTCCAAGATTGAGAAATAATCGAAATTAGCTTTTCTTACTAGTTTAGCATATAACCATCTATAATTGCGGGATTGGCATTTGGATGAACCTTTCCTTTTGTGAAGCAATCCAGAGAGTTCAAGTCAATTCCTTTTAGTACGGTTTCCACTCTGCATGCCGAATAAGAGCATCATTGACAGTTCAAATGAATAATTCATCTTTTATTTGCCGCCACAGCAAAATGCTAAACGCTTGCCGTTTTTTTTTTTTTTTATAATCTTTTGCTACTTTTTTGTCAACTCCTACACGACTCAGTCATCATTCAGAAACAGGAAATAAAAAGGCAGGAAAGCGGCATGCCAGATACTCGCCAATGGAACATCTGGGTGTCTGTGAATGCTGTTATACGCTTTCTCTTGTCCCTCGAGCCGGAAAATGAAAGACGACATGCGGAGGGGTTGACAGGTAAAGTGATTGCCCCCTGTTGAGAGGTTGGCAGCATCACTCTCTATACTTCTCTCCTTTCTGCTTCCTTTTCCTTGAGCCGTTCCTTGAGCTCGTCTCAAAAGTGGCCCCTCGTGGGGCCCCAAAAACACAGAGAGAGAGAAACAAACAAACAAACACTAAGAATAATCGGTGAGAGAAGGGCTTGTTTCTATTGGCTTTAGATGACCGTTCAACAGGTCACGCAGTAACGAAAATGATCTTGGACATCACAGCTGATGTTGTTTGTGATGGTTTTGACAGATGCAGCAATGGCATTTCATATTTCTCCCTTTCTTTTTCTTCTTCTCCAGTTGGCGGGCATTGAAGGCAAAGAAAGGAAAAGCACTTAAATGTTGGATTCAAACCAGCATGTTTGACACCTTTTTTATAAATGCACTGACACAGTCAGACCTCTCTTTATGTGACACCTTTATCATTTTGAATGGCAAATCTAAATATGGAGGGTTGCAGCATTCAATGGCTGACAGAGAACATTCTCTTTGGCTTGCTAAAAGCTGTCTCAATGCAGCTGACAGCTGGAGAGGAAAGTGAAAAAGCTTCACTGGTACTTCAAGCATAGGTAAATATGACAATTGGCAAATAATGGCCTCCAAAATATTTGGGAATTATCCACTCCATCTGAATCCGAAATAGAGCCTAAAGCTACTATGGTTAAAGGCACATAAGAAAAGTAAAAGCCTTACTTGAAGATATATGAGCCAGGTTATATGGAAATTTACTTTCCCTTTCTAATGTATTAAAGGCATCAATCTTATTTCAGATTCATTTGACGTTTTAAAATGGCCATCTGCCTGAGTGGATCCAATGCCACAAAGTTTTTTTTTTTTTTCTTTCTTTTTCAGGATGTGCCGCATGCAGGACCGTGGGAACAATATTGAAAAAAGAAAAATGAGGAGCATATATAATAAATCTCATCAGCTTATATCATGAATATTAAGTAGGTGGCATAACTAACTGAATTCCTGAAGGAAATGGAAGTGGACACAAGCTCTAAGGTTTCAATTCATAGTCTTCTGCTTGGTCAAGTATCTAAGAGGATGTTTCCACAAAAAAAAAAAAAAAAGTTAAACTTTTTATGCAGCTTGTCAGTTTTATTTATTTATTTTATTTTTTTGTCTGTCAGTGATGACTTCTAAAAATATGTTTTAAAGTGCAAGATCTGTACTAGTGATTTGGGAGAAATTTCACCTTTGCTTAAACTTAAAGGGTTAGAGACAATTCACTCGCATTGTGTTCTTTTTCCACATTTTTAGGACTAGTATCTCATTAAATCTATTAAAAACAGATGGAAAGAGACCTTTGGGGGATTTCCATAGCTCACTGAATCCACCTACAAACAGAAGGTGATTCAAACAGGTGGAAGATGAGTCACCTCTAATGTCTAATGAAATACTAGCTGACAGCGGAAGGTTACTCTTTAAACCACAAACAATAAACCAATATAAACTCTTACAGATCCACAAAGAGATCACCCGCCGCAAATGGGGCCACATTGCTGCAATTACGACTGTACATCAAGACAGCTTATGAACCCTAGGTAATGACTCAGGCACTTATCTGCTGTCTCCTAGTCTCCTAATACATTGTTTATTGGCGTACCACACAGCCCTAATTAAACACAAGAGCTCCTCTGGTGAGTTAAGGGGGAAAAAAAATCAGAGAAGCATCAGAGCTTCGAACGGTAATTAACCTAAAAACCGAGGCTTTATAAGAGACTAGCTTAATGAAGTGCCGTTCCTTTAAAGAAACCAAACTCTGTTTGCTAACATTGAGGCTTCAGTGCTACACTATGACATTTTTAATTGTAACTCTGCAGGCATGCGAGATAGGGAAAGAAAAGTTGTTAGAAAAAGGAAGTGGTCCAAGAATGACAGAAAAGCAGAGAGCAATTATTTGATTCATGTTTCTTTGAGGCAACGGCGAGCCAAACTGAGCTGTCAAATGTTGGCATTTGCTTTTCTTTTATGAAAATAGTTTGGAATGATAATGGTGAAATAACAAGGCTTGACAAAGACAGATTGCGTTGTCTCTGGGTGTACAGTATATATATATATATATATATATATAATTCCAAAAACGTAAGCTTCCTTCCTCACAAATAATGATGGTACATTGGACTAAAAAAATCAGCCAAAAAAGCCAAAAAAATAGCATAATATGTTTGCAATTTTTAGGAAACATTATGTTTACATAGCTGTTTCTCTGAGAATTTTTTTTTTTTAAATTTCTGTAAACATTACAGTATTACTGGCAGCTGGTTGTCAGTAGCTTAATGTAAATTTAAATGTATGTTATTGACTGGCAACAGTTTGTTCAAAGATAAATTAATTTTATCTTACCAAGTCTTTATCTTTACAGGGGGAAAAAATTATATAAAATAACAGCCTCATGCAAATAATTTCTGTGAAGTTGATGAGGATTTCAGGTTCCCAGAATGCTTTGTATGAGGATGTTTTTAATAGTTTTTTTTTTTTGTAAAGATATAAGATATTTAAACAAACGTTTGCCAATGAATTTAATAAATATGAATCTACAGTAAGTTACTGTCAACCAGCTGCATAACTACAGTATTTTTTATTTGACTTTATTTATTTATTTATTTTTTTACAGCTGTCAATCTTACATTTTGCCCCTTTAACCAAATCAGTATATAAGGATGATTTCCAAAATGTTTCACGGCGTTACTGTTTTAACTATATTACTATATTTTTGATCAAATAGACATAGCTTAGGTGAGACTTAAATATATAGCAAATTCCAAAACCGTAAGCTTCCTTGCAACATAGTGCCTATTTAGTAAGTTCCCTTTAAGTAAAGGAAGGACTGAAGTAATGAAGTAATCTGTTTACAGCTGATTCTGGTAAACATTACGAGTTTGACATTAGAAGTTTGACATTAGACGTCACACTCTTTAAGTACAACTCACAAATAATGATTAAAGTGGTACATTGGAATTTGTCACTCCTTTTTTTTCAATTAAAGTAAATGTAAGTATATTCATAGTCAACATTTCTTTCTTTTTTTTTCTTTTTGCTTCGGACTATAATGGCTTTCAGAACACACAGCTATCATGCAGCAGTCACTGTCAGTGTGAAATGGATGGTAAGCATTTAGCTTCACAAGGAAAAGCAGACATTTTTTTTAAATCCCCCTCAAGCGGCAGGACAATAGGAGACGCATGTTAACATGGAGATCTCATTAGAAGTATTCTCTAACATGCTGGACATCCATCATACAGAAGATCAGAAAAGACAGACAGTTCACTCTTTTCAGAAGCTTGGTAAATAAAGACTTGGCCATTGATTCATGCATCTTTGGGTTTTTTTCATACAGAAAGCGGTGTTGGTCCCCTGGGTGCCAGAAGTTTGATGGTTGTTGTAGAGCCGCAATTGGTCAGCATGTGGCATTTATCCTATTATCCTTTCAACACAGGTTCAATAATTTTTAAACAATCTGTTGAGGCACAAATGTGTATCATTCCAGTTGAGTGTTGATCGATATGTCAGTGTTGTCTAAAAATGCACCATTACTTTGTGTGTATGTATGCCTTTGGGGTGTGTAACACTGATTGGAAACCCTGGATGGATGGTGGTCATCTCAGTGCTGATATGAGGTTCCCACTGTTTGGGGGAAGTAAAATTTAACTATAATATCTCCATTATTCCTCCTAGACAGGAATAAAAATGATACCTTTTGCTTGGATTTTTCTTCTACAACAAAAGGCAAATGTTGACTCAGTTGTAAAACATGCCGCTATACATTTTTGCAAAACTTTCAAAAATGCACCAGTACATACAATTCACTGCAGTTTTGAGCTGAAATAAACATTGCAGTTACACACCAACAACATTGATTAATAATAATACTGTGACCTCAAAACATGTTTATCATTGTGTATTATTTGTAAACAAATTCTTTTTTTAAGGTTGCTTCACACACTTGCAAAAACAGAATAAATCTCTCACTGGGGCTCTCAAAAGGTACTAATATACCATTACATACATATAAGGTACTTTGCACCCTTTAGGGGTGTACATTTTAAAAAGGTACCACCCCACGGACCGCTTTGGTACCTTCTTTTTTCTGAGAGTATATGGCCAGCTCCATATGTATGGCTTTTCTGAAGTAGTAAACATTTTTAACAGCCCACCTGGTACAGGAATGAACAGTCAGACAAGAGTCACAATAAAAAAAGTCTAGGAACTGTTGCCTCAATAAATACATTTTTGAGTCATGTTTTCTTTTCAGCACTGTCAGTTAGGTTTAGGTAGTGTTTGCATTGTTATTAAATCAACACAGTCTCACTCCAACTCGTCACATTGTGACGTTTTGCGTTGTTTTTCGATGCTCAATGTACCCCTTTTCAGTCACTTTTCGACGTGAGGGGTCTTCCATTGTTTTCAATAGGAAATCCTTTGTGTCAATGTGACGGCGCAATATTTTTGATTTTTATTTTATCGTCAAAAATCAAAAGATATATTTTGGGTAAAAACATCGGCATTATTGCATATATGTAGGGGTGTGATTTTTCAATGTAAAGTTTAATCAAAATGATTTACACATTTATGGGCACATAACCCAAACCCTGGCCCTAAACCTATCATCTATCAAAAAAATGCAAGATATAGAAGGCAGATACAACCACCATCATCATTTATTTGAAAGATATTAATATTCCAAGTCTTCTGATGCAAAACGATTGATTTGTGAGAGGAATAGACGCGGTCCCTGTCTCCGTCTTCCGTGTACTTCCTTACTGTAAGCGATTTCGAAAAATGCGCTTCAAGAATCCTTACGTCAACGTTGGTTGTGAAATGTCATTGGCTCTTGTGTGTCTCGTGGTTGATTTTGTCTTGCAACCAGACGGGAGTATGTTTTCTGAATAAGATCACGGCGCATTAACGGAGCGGGATCATTTTTAGTGATTAAAACCTTGTGTTTTACTCTCTTCTTCACATAAAGATTTCATATGGCTTCAGAAGACTTGGAATGTGACACGACTTGTTTGAAATGTATTTATACTGCTTGTTTGTGATGAGTTTATGCAATAAATACCTGTACAGTAACTGCATTTGCCTGCGTGTGTGTTTATATTGTTCAGAGGTGGGTAGGTTTAGGGTAGGGGTGGGGTTTGGTGCTCCAGTAAAACAAAAAAATTATATAATAAATTTATATATGCATACAAACCATAACATTAAGCCAAACACCTGAAAACTATGGAGGAAAAGTGACTGAAAAGGGGTACATTGAGCATCGAAAAACGATGCAAAACTGTTTTGACCAAGCGTCAAAATGTGACGAGTGTTGATTAAATGCAATACAGCATTAGCCTTTTAGCACCACTCACCAGGCATTTTATTTCAGATCTGCCATGATATAGACAACAATCTCCTTAAAACACTGGCAAATTCGCATGAATTTATTTTGGGTGAAATCAAAAAAGCTTTAAACACCACTCTCTGGACATTTTACTTAAGAAACAGCACAATATAATTTGGCAGGCATGTCACCACTGGGCACATCTTTCCAGTGTGTATGTGTTGGAAAATGCTCTAATAAGAATTTCAGAAGAGATTACAACAGTGACACGAATTGGTCTCAATATACTGTAAACACCAGCTCAAATGATCGGAATTGCTATCCACATTCATTTTAACGCTGTGTATTTTTTTTTTTTACTGTGTATATATAATTGTGTCGTTTGCATTCATGTTCAGTTCTCCCAAGAAACTAGAAGAATCTGAGATAAAGTTTTTAAATAATACATTAAGTACCCTGAGCTATGGAACAGCAACTTCAGAGTTATGAAAATTTCTTCTGGGATTACCTGATCAAGGTAGTTTATCATAATTGTGGCTGTGTGACAAAAAAGAAATAGAAGCATCACCATTTCCATGCTGACATCCACTTCATCTTCAGATCACAAATGAACAGTTCACTTCTTACTAATCCTTATGCAAAGTGAGAAACCTTAAAGGTCTGGACAAGTGTGAGCCCCATTGGGCAGCCTTTCAACTGAACACCCTTTTAGGTCGAGCGCTTATGTCGAGAGTGAAGTAATGCACATAAACAAGGAGATGAAAGGTTGGTTCATTTGTCTAATACAGTGATTCCCAACCCTGTTCCTGGAGGCACACCAACAGTGCACATTTCGGATGTCTCCCTTATCTGACCAATATATTTCTGGTCGTGGAGTCTCTACTAATGAGCTGATGAACTGATTCAGGTGTGTTTGATTAGGAAAAGTTGGAAAATGTGTAGTGTCGGTGTGCCTCCAGGAACAGGGTTGGGAAACACTGGTCTAATAGGTAATCTTCTGGCATGCTATGAGACTCTTCCATATGATGTGAGCCTGTAAGCCATTCCTTTCACTGCTAATGTGATGCCGCTAAAGTGAGTTTGTTTCAAAATAAAAATGAAAAGCATCTGGTAAATGATTGCTTACTTACTAGAGGACATCTGGCATATGTTTTGGGGAAACCGGTCTCCTGAAGAGCTCAACAGTAGGGTTCTCAAAGTGAAATGACAGAATCTCTTAGCGAAATTGATTTAGCGTTATACAAAGCTTAAGTACCAGACCATCTCAAAACATGATGCACCAATCAACAAAGTCGGTTTATCCGTGGAAAATGTAAGATTTGTATGAACTGTAGAAAGCACAGCTAGGGTAGATCGACATCCATCAAACTTGAAAAGTTTTCTGTACCAGCTTAATGAATTTTCTTGGTAGCTTTTAATCTTTGATAGTCTGTTGGTTCTTTCCAAATTGAACTTTAGGATCCCTTTTGGCTTTTTTAAATGGGTTCTGTATGAACTCTCTCATCATGAAATCACTTGTCCGTTGCGTCGCAGAATGACTCATTCTGTCACAAGTTCCCCTCGAGAAAAGATTGGTTAGTCTAATAATGTTGTTTGGTCAGTCTATTTGCCTTACATGGTTATACTGAGGATAAGTTATTGTTGGAAAAGTTGACTGTGGGCATGTTTTGTTTCCTTTGTGTGTGTGTTTTTCCCTAGTTTATTTTAGAAGTCAAACATAGCTAGATATGCTGAAATTTGCAAGTGAAGTTGCTCTGAGACCCTAAAACCTGCAATTCTGCGTGTTGCTTTACAATTCAGATTTGCTGTTTTCCTTTCCTCCCTGCTGTGTAGATCTTGTGGGTGTCTTTCTGTGTATTTGACCTTTCTTTTGCTTGGACTGCTCCTCATAAAATCACAGACATTTGGCTGTTTGAAGCAGTACTGACTTTTCTGAAAGTCTCCAAAGTAGCAGATAATTTAGTCAGATGAAATAGATCGTTCTGAATCTGCCATTTCTCTCAAGCTGCACTAAATATCAAAGAAAGTAACCTGTCGTTTAAGTTTGCTGTCGCATTGCAGAGTTTTGGTTGACAAATACTTCAACTGAACTGATGCTTTGTGAATCATTTGTATCACAAGACTTTAAGAAATGGCTTAAAGATGAGAATGTTGTAATTAATAATTAATCATATTTTAACATTAGTATTGATGATTACTAATATTATTTATAATTAATTGTTGTTATTGAATATATTATGTTGATTACGATTTATAATCATGGTCTTACATGTCAATAAATTATTACATTTTAAGTTGATTGTTTTAAATAATTTATTATTTTATTAAAATTAAATAATTAAGTTTTTATAAATGATTAAATATTACAAAATGTATTGTTTCAATCTTTTTTATTGGTATTATCATTTTTAAATTAATAATAATGCAATTATTTTGTTATTAAAATTATTCTAAAACAATTTTAATTCAGTTTCTAATGATCAACCTTGTGAAACTGCAATTTTACTATAAACATTAAATGCAAATTTCTGCACAAGCAAAAAATCAGCTTATTAGAATAATTAATAATCATTAGAATAAAATTCAGCTTTGCATAACAGGAATAAATTACATTTTAAAAAATATTAAAAGTATAATTTGAGTTGAAAATAACAAATAATATTTTTAAATAATATTTTGTGTTATTTATTGTTATAACATTTAATTTGTGTTTAAATAAATGCAGTCTTCGTGGAATCAAGAGACTTTGTCCAGCTGGTAGTGTGTTAGCTATTAATAGTTCTGCATATTGTTGGGTTTATGCCATTCATGGTATGGATTTTACATTGTAGATCAGTCTTGTACCCTTGAAAAAAAAACTGACATCGTACCGGGTTGCAATGTGATGCCCAGTGTAAAATTGAGATCCTAAAGCTAAAACCAGCTGAGACCCACTGATCAAAACACAGGTCAATTCACTCATCCAACAGTGCATGTTTTCCAGATGGTCGCCCACCTAGTTTTCGGAAAACTCCCAATTGTAGCAGTCAGAGGAAGTCGGTTTGGCTTGTGTTAAGAAACAGGATTTGCAGCAAAAAAAAAAACAAAAAAAATTAGAAGAGATGGAGGAAGATCACGGAGGTGATGCTGAAAGAGAGAGTGATGTGTTGGCAAAGCTCTCTGCAACCCCCCGTCTGGACTTACGTGCGTGTGCGCGTGCGCATGCGCCGGCAACCTTCCTACACACTCTTGCAAGTCTGTCGCTATCTTTTTATCTCTCTCTCTTTCTCTCTCTCTTTCGTTCTGTCTGAAGAAGGGATGCGCTTTACCCATCTCTCTCGCCTTCACATTTACTCCCTCTCCATCACAGACTCTTCCCTTCTATCAACGTGTCTGTCTGTCTCCGCATCATGCGGCAATGACAATCCCGTACTAATTAGCCCAGTGCCAGCGTCTGTCAGCCCGACTGTGTCGCGTTTACGTGAGCGAGCACGAGTGATGGCAAAGTCAACAAAGTTCCTCGGCGTCGAGCCGAGGGGAAAGCGCGCTGCGCTCCGGTCCGGCCCCCCGCCGTCGAGAACGTAAAAAGAATCCCAAGCCCATGGAATTTTTCTTCGTCCCATTATTAGCGGGTGACTTGCGTGATGAATGGTGCCGAGAATACACTGACAGCTCACCTGTAGCCCGCACTCGGCCGGCGTTAGGTTGCATTTAAAGCACGGGACTGCGCAAATGACGCACACGGGCGCGCTCTTCTGATGAATAATGATTGACTGCTTCTGAGAGATCTGCGTCAGTTGTAGCTGCAGCTTTCTGAACTGTGCCGCAGGCAATTACTTTGTTTTATATTAAAAAAAAAAAAAAAGGAGGAGGAGGAGGGAGAAAAGAGCGGGAGCTCGGGAAAGATCACAGTGCCATCTTGTGGACGCTGTCGGTGGAGGAAGTTGTTGTTTACAGGAAAGGTAATTAAATTACCCTATTAACTCAGCTTGAGTTTTTCGGGGGGGAAAAACAGTGTGTGGGACGTAACTGAAGCATGGTTAGTTATAAAACACGTCTATATTCGTATACTGCCAGCAGTTGGGTAACCACTTTATTTCACAATTTATCAGAGCAGAAGTTGTTCCACTGAGACGCACAATCTTTCCAAGGTTAATGAGGGAGACCCTGACTATATTTTCCTATAACAGGCCTGAGGCAAAATGCACCTTATCTTTAAGCGCTTTGCCATCACAAGAATGAGTTGAATGAATGTATTTTCAAATATTAAAAGAGTTTGGTAATGTAATTTCACAATATTACTGATTTTACTTTAATTTGATCAAATAAATTAGCTTTGGTGAGCACAAGAGACTTCTTTTAAAACCTTAATGGTAGAGTATGTAGCATTAATAGTTTAGCATTGTATTAGGTTGTTTTGTTTTTATAGATTGAGATGTTCATTGATGTTCAGCTTTGTACAGAAATAAAGGTTCAAAGGCTGTCACTGGGGCAGTACTTTTTCAAAGTTACTAATATGTACACTTTAGGTATTTACACTTACGTATATGTATGTAGGTATCTTGGGTCACCACTAGATGTCTAACTGGGATCAAAACCAGCACACATGCATTGATCTAAAATACACATCAAAACAAGTTTTCATCCATGCAATAGTTGAGTCAGTCTTCATGTCATTTTCTGGTTTGCACTGCATAAGCGTAAGATAAAATGCCACGGCATTGCAGATGTTATGCAGAAATCAATCAGGGATCCCTTTATGGATTTCCCTATGCCTGCTTTTAAAACATTCATCTTTGTGTTGGCTGGGGTGGCGTGAGCTAAAAATACCCCGCTATAGGTTTAGAGGCCAACAATGCAGGGTTGGAAATCTACTTTGCACCGCGATCAATAGGTACAGGTTTCCTGTCAAGTGCACCGGCAACCTCTTTAGTCATTCAAGCCCTTTCAAACGGCGCCCGAGTTCACACTGGAATCTTTGTGTCCCACCAATTTCTAATTTCACAATGTTTTGGTAGGAGGATTAGCCATGGAGCACTACTTCTTTGGAGTCGGAAGAAGGGGGCTCAGGGAGAAAGAAAAAGAGTAAATCTGTTTCCGTAAGGGAAAGGTTTTGAAAAATGCAATTTATTCCTCTTGCTTTGAGGCCTGATTTATTTCATATCACGGTCTAAGCCGCAAACCAGAGAACTTACCTGGCCGGTTGAGAGAAGGTGAATTGGAAAAGCTTATCTTCAAGGTGCACCTACTCCCAAGTTGGGGTGTTTTTAAGACCGATTACGGTATTTGCCGAATGTGAATATGAGATGAGTAGTTGTGCATGAGTCAGCACATATTTCAATGCTACTGCAGAGAACAGGTATTGTGTTCATGGACTACCAGCGTGTTCACCAGTGGGGAGCAATAAACATCAAAAGCGCTGTGGAAGTTCCATGGTACAATGATAGTATCGGATGCTAATCCTGAGATGCTTTGATATATAGCATGCCACTGAGTGATTGCGGTATTCATATGGGTGAATCTCACAAAACTTGTCACATTTCACTACAAACATTAGTTATCATTTTGTGACGAACACAACATATCTAAAATTAAATACAAATGAGTATGCTTAGTATACAGTTTATATATACATATATATTTTTTTTTTCTCCTTAAATACAAACATTTATTTATTTTGATGTATTAAATGGTGTGTACTGTTTATACATGGTTTGTTTGTGTGTCTGTGAGAGAGAAATTCTTCCTATTATTATATGGTTTAGATATGGTACTCAAAGGTAGGTCAGTACACACCATGTTGTAAATACATAAGCCATTGCAGTACTAAGATGCTTTTCTGTAAATGAATGCAACCAGGGCAAACCAACTGCTATATTTAATTCCCAAATGCACAGGTATTCCCATCTTCAGGTTGAGCTGTTATTTCTGACCTGCGAGCAGCCTTCTGGCAACTAGTGGATTCCTCTCCAGACTTAGATCCGCTCTCATTCTGATGCTGCATGTGTTCATACTGTGCTCATGCAAAAAGAAAGTTGCTAGGTTGATATAGATAAGCAGCTGATTTGGATTTAAGACTTGCCTAATTATGTAACATGAATGAGTCAATGTGTTGCAGCTACTTAGATGAATGGACACGATATTAGCATTGACACCAGACAGTTGCTATCAGTGTTCCTCTATTTCTTTCACAGTCACTTCCTAAGGGTGTGAGAATGATTTGTCATCTTCATAAGGCATCAGATATGAAAATCTAGGCAGACATAATCTCTAATAAAAGTCGCAGCACTTTGCAAACACATTTTTCATATACATCTCAGCGCTCCGTTGATTTCATGGCTTTGGTAGTACTTTTCATTCAGTTTGTGTTGCGCTGGTGTTTTGGTCTGAGGAGATTGCTGAACCCAAGCAGAAGTCAAAAGAAATGAATGGACCTCTAGCTTGTGAAATATTCAATTGTACAATACACCCCCAAAACTCCTCTCTGCTATTTTCAGAGAAAAAAACAACAACGTTCCTCGCTTTCTACTTCATGGCATAGGCCTTAAATGAATAGCTCACCCAAAAAAAACAAAAAATTACAAATGGCTAAAAAACGTCACTCACCCTCTGGCCATCCAGAATGTAGATGAGTTTGTCTCCTCGTGGAAGCGGATTTTGAGAAATGAAGCGTTCCATCACTTGCTCAGCAACTGGTCCTCTGCAGTGTATGGTTGCCGTCAGAAAAAGAGTCCAAACAGCTGATAAAAACGAGTAATCCACAGCACTGGAGTCCATCAATTAAAGTTTTTTGAAGTGAAAAGCTGCTTGTTTGTCAAAAAAACAAATCTATCACTTTTAACTCTCATTCTGACAGCACGTGTTCACTGTAGAGGATCTATAGGAGAGCAACTGATGTAATGCTACATTTCTCAAAATCTGTTTTGATTACGAAACAAACTCATGCATACCTCCGATGGCCGGAGAGTGAGATTTGTGTGTGCGTGGGCTTGTTTAGCAATACTTGTTAGGACCAGATGTCCCCACAAGCATAGTTATACCTGACATTTCTGACTTTATGAGGACATTTGGCCGGTCCTCACAGCAAAACAAACGTGTGTGTGTGTGTGTGTGTGTTGGTGTGAGAACTTTTTGTATAAAGGAACAATTCATCTCTGAAATGCAAATTCTGTTATCATATCATTCAATGAGTTTGGCACGCCAAATTATGACTGTATCGTTTTTTTTTTTAATTGTGTAATTTTAATAGCCTTTTGAAGGCCAGAAATGAAGGGTATTGCACACAAATACTCACCGTTTTGCTCATACAGTGTCATAGTACACAAGTTGTGAATATAAGGTCTATAGAGAGCCAAAACAATCGGTTGAGGAGGCAGTCAAGGAGTCCGACTCATTTTTGCTGCCGTCTGCAGGGAGTTGAAAGGGATGAGCAAGTAAAAATCACCAGCCGTTCTTTGCATAATTCAAGTACCCTGCAAAAAATGAATTAATGATCTCATCAGAGTGCTATTGTGTATACTAACTGTGTAAAATAAACCCAAGCAATTCGTCTGCAAATGCTGTGTGAGTGCTTATTGTAACATGACACTGGTAATTAAAGGTTTGTGTGACAGTACATTGTAGAACAATGCGCACTTCCACAGCTAGTGGGTACGAACAACAGCACAATCCTAATAGCCAGCTTACGTTGCCTAGATACAGTTGCTGTAATTGTCACAGATGCATGGTTTTACTGTGAAAGCTAATTATGTTTTGTTTTTGTTTGGCTTTTTTTTAAACTGCAATGCATTCGCCACCCCCGAACTTCACGTTTTCTCTGACACCTTGGCCACCCACATCCACAAACGCGTTGGATTCGTTTTACACAAACGGGACTGATTAAAATGAGAGATAGTATTTAGTGGTGGTGGGTCGTGATCTAAAAATGGGTCACATGTCCTTTAAGGTCATGGCTGGCATGGAGAAAGCGATGCCAAATACAAATAATCATCTCAAACTATAGCTAGGGCAGCAAAATAAATGTTCCTAAATAGAAAACAAAAGCTTTCCCTCCAGTCAGTCCATGCAAAAAATATTTCTGTTGATTTGTAAAAATTGCTAAAGATTTATTTTAAGCAACAAGATTTGCTTTGGCATGAATTTTATCCATTTAAGCAAATCATGTGATTAATTTGGCATTTTAATTGTTGGCCCCGTGCAGTAAGATATTACTTGCATTTAGCAAGAATGCATTAAATGAATTAAAAAAAAAAAAAAGCTTTATTTTCAAACAACAATAATGTTTCTTGAGCAGCAAATCATCATATTAGACTAAATCCATATTACAATATATTCAAACACAAAACATATTTTAAATTGTGGTATTTCACAATATTACCGTTTTACTGCTTTTTGATCAAATAAATACAGCTATGGCCAACATTAGAGACTTCTTTCAAAAACAATCAAATAAATTTTAAACGGTCCTGTAATGTATTAATATAACTATATTCAAATGTTTGACGTTAAGTAAAGGCATTAGAGAATTACTTGATTAGACAAGCTTTTCATTATAAATTTCATTCTTTATCACAAGTGTCTTAAATATTAGGAGTGTGAGTGATACAATTATGATGGTCTAAAAGATGTTATTTGCACGTCAGCGCCACTGCAAGTACTTAAAATTCATATTTGTCATAATTCATTAGCCGTCTAATTGGTGATGCGGTGGATGTCTGCATTAACAATCATACAGCAAACATCAGCAAAGCCGAGTTCTGTAGATCATTAATCTACTCCAGCGCAGTTCTGTCACCTTAGTTCAAAGCATTTATTTGTGCAAGCATCTTCCCTTACTTAATACGATACAGACAGCCCTGAATCTGCTCACATCTGAACACCAGAAAAGAAGTCCCCATGCAGAATGCAAAATTGTGAGATTCCTACATCTGAAATTCCCAAGCTTCAGTGAACGCCGTCCTCTTCTAGCTCTCTTATCTTTGGGGAACTTGGCAGCAGAGCCGACTTCTCTTCCTTTGTAAGGGATTTGTGGCAAGTGGATAATTGACTGATCGAGCAACCACTCGAAGGAAACCAATTAATGGCATTCTCCGCCGTGGAATTGCCACTGTCTTGATTTGCAGTGGAGTTTATTATCCTAGCCAATGCATTAAATATTAATGTATACCCCAGCATGACTCTAAGGGGTTTAGTGAGAGGTATTTAGTTTTGTGTTGACTTGTCGAAAACAACTGCTTTGGGGGTTTCGGATTGGTACATTTGCAGTTGTTATTTATATATACTAAACTTTTTGTTTGCTCTATTTTATTTATTATGGTTAAAAATACATACATTTAATTTTTGTAAAAAAAAAAAATCTATAATAATAAATCAATAATAATCAATAATAATAAAATAAATCAATAATAATAATAATGATAACAAATAAAGGGTCCTAGATATTAGAAATGTTTTCTGTGATATATACAGTATATTAATACACATATATGGTATTTGTGTATATATATGTTAAATTAAGTTTCATTAATATATTATTTTTTTATTTTAGATTTATTTTATTTGTATTTTAATTCTTAACCTTTTCGTTTGTTTGGTAATATTTTATTTGTTTTTTTATTTTTTAGTTATTAGTTGACTGATCCACAATCAAGCATTAATCATTGAAATAAATTTGTATCATTTAAACAAATATGTATTGTATCTAAAATATAGCAGTAGGACGGAAAGGACGTGACATGTGGCCAGGTATGGTTTCCCATACTAGGAATTTGTGCTCTGCATTTAACCCATCCAAGTGAACACACCGTGAGCAGTGAGCAACCATTGCTGCGGCGTCCGGGGAGCAGTTGGGGGAACGGTGCCTTGCTCAAGGGTCTCACCTCAGTCGTGGTATCAAAGGTGGAGAGAGCGCTGGTTAATCACTAACCCCGCCTACAATCCCTGCCGGACCTGGGACTCAAACCTGCGACCTTTGGGTCACAAACCCAACTCCCTATCCATTAGGCCACGACTGCCCTATTGTTTCACAAACTCTGCTCTATTTTGTAACAATGCAGATAAATATATTACAAAAAAGTTTACATAACACAATAAACAAATTTTTACATATTATGCACATTTATAGCATTTTATATAACTAAATATTTACTTAATATTAAGTTAGTGTGATTTTTTTCTTCATTTAATTTATTTATTGCTTATTTATTTATTTTTAATAATACATTGCCTCATGACATTTTTACCTTTCTGTTCTATGATTCATATAATTTGCATACAGTTGTATATGTGACAACTACTAAATTCAGCTGTGCATATACCTACATGAGCGGCACTGATAACCTCACAGTACAGAGCTTCATGTTTGAAATTTGAAATCATTTGAAATTCATTATTCAGGTAACCAACGCTGTTTTTAACTTAATTATACTGCCAAAGTATAAGGGTTTATTGTATGGTAAAAAAAAAGACAATGGATTTTCATGTTCCCATAAACATTGTGTATTTTTTTTTTTTTTCTTTTGGAAGTCAGGTAAAATAAGAGCAAGAAAGTGAGAAAAATTGATATTTTCACCACATCAAACAACAACATGACAAAAAGCTATGTTATTCTTGGACATTCAGACCACTGGATTGATCTTGACCGTGCTTGTTCTGCTTCTTGAAAACGTTTCTGTGATCTGGCTGATCGTCACAGGAGCTGGAAATGGAGTTGCAGCAGAGTTCTTCAGCCTAAATCTGTCTGTTTGTGAGATTTTCTTCTGTCTGCAGTCTTTCCTGTCTCTAGTGAGCAGAGCTTTTCAAGAGATCTGGTTTGTAGTGATATTTCTGACAGGCTTTCCCATCACCGGTCGTCCTCTGTTTCAGTGTCTGATCTGTGTTGAGCATTACCTGGCAGTGGTTCATCCTGTAACCTTTCTGAAGTACAAACCTCTCAGATATAGAGCGATCTGCTCTGCTGTGACTTGGATAATTATTCTTTTGTCATGTGTTTGCCACTTTTGTTGTTATTGAATTTCAAACATATATATTCACATGGTATTGTTTGTGTCAGGCTCTGCTCACTTTCTCTATTAAATTATTCTGCTGTGTGGCTGTTCTCAGAGCTCTGAAGCAGTCAGGACCAGGAGAGAGAGTGAGAGAGAGAGAGGAGGAAAACCACATGAAGAGAAGAGCTTTTAATATTATTGTAGTGATAATAATGGCAATGCTTCTGATTTATGCTTCATATGTGTTTGCAGGACTCCGCTATGTTTTGGCACACGAGTTTAAGTTAACTCTCTGGTCTGTAGGTCAGGTGTGTTTTGTGCTAGGTGGTTTGGTTCAGCCTCGTCTTTACCTCCACAGGACTGGTAAACTACCTTATAAAGTCACATTAGCACTTTAACTTTAATTTCTAAAGAGATTATTGCAGGAACTAAACGTGAATCACAGCAAGACTCAAGCCCACTGACCATCAAAAGTTAAACTACATTTTTTAAGCATAATTGTGCATTTTCTGCAATTCAAAAAGGCTTTTTAAAAGTGCCTTTTATATACAGCAGTGAGGGATTATTCTCTGTGCCCTGTTTTTCAGCATCAGTACATTCCTGTCACATTACAAATTAGATTTTATACACTTGATCTGTGTCGATAAAAAGAGCATGACATTTTCACCTGGTTGATCTATGATTTTTAATATTTGCATGTACAGAACAACTAACAAATCCAACATTGTAGATTCTAGCAGGAGAGCAGTACTTATAGTTAAGCAGAAAGTTGAAATTATTGAAAACCGAGTGTACACATTTATGTATTATTCTGTATAACCAACAATATTTGATAATAAATACTTTGATATCATGTTCATATACTCTTTTTAAAAGTTTGGGTTCAGTAAGACATTTACTTTATATATAATGCATTTTAAAAGTAAAATATATTATCATCATTTTATTTTATTAAGTGTGTATTAGGTTATAATGGGCCAAGTCAAAACTATAAAAGTGTTTTATCCAATTCTGTGATACATTATATACTATTCACACTCAAATGTTGTGTCAGTTTTTTTTTTAACCTTTCTTTTCTATTATTCATAATATTTGCATATGACAACTGTTCACCTCACGATATAGAGCTTCAATTTTAAACGATTTAGAATTCATTATTCAGATAACCAACATTTTCCATGAACAATGTGTATTTTGGCATTATTTATCTACTGTACCAGCGGCATTTAAATCTTTAGTAGATTTCAGAGCTGTTGGCTTAAAAATTGCAAGCTGTAGTATTCTTTGTGAATTTGGAAATTGGTCTTTTTTTGGTTTGTTTTAGAGATCAGGTGAAACAAGAGCGAGACAGTGGGAAAATGGATATTTTCTCCACTTCAGACAGCAACAACAACATAAACCGCACAGTGTCATTCTTGGACTTTCACACTGCTGGATGTATCTTCAGCCTCCTTGTTGTTCTTCCTGAAAACGTTTATGTGATCTGGCTGATCGGCACAGGAGCTGGAAATGGAGTTGCAGCAGAGATCTTCAGCCTCAATCTGTCTGTTTGTGAGATTGTCCTCTGTCTGCAGTCTTTCTTCTCTCAACTGGGTAGAACTTGTCCAGAACTTTGGCCTTTTGTTGGATTTCTAACAGGCTTTCCCATCACTGGTCGCCCTCTGTTTCAGTGCCTGATCTGTGTTGAGCGTTACCTGGCAGTGGTTCATCCTGTAACCTTTCTGAAGTACAAACCTCTCAGATATAGAGTCATCTGCTGCTCTGTGGTCTGGATAATCACACTTGGGTCTTGTTTCTGCTGCATGTTTACTGTAGTCTTGTTTCATATATACGTATGGTTTTTCTCACTGCAGTACCTCCTCTTCCTCTCCATCCAGTTGTTTTGTCTCGTGGCTGTTCTCAGAGCTCTGAAGCAGTCAGGACCAGGAGAGAGAGTGAGAGAAGAGGAAAACCACATGAAAAGAAGGGCATTTCATCTCATTCTAATAACTACTGTCAGCATGATTCTGTTTTATGCGCCTTTTACAATCTCAGGAATCTCTTTCATTCTGACACAACATTTCATTAAGGAACTCTTTTCTTTTAGCTTTACTTCTGCTTTGATGGCGGGTTTTGTTCAGCCTGTTCTTTATCTGAGCCGCTTTGGAAAACGTTTGTGTCTTAATCTTCCATAAACATTCTTTTTTGAAGTATATTTGTTTTCCTTTTTCCCTCGCAAATGACTTTCAAATAACTTCCCCAACATTTCTTTATTTTCCAATGTTTATCTAAATGTGTTTTTCAAATTAATATTATTATTTATTCATTTTTTTTCACCTTTAATATTTGCATATCTGCAAATGTGAAGTGTGTCAGATGAGGTGAGGCACATCATGGCTGTGAAGTCAGTTCACAAAACAAAGAGATTTTTATACAACCAGAGAGACTGCAATGATTACCTATTGTATCCTTTTTATTGTGATATGTAATATGGCAAATAAAATGTACATTGTCTTTATATATATATATATCAGTACACTGTAAAAAAAATAATCGTAAAAAAAAAAAAAACGGTCAAATGACTGGCAGCTACGGCTGCCAAACAAAAAACGTAAAATAAATGAAAAATATCTTAATTCCAATAAAGTGCAAAAACTATCATTTTACAGATTTTTTCATTAAAAGTTTTAGAAAAAAAAACACTGTTGTTTTACAGTTTTTTTTCTTGTTTGAATTAAGATATTTTACCTTAATTTTATGGTTTTTGTTTGGCAGCCATAGCTGCCAGTCATTTGACCGTTTTTTTACGATTATTTTTTTACAGTGTAGTAGTATTATTATTGTCATTTAGGGTAAATATGAGAATTAATTTGATTGTCCACGTAAACATATGTGAAATTTAAGAGCATTTTTTTTCGTCCTGAGGGTCACAGCTGTGATATAACTGAATGTGAAATTCTGAGCTGAGAAGATGAATAACTCTACAGTGAACTTCACCACGGCTAAAGCATCCACAACTTTAGACTTTGGGCTTGGAATGAGTGTATTAGGGATCAAATTGCTCTTCGGCCTTCCTACACACTGCTATATTATATGGCTCATCATTATGGGAACAGGAAGTGGAGTTGCATTAGAGTTCTTTAACCTCAATCTCTCTGTTTGTGAGATTGGTAACAGCCTTAATGCGATGTTTGGGATACTTTCATATTTCTACTTCAATTTCAAAATGTTAACAAGTTTTTTGCAAGGACTAGGAGTCACTGGTCGTCCTCTGTTTCAGTGTCTGATCTGTGTTGAGCGTTACCTGGCAGTGGTTCATCCTGTAACCTTCCTGAAGTACAAACCCCTCAGATATAGAGTGATCTACTGCAGTGTTGTCTGGATAAATATTCTTGGATCCTGTTTATTCTGCTTTTTTAGTTTAGTCTCGCTCAACATAAAAGCATATGCATGGTTCTTCTCGCTACATTTTCTTTTATTCTTCTCCATCCAGTTATTTTGTCTTATGGCTGTTCTCAGAGCTCTGAAGCAGTCAGGACCAGGAGAGAGAGGGAGAGAAAAAAAAGAAGAAAACCAAATGAAGAGAAGAGCGTTTAATCTCATTCTGATTACAACCATGAACATGATTATCTTGTATGTGCCATATACTTTTACAGGATTCTTTGTCATTCTAACATTCTTGATTTCTGGTTTCCTGCTTGTCTTTGTTATGTACTGGCTGGTTTTGTACAGCCTGTTCTTTATTTACGTCGGGCTGGAAATCTCTTCTGCCTCGGTTCATCATAAAACATGTAATGGTAGAGTCTTACATTGGATAGTTAAACCTTCTTGTATCTTTTTTAATAAATTAATGAATGTGTTCATTTTGCTCTGGTTGTCAATCTGTACATTTTTACCGTGAATTTTCAAGTGACTTTTCCTGAAGGTTGTGAGTTGACATTTTTGAGTGAGTCCTTAAATAACTTGTTCAAACAAAATTATGCATTAAGGAACTGTAAGCACCCACTTATGGCAGGAACGAAACACCACTACAGTGTATGTTTTTTTTTTTTGTTTTTTTTTGATAAATGTACCACACCTGTGCGATGTGATTGACCGATTTTGCCCGAAACTATTTGTCTGATGAAATAGCAAAATATCAAAACAGCTTATCAAAATTGTATTTTTTTGCATTACTGTAAATAAAGTGTTGTTATGGTTCAAGAATGTAAGTGGTTTGTAATCATAATCTGTATCAGACAGTTGTTGTAAATTCATAGAGACCATTCCAGCTTTAACAATAAATGCACCTTTTCTCTTGTTCACCATCTTTCTGTTTTTGTATTTTAAGTCAGTCACTGGCTGTCAATTTAAATGTTTAGTCGATGACACTTTAGAACAGGGAACACTTGTTAGGGATTGGCAATAATAGATGTAGGGATGTAGAATAAGGTCATGTAGGATAAGGCATTAATATGTGCTGAATTACTACTAATTAATGGCTAACGTTCTAGTAATATGCATGCAAATAAAACTAGTTAAGATACCCTAAAACAAAGTGTTACTGTTTGTTCTGATACATGTCTATCTGAAGAATTTTAGATGACATATTTGCATATCTGGTTGTTTATGTGACATGCAGCTGATTTTTCATAAGCATTCCTGTGACAGCTGTGAAGTCTACAAAACACAAAACAGATTTCTATACATCCAGAGAGACTGGACATTCACTCTTCAGGTGATACAACTATCTTTATAAGCTAGAGATTTTATGCATGATGCATGTTTTTATTAATAGAACATGATACTTTAAAGTCATTTTTATCTAGAAGTATGTTTGAAAATGTAAAATTGTACTTCAGATTGTTGGTTTGTTTCAATTGCAGTCCAAACGTTTATGCTTGTTAATTTTAAAATAAAACAGATATAATTGGGTCTTTTTCGAACAACCAGCCTATTCTGGTTGAACCTAAGACTGTGTGTTTTGAAAAACAAATGATTATCAAGTTGATCATTTTATATTGCAGTTTTGCAGTCTAGGAAAACATCTGTGAAAGAACTGGCTTATTGAAGTTGTTCTGATAAACTGGGATAGCAGCTAAATATGAAATCAGTTGGGATATTTTGCAAATGTCAGTATTTATAGATAGTGATACATGGTCTTGAAATGTATTCACATAATCATCTGCTTATCCAGAAAAAAATAAAAAAACAACAACTTTGAGACAGTAAATTCACTAATTGTTGAATCTTTTTTTATTTTACATGCCATAAACTAGAGTAGACCATTGGTCTCAAACTCAGTTCCTGGAGGGCCACAGTTCTGCACAGTCTAGCTCCAACCCTAATCAAACACACCTGATCCAGATAACCAAGCTCTTAAGGATTAATAGAAATTTCCAAAAAAGGTATGATTTGGAGCTGGTTGGAGCTAAACTCTGCAGAGCTGTGGCCCTCCAGGAATTGAGTTTGAAACAACTGAACTGGACAGAATCTACATATATAACAGTAAATTATATTTAATGTATTGAATTTTAAAGACTATTTATCTGGTCCAGTTTTCATGACATAACCCTACTTTTCCCCTGTAGAGACAAAATTAATAGGAAAAACACAGAGAAGATGAATAACTCTACAATGAACTTCACAAGACTTGAAACATCTACAAACTCTGATAATTTAATTGGGGTAATAACCATCCTGGACAGTTTTATTTACAGCCTCAATGTTTTGTTCGGCTTTCCTACACACTTCTACATTATATGGCTCGTCACAGGAGTGAGAAGTGGAGTTGCATCAGATTTCTTCATTCTAAATCTCTCTGTTTCTGAGATTGGTATCTGTTTTAACTCTTTATTCTTTGTATATAGTTACTTTACTGGGTTTTCATGTTTAAGATTAACAGGTTTTTTATTAGGACTACTTGTCACCGGTCGTCCTCTGTTTCAGTGTCTGATGTGTGTTGAGCGTTACCTGGCAGTGGTTCATCCTGTAAACTTTCTGAAGTACAAACCTCTCAGATATAGAGTGATCTGTTGCACTGTGGCCTGGATAATTATTCTTGGCTCTTGTTTGTGCTGCATGTTTACTACAGAACAAATCAATTATGAGATGTACGTATACTTCTACTCAATACAGTTCCTCCTCTTCTTCTTTATCCAGTTGTTTTGTCTTGTGGCTGTTCTCAGAGCTCTTAGGCAGTCAGGACCAGGAGAGAGAGGGAGAGAGAGAAAGGAGGAAAACCACATGAAGAGAAGAGCATTTCATCTCATTCTGATAGCTACCGTGACTATGGCTTATATATATGTGCCATTAATTATCTCAGGATTCTATTTCATTCTTACTCGTCAGTTTATTGGGAAACTTTTTTCTGTGGGTTTGTTTTTTTTTGTTCTGGCTGGTTTTGTTCAGCCTTTTGTTTATCTGCACAGAGCTGGGAAGCTTTCCTGCTTTTGTGGTTTTAGTACTTTTAAATGTTTTTTTTTTCAAAAGTGAATATTTCACACTCCAAACATTAATGTGTTAAATGTGTTGCACCTTTACAGACCACATTTATGAGGTTTAATTAGACACTTTGTTTTAGTTTTCAAAAATATTATGTAGCAATAATCTGTTCTGTTGTCAGCTCTACTGTATAAGTTATTGGTCAGTTTGTTCTGTTGTTCAGTTTGTATTGACTTTTTGTTCAAAACCATGTCAAGATAAAATGTTATATCAATATATCAAAACAGCATCTGTGTAAATATAGTGTTGTCGATGTTCAAAAATGTAACTAGCTCGTAATTACAGTATAATCTGTATCAGATAGTTGTTGTTGTTCATTAATAGCACTAATAATATGTTTTCAGCGTGACCAGTTCCTGTTAAAAAACTAACAAACAAAAAGGAAGAGGTTATGAATATAACCAAGGTTCTTTGAGGGAACGAACACTGCGTCCGAAGACGCAATGGGGAATGCCTTCATGCATGACGGTTTTGAATCTGCTGTACCAACGTCCAATGGATGGGCGCGACGTCAGGGCGGTGACGTCAGACCAGGAAGAGTCTATAAATAGCATGTGCCTGCTCGCGCTAGCTTTCTGCTGTTCAGAACGCGCTCTCTGTGCCAACGTGCAAATCATTTGTCTGTGTGTGAGTGAAAAGATCCTATTCCCTCAGACCTTGACTGTGTGCATGATAATAGTTTAAAAAAAAGACTGAGTGATTGCGATCCTCTCTTTTTGATCTCCTCTTTCTGCTGAGAGAAAATAAAAAGATCTTATTTTCCCCCTTCAATGTGCGTGTGAAAATAGATTTAAAGATTGAGTGATTGTGAAACACAACAACAGCGATCCTCTCTTTCATATACTTCTCTCTGCTAGAGTTTAAAAGATCCTATTTTCTCCCTTTAGTGTGTGTGTGAAAATAGTGTAAAAAGATTGAGTGATTGTGAATATAAACAAATCCTCTCTTTTTGATCTACTCCTCCACAACCAGGCCTGGACTGGCCATAGGGCATACCGTCAATACCCCCTGGGCCAACGCATATTTTGGTCTGGAGCTGTCAGTCATAATTTAATATTTTTTAAAAAGTTTATTAGGCCAATTTATTTATTACCGCAATGGTAGAGTATCTGAGGGGGTTTTCATTGGTGAGCCTCGCGGCTCAGGGCGACTGAGATCGTGGGGCTCACAGTGTGATCTAGCTGAAGCTATGGAGACGGATAGCCCCTATCTCCGGCTCAGCACAGATCACACGCCCACTCCGAGAGCGAAGCTCATAGCAAAGACCGACCCGCAACTTCCTCTCGTGAAGCGGGCTTGACCCTTGCGTTTTTCTCCTCCAAGGGGAGAGTAAACTTGAGAGTGTCGGTGAGTGCCCCAGTAAGGAGCTTTGCAAGTGGGCCGTAGACTAGTTTTATAGTAAAATAAGTCTGATGGACAAGCTTGCAAGTATGGCGCAGTGTTAGAATTCTTGCCTCCCGTGTTGGATACCTGAGTTCGATTCCCCGCCAGTGCAGTGGCTTGATGAGCTCTTTTTGGTGCTCAGCCACCACTTCCATGTTAGAGCCTGCCGTGGTTCTCCGATTAGCATATCGAGGTGTATTAATCGTAGGCAAGAACCATGCACGACTATAAAATAGGAAACATGGCGGGTATGGAAAAATACGGACGTAATCGATGCCAGAGTGTGATCAGATCTGGGGTCCCCTCGCCGATGGGAGTCAGGGCTCACTCCACAAGAGCTATGGCGGCATCAAAAGCATACTTAGCTGGTGTCCCAATACATGACATCTGCGACGCCGCTGTTTGGTCTGTCCCCTCCACATTTGTTTGGTACTACAGTCTGGACATGCGGATGACCCCTGGATCATCGGCCCTCTCGTCCTAGTAGCGTATGTTGAGACATAGGCACAGGGCAGGACCTTGGAGTTATGGAGACGTTGTGGTTGCGTTCCCCGTAGCGTCTCCGGACGCAGTGGGAGTTCCCGGAAAAGAAAGAAAAGGATATGAATATAATCAAGGTTCTTTAAGGGAACGAACACTGCATCCCGTGCCATACCTCCTGCGCCCCCTGCCGGCGCGGTTCTTCACAGCAGTTGAGAGCTACAGTAGCGCGAGCAGGCACCGCGTGCAATTTATAGACTCTTCCTGGTCTGACGACACCGCCCTGACGTCGCGCCCATCCATCTTTCTGTCGGAGCGTTCCTGCATTCCAGCGGAGAGACTGCACTGGGTGTGTCCTGTACACACTCTGCACTTTTACATGGAACGCACCCAGAGTTTCAGAAGCTTTTTGTTTGTTTTGGAGGACAGCAAAAGGGGAATGCCAAACAGAGGTTGGCCCATTGGGTGGTTGATGCCATCCCCTTAGCGTATCAGGCCCAAGGTGAGCCATTCCTCTTAGGGGTGAGAGCCCACTCCACCCAGAGTGGAGCATGGAGCCTCTCTAACAGACAGAACTGTGGGTTGGGTGACACCCAATACATTCACTAGATTCTACACTCTTCGCATGGATCCTGTGTCCTGTTTTGGGTAACATCAGGTAATTCTGGGAGGCTTGGTGTCGGCTTACAGCGCCATTTCATTGAATCTGAGTGCTTTCTTCCAGTGTTTCCTGACAGTTACATCTGGGTCCTCCGTCGCCTTCACAGTTTTTGCTAGCATTGAAGCTTGAACTGTGTCCGATAGAGGGCTTTCTTCACCCTCTTCGGATCTTGCAACCTATCCCACATTTTTTCCCAACATGTTCCCCTCACTTTAGTTAGAGCTCTTTCACACAGTGTGCTCCGATCCCAAATCCTGCTTCTGGTAAGAAAATCCAGGCACCCCTGCTGTTTACTGACCTCCAGGACGTTGGGATTGTTAGGTTCGAGCTTCCATTTTGCCTGAAACCATGTCTAATTGCAGCCTGTCAGCATTTGTGCCTCCGTGATGCAGTCCGGGTTGTGGCGTTTTCCATAGGGACCCCCTGATGTCAGTCAAGGATGTAACGCCACAGTGACTGACTGAAAGGGAACGTCTGTTCAGGGGTTACATATGTAACCGAGACGTTCTTCTCTCTGAGTTTGATGGACAAAAACAACATTTAAACATAATTTAGGAACAGCTGGTTTCTGAACTTGTAGCCTCTGTGATTTGGTTTAATAGACCTGCTGGTGCGTGCTGGTGCGCGCTTGTGTGTACTGCGTCGTGCCACAGAGAATGTTCATTAGTGCAGTAACCATTTGCAACATTGCAATGGGCATTCCCTAAGTTCATTTCCAAAGGAGGATGGGTAATAAAGGATAAAGTAAGCTTATGTAGGATAAGAGTTGTCACGGCTGCTAACAGAAAAACAAGCATTAAATGCAATATCTCGTTGTGTTGTCTGTGAATGTTAAGGGCAGCCGGTATTACTACAGCAAGGGCTGAGTCACTTTCCTCCAAGCGCAGGTCCAAACTCTGCTGTATTTGCCTCTCTGGAAGGGATTTCATTGCTCACTGGTTTTGTAATATCTCCTCAGCCGTTGGACTAAATTAATGGATTTCTTGAATGAATGGATAGAATATATTAAATGTTGTACCTTACATTTCTGTCATATACAGTTTGACTACATATTACATTAGTAGTTGTTACTGTGAAACAGACTCATGCGCTTTTGTTAATTCACTACTTAAAATGTCTAAAAAACAAATGTTTTTTTATGGTTGTTTTTTGAATATACTTCAATTCCGACCTTGCAACTCAAATGGCCACCAGAGTGACAGTGTCCAGATTAATGCTTCCTTTTTAGTGATCTTGTCTCTCAGTGCCGTTGCACTGGCCATGAAAATAAATTACAAGTTACCACATACATCCATCATGTTTAACTAATGCCAAAGTGTAGAATTTCAATGTGACACTTATCCTCAAATTCAAAAGATATGAGATGTGCGGTCTCCCATCTCATTATAAAACCTCAGTGGAGCGGAGGCCATAAACACATGACGGCATTTTCTTTCAACATTGACATTCAATCAATGTCTGAGGGTGTACTTAGAGAAAAAAAAACTGATTAAAAATAAACACAAACATGAACTGCCAAGCAAATTAAAAAGATGAGCTGTCAACTATGTCATTCATTCATACATTAGTTCATTTATTTTACATGTAATAATACCGTTAAAATGATTGTGATAAAGTTTTATGTAATATAAATATGTAGTGTTTTAATTTAAATTTATGCAATGTATTTGGACATTTATAACCCATATGTCAAATCTGAAGGAAAGCTTAAATAACTGTAATGTTCAGTAAATGTAACAACTTTAATAATATTTTAAACCTCCACTTTCCAAGTTTCCAAGTTAGTTCACAGTAACAATCAACTCAGTATTCAATCAAATAAATTTTTTGAACCGCGGAACGTTTCTCACTTGATGAGTTTCGGCGGATCGATTACACTGGAGGCAGTGTTGCCAACTTAGCGACTT
>JAUCMU010000001.1:3597604-3617629 GCA_032275025.1 Enteromius treurensis
TTCGCTAGATAAGACCCTTATTCATCGTCTGGTGTCGTTTAAAGCCCTTTGAAGCTGCACTGAAACTGTCATTTGGACCTTGAACCGTTTGGGTCCCAATAAAATCAATTACATGGGGGGAAATCCTGGAATGTATTCGTCAAAAACATTCATTTCTTTTCGACTGAAGAGAGAAAGACATGGACATCTTTGATGACATGGGGGTGAGTCAATTATCAGCAAATGTTTTTGTGTTTTTGTGTTTTTGTAGGGATCAATCGATCTGTAACTGTGCATCAACAGCTTTTTATTTTGGTATTATTTTTTTCACTTAATTAATCAGTTGTTTAAACCAATAAAGGTATATTCTAAAAGTCATATCAGGTGAAAATTGCTTGTTAAGGTTACAGCTTCACAAACTCACACTTCAGACTTGAGCTTGAATCATAATGATGGGTCTCCAAAACACACCAATTAATGAAGCAGAATTTGAATCAAAGTGTCTTGCCGTTACACTGGATGTTAAAGGCAGTCTAGTGAGACTGAGGAAATGCAGTCCCCAGGCAGCCAGAGAGAGAGACTTTTGTAACACATCGTGTCTGGCGATAGAATCAGAGGGCTGTGAAACAGTCGCTTGGGTCCCTTTTGATGTCCTGTACTCGCTGGAGACAGATACAAGGCGTAGTTTTCACATTATCCACTATCCGACTCGGAAATCAAGCCTGCTCGACTTCACATGCCGCGTTTGAATGGGAACTAGGTCAGTGTTCTGTAATAGCAGACGGAGAACTGGTCCACTAATGGCCATCTACTATCTTCATGCTTCTGTTGAACTTGATGAAGGTATATCATAAGACAATGTGCTGATGTGATTAGGCCAGATGATTGAGGTTGCATAGAAAAGTTATTATAGGCATCATGACTTTTTTCATGCCTATAGTTTTCCAAAACTATTTTATTTGTTTATTTTTGGATAAACCGAGCAGAATTTATTAACCTTTTTAAGTTTTAAGGGGCCTGGGCCAAATCTGAAGGCAGAACCAGATAGTATTTGCCTAGCAACCATCCAGAGTGCTCTAGCAACTTCATTTTCGCATCACTTTCTGAAACGCTGATTGTTTGACGCACAAAATAGAACAAAATGTCATATTTACTATTTATGTTGATATTTCTCTTTAACCAAAAGTCATGCGGAAGTAGAACGAATTAGAATCAATCAATCAATCACAGTATACTATCTACCATCATCAATACTATCAAATACTGTGATTGTTTCAAGATTTTCTTAAAAGTAAAATACCATATAATTATCATGGTATATGAATGTGAATGGTATTCAAAATACTAGTACGTTGGGTCTGCAAGGTTAATTTTTTATATTTATTATTCTCAATTATGCTCACTGCATTTATTTGAGAAAAATACCATACAAATATCTTGCTTTAAATATTATTGAAAGTTTTTTTTGTTATTTATTTGATAATATTTTAAATTGTAATTTTATTCTTGTGTTTTCAGTGTCACATGATCCTTCAGAAATGAATCCAATAAGCACATTTAATGCTCAAGTAAGATTTGTTTATATTAATGTTGACAACAGTTTAATGTTTTTTTGTTGTTGTTTTGTATTTTATTTATTTATTTATTTATTTTTAAGAATTTCTGATTAGATATTTGGTAACATGCATTAATGCTTTTAAAACATTACTATTGACCCCTTTTAAAGGCGATGCAAATAAAAGCCAGTAAACAGGGTCATTTTTGACTCAGTGTTGATTTTAAATCTAGCTCACAGTTGATAAAACGTATCTCTCCACATTACAGTACATCATGCTCTGATTTCTTATAAACACTGAGTGTTTTTAGAAGCAAAGATTGGGTTTATCGAATCGTAATATCTCTGTTGTTCTCCTCACACTCACTCCATCTCACTTTGTAATCTGTGGATGGGCAGCAGAGGTTTATGTGTTTGTCTGCAGTGCACAAACACCTCTTCCTCCACCCTCTGATTAGATATTGATCAGTCTTTCCCCTTGTCTGGGACCATTCAGTGTTTCCCAGCCACTGTAAGAATTCTTTCCTCAGAAAATAAACAACATGGTAATTGTCACAGTCATTTTCTTCCCCCTGGAAAACATACAGCCCACACCACACATTTACAAGCAAAGCGCATTCCTCAAGACAAGAGAGACTCAGTGGGCGAGAGTGTGATGGTGCCCCCTGATGGTCACAAGCTGGAGGCACTGCACTGAAGAGGCCCTTCACTTGTGCTGAATCATGGAAGGACTGTTTGACTGACTGATCTTGAGTATTTGTGAATAAATGTCCATCCATGTGGCGTATTTGTCAGTACATAAATAAAACAGAAAGTAAACTATCCAAACTTAATAAATAAATACGTACATGCATACACACATAAATAAACGGCATAGTTTTTTATTAACTTTTATTAAATAATCATATTTTGCATCAAATAATTTGTAATCAGCATATGCAGTTTAAAACCAAATGGCTAGTTGTGACAATATTTAATTAGTTAAAATATCAAAAACATGCATATTGTGTATTAAAAAATAAAAATAAAAGTAGTGTTTGAGTGAGAAATATGCGTCAAATTAAAGGAATAGTTCACCCCGACAAAATTGCTTGAAATGTGCTCACCCCTACAAGACGTAGATGAGTTTATTTCTTGATCAGAAAGGATTTGGAGAACTGTAGAATGACATCACTTCATCATTATGTCCTCTGCAGTGAATTACTGATAAAAATATCACAGTAATTCACAAGTAATCCACAGCACTACAGTCCATTAATTATACTTTTAAGGAAAAAAAGTGTGTTTGTAAGGAACAAATCCATTATTAAAGCATTTAAAATATTGTTTCTGGACACAATTTTGAATTCTTAATCCATAATATTGCTTATACCAGTGAAAGATTCTCACTCCTGTTGTCCTCTCTCATCAAAATTCTATATTTGTTTAGTGTCATTTAGGACAGGATTTTGCTTGCAAATGTGGCCTAAGCATATTTCTCTCCCGATTCAGACAATTTTGTCCTGAAATGATTGTTTAAATGCTTTGATAAAATATTTGTTTCTTACAAACACACTTTTCAATTATTTTTTTTATTGTTCTTAAGAATATGTTAATTGATGGACTGGAGTGCTGTGGATTACTGTGATATTTTTAGCAGATATTTGGACTCTCATTATGACGGCACTCATTCACTATAGAGGACCTATTTTTCAGAACGTATACTCACCATCAGGGGTTATCGGTAAATAAGAAAGATGTAAGGCATGATCATGTTGTACACTATTGATTTTGTTATAGGCTTGGTGACAGCTCCTCTGTTATCACAAAAAGCATTTTATTTCGCAGGAACTCCTTTGATAATGCAAACTAGCTTTCTCATGCCTATGCGCAAGGTGCGTAATTCATCATTCAGCAGCAAATTCGAGTCTATTCTAATTGCACGGTTCGGGGATGCATTCTTGCAGCAAGTCGAAAGGGAAAAAAATGAAAAACACAAAGCTACGGTATGAGATTTCACAATGCATTCCTAGGGCTATGGAAAAATGAAGACAAAAATATAAAGAAAGAACGTTCGCCGGGGAAATGATAGAGCTAGATGGTGTCGATTAAGTTCACTGGCTCATTGTGAGCTTGAGGCTAAGTCTGTCTGGTTTTGTAATCTTCCTCTCATAATCATTGCATTGTGCTAGTACGCTTGCAGCCGAGACTTTTGGTCATTTGCATGTGAACCGCGGGGCTCCGTGCCCTATCTTTGTGTCGAGGTGCCTATTTGTGCAGCGTTGTTCCCTTTTTTAGGGTTATTTAACCATTTGTTTGCACAAAGCCAGGGTCAGTGCTAAGCCTGAGCTTTGCTTTAACCACAGGATAACACACTACAGAGAATTCTGCTTTATTAGGCATATGGTGACCATTACGGGAAAGGATTGGGTCGAACCCTGTCTCATTCACTCTCTATCTCTGTAGGGAACACAGCGGATGGATGAAACACGGGGTTAGTGCTAGTAAATGCGCTCAGGGACGAGCAAGAGCTACATTGCCGCTAGCGTACAAACTCATTCATTTGTTTTATCAGCACTGATTTTTTTTTTTTTTAATGTTTAAATGGCTGTGTTAGACGTGTCCCCTAAGTCTCTAGTATTCACCAAGATTTATTTGAATAAAAATACAGTAAAAATTGCAATATTGTGAAATATTATTACAATTCAAAATAACAGTTTTCTATTTGAATATATTTTATAATGTAATTTATTCCTGTGATGCAAAGCTGAATTTTCACATCATTACTCCAGGCTTCAGTGTCACAAGACCCTTCAGAAATCATTCTAATATGCTGATTTGCTGTTCAAGACACATTCATATTATTATCAATGTCATAATTATTTTATTTTATTTTATTTTATTGGGAAACAGGATTCTTTGATAAAAAAGAGAGAAAAGAACAACATTTATTTTAGAAATAAACATCTTTTGTAACATTGTAAATGTCCCACTGTCACTTTTGATCAATTTAATGCATCCTAGCTGAATAAAAGTATTGATTTCTTTCAAAACAAAGAGAAAAACCCATTTGAACCTCTTTCTTCCATGCATAATAACGACACAGAAACAATGAGTAAATGACTGCAGAATTCTCATGAATGGATCAAACTCGTCTGAAAAAAGAAATGGGTTTGTAAAATATACTTTATTTCATTGGTTTATGGCACTGTTGACGAATTTTAGTGATTTCTCCACTTTTTTTTTTTTATTATTCAAGTGCCTCAAAAGATTGCCCTCATCACTGCCTTCATGCAACAACGCTCAGTCCTTCACTTTTCATTTTCCACAGGCCTTTATTTCAGCTCTGAATTATGAACACACTGTGAGGTGCTTCGTTGGTCAGGGCCACTTCTTTAACCTCGCTTAACAAGGACGAACAAAGGCCATGGACTTTCAGGAGGGAAATTGCGGGTGACCTAGGGCTTCTTCAAAGCTAAGGGTCCTGGTGGTCTTTCAAGGAGAGGTGAGGTCATGTGATCTGTTTTTTCAGCCTAAGCTTTTGATTCTGTCACGGGACTTAGGCCTGAGATGAAATCAATGTGACTTGCTCTTGCATCCCACACATGAGCTCTGAGCGATGTAAAACAGATAAGAGGTTCCAGAGCATAAGGAAGGGAAGGGATAAGTGAAAGTTAAGATTGTCAAAGAGTTATGACCTGCGTTTTATCCTTTAGTGGAAAGAATGTAGAATATTATCTCTGATTTCTAAATACCTCGAAGCTGCCAAGAAAATAAACCTGGGGCATTTTGTTACAAATGTTGCCCCACAAACTATATATCCACATATGGTGGATATGTGGCTTGTGGACAATTAAATGGCAAGAGCCTTTCAAACCACTTGGAAAAATGAGAGGTGTATTTGAGGTACAGACATCACAAGTACCTCTGATCAGAGAGCGTGATTCAGTGCTTTTACTGAAATGTTTTGTCTGATGGTTCAGGAAAACATACATTCAAGGTCTTTACAGGACTAGACGATGTCCAAAAGGAAGTAAAGAGCTGATGTCTGCTGAAAAACATACACATTTGGTCTATTTCAGGTACATAAGTGTGCAGATTGCATGTTTATTGCTGATATATATGGTTCTGATGGACCAGACATGTTTGAATAAAAATATCCCTGTAAACAAGTGCTTTTTTGTTTTTTCAACTACAAGCCAGAAAATAACAAGACAATATGAAAATCTAGAATCTGAGGGTGCAAAAAATCTAAATATTGAGAAAATCCTCCTTAAAGTTGTCCAAATTAAGTTATTGGCAATGTACTGTAATCAAAAAAAAAAAAGTTTTGATATATTTACGGTAGTAATTTTACCAAATATATTCATGGAACATGAATTTTTACTTACAAAATGTTGACCCATGTACTCTTGGCTATTGCTACAAATATACCCGTACTACTTATGACATGTTTTGTGGACATATGTGCTTTATAATTACTAATATATACATAGTCAATATGCTATGCATGCTAATAAGCAACTATATGTAATCGTGAAAATTGGTCAGAACAAACAAACAATTAATTTTATTGTATGTTTTGTAACATTGCTTTACTGTCATTTGTTAATTAATTTAATGCATACTTGCATTGTACATATTTCTAAATTAAATATGCACAATAGTTCTTAAAAAAAATGTTTAGATTGTATTGTTTAATTCAGTTTTCGTTTTAAAATATAAAAAATAAAATTCATATATTTTACGCAAATTGTGTGCTTATTAGTTGTACATAATTTGAACTACAGGGCATTTTTTTCAGTAATTATTTATTTATTTATTTTATTTATGTATTTATCTATTTTGTAACGTTAGTTTATTTGCTAACCAATTATATATTAGTAAAGTAGTCGTTTTTATTGTTCTCATTTTTCAATTTTGAAATAAAATGATCAATTGCATATATTTATGTTTCTAGCTATGAATTTCATTCTCACTATAAAATGTTTTCAAACTAAATATATAATGACATCTGTTGGTTAAAAAAACTGTGGCGATCTTTTTTTAAGGGTTTATTTTTCAAAGTCCACAAAGGCAGAAAATGCGCACAATTAGACACCCGAAAGCATGTCTGAAAGCAACTGGATATTGTGAAACATAGGTTTACACCCCCGAGAACATGTAGAAGGACTCTCTTGCCAGCAACTGAGTAGAATATAAGTATTCATGCACACTATTTTGTCTTGAGAGTGAAAGACTTCATTACCAGCTCCCCGTCCTTTAATTCCACAATGCTTTTCCAGCCAGGGCCAGGAAGCCACTGCAGGATACCTCCACTTTCCTACAGCACATTATTAGTAGGAACACAGCAGGGTCAACAGTTTTATAATGGCTGCCGACTTCTTGTGTGTCAAATGAGACCGCTCTCCCATGACCTCTGACCCCACTAGGCTCTTGCACCTGTGAGGCTGATTGGGAAACCCTGCTATACTCTCCATTGAAAGACGTATTCAACAGGAAAGAGCTTTATTTTCTCAGGGCTCCCGTGCTTCAAAATTGAATTGATTTTGTCCACCTGGAAACTAACATAAATGGCTATTAATAGGGAACTGTTTTGAAGCCTTTCCTTGTTCCTTTAGAGCAGCTTAGTTTAGAACATATGTGAGCTATAAACGAATGGTTTGCAGAAAAAAAAAAGAGGATTTTGTCTTTCTTTTAACCCTTATGTGATTTCTGAACTCGATGATAGATGTTATGTAGAATATTCAAGCTGCTATTGTCCAGTGCAGTTATATTAGTTTATTATTTAATTCTCACTATCATAAAAGAAGTCCATTTTATATTTTTTGTTTGTTTGTTTGTTTGTTTTTGGTATATTTTGGTATATAGATAAAAACTTGTAATTCTGACCATTTTGTCTGAATTGTCAGATATAAAGTTATGAAGTCAGAACTGTGTGATATAAGCTTGTAATTGTAATTTAAAGTCCAATTTTGAGGGGGAAGAAAGATATGTTTTTATTTCACAATTGTGCCGTTATAAATTATAATTCTGACTTTATTTCTTAGAATTATATATATTATATATCTATAGAATCATCAACAGACATTCTAACATGAACTCTACAATTAAGTTTTGTGTTTTAAAATAATGTAAAATTGATACGAGTTAATAATTCCTTTACATTTGTGAAAATATTCGTGTTTTTTTACCAAAAAAACACAATTTTAGGGTGAACATTTTCATGTTGTGAAATCCTAAAGAACAGCTTCTGCTGACAAGACACAGTAACTGCCTATTCTAGCAATATTACTGACAAATGATAATAATCATAATTGAAATCGTTTTTAATTGCAAACTGCTGTGAGAGGAAATTACCTATATTGTAATTCCAGAATCCTGTGATGTTCTTACTGGGGCGCTAATGAAACCGCTAGTTGTTAATGTTATGATGATGGGCCGCTTGATGGCAAATAGATCTCTTTTACTGTTAATTCAAACTCCGTCTCTATACTTGTGGAGACCGGCAAAGTAATTGAATGTGTAAATCAGCTACTGAGTGGAAATGGAAATGTTTATCATGTACGAGGAAGTGGCATGTGCCTTTTGGCACTTTCACCCCGTTATTAATTGAATAGTTGAAATCGTATATGACATAAGCCTTTGCAATGACTTCAATCTTAAGGTGAAGAAAGCTATTTGGACAGTGTAGTCATTGTTGTTGTTTGCACTCGGACTTTTCCCAGACTTGGTCATTGGACTCGCCAAATGTTCTCGTAGCATATTCAGCAATATGCTTTCTTTCTCCTTCAAAACAAAACCACATTTGCATGTCGCACCTAACAATGTGTGGGAAACGCTATGTGCGATGCTTTCTATATCTTTGCAAAGTAACTGTACTAGCTTGCTCTCCATGCTTAAGCCCATTTGCAGCCCTTTTATATAAAAGTGTAACTGTTACCATCATAGAGAGAGATATGTAGGGGAGTGACTTGTTGCTATTGCCCTTTGTTTGAGAAGCGTAGCTATGAGAAGTCTGGTTCTTTTTTGCGAATTGGATATATGTTTTTTTTTTTTTTTTTTTTTGCATCCAATAAAATTCAAATACAACAAATACAAAAACAATTTCAAATGCTAGGGGAGATATAAACAATTTCATAGGAAAACATTGAAGAATGCACACAAGCTTGTACAGCTTTTTATTTCTTTGCAAGCAATATGCACTCAATATTAAGCTTCACTTCATTTTTAAATGTTATAAAACATGGATTTTTTTTTCAGGGAATTTATGTATATGGATATGAAATTTGACCATAAAAAAAAGCGTGGGCCCTCCAGGATCTAGTTTGGAGACCCCTTCTTTTTGATCTATACAAGTAATAACGCAAAATTATTTTATTAGAATAGGAAACGTTTGACTTGGAACCTTTTTGGACTCGGTCTTGACTCGGACTCGACAAAGCTGGACTTGACTACAGCTCTACATCATATATAATAAATTAAGTAGTTTAAATGCATTAATTATACCTTGTAAGGCATCATGTATTGTATAATCTCATTAATAATTGTTGTTACAACATTATAACACTTATCGAATAATTGTTACACAATGCATTTTAAAATTGTTTAGAAGTGTTTGCAGCAAGATGTTATTCATAATGTACATTATGAATAATGCATTATACCCTTTGACATATATAATATATTATATATAAATGCTTCGAGTAAAGTGTTACCTGAATAAATTCTTGATTAACTTGAACTTAACTTGATTTTCTTTAATAAGCATATGTACTTTCTTAAAACGCTTAGGTACACTTAGGTGAACTTTATAAAACATCAGTTTAAAAATTACATTTGTATAAATTTTTTGCATTTATTTATTTTTGTGCATTAAAGTACTTTATGTTAGTAAATAAAGACACAATTATGGAACTACATACACTGTATAAAATATATACTGTGCATACATATGAAAAGATACGATTAATAATATACTGTGATACATTTTATTTAATTATAATCAACTGTTATGTGTCCAAAAACATGGCATTGAGAAATAATTATATATTATTTCTTTCACAACCCCTTTTTAAAAGTATGCACAAATGAACTTTCTTTGCTTTAGTGTTCTGAGTGGTTGTTTTAGTTCAAGCCCAAAGCTGTTTGATGCGCTTTTTCCATCTGCCAGGTGAACATTTTGAATTCACTTGCACAGAAAAGTAAGAGCACACCTCATGAAGTACAAGAAGTACAGTGATTCATATCCATAACTCAAACTGTTAAGTCCCTCTTACAGTAATAGTGATTGTGGCCATAAAACCAAATAAAAACAAAAAAGAATAAAAATATTTCACTTGACCTTCTTTTAATCAATTAAATATTAAAACAATTTCCTACAAACTATAAATGCAAGCAGGTACTTTGTTCACTACAACTCCTTATCTTTATATATTATTGCTCATATTGTATTATATTGCTTTATGACAGACAGAGCTGATATTCCAGACAGCATCTCTTGAGAAGATCCGTCTTGAGAAACTCGTAAGAGCTCTGAGACGGCTATAAGTTATCGGTTCTTTGAAACCGATAAGCTGTCTGGCCTGTCATGTTCGGAGGGAATAGACCTGCCTTTGCTTCTAAGGGTCCTATTTATATTGATCAAGAATAAACTCAGGATGTCTCAGCAATAAAATAGGACTTACTGAGACAGATGTTTTTTTCCCCCCTCCAGTGAGTTACATTTTTTATAAGTCACACGCTCCGATCCTGATCGTCTGGTAAATTAAAGTGCAATCTGAAGCACTAAAAAGACATCGACTAATAATCAATTGTGTCCACTGATAGCAACTTTTACTTGCATGTGTTGTTTTATTGCTCTATTCATTAGATTAATATCCATTTAGTTTCTGGGTCACAAACAAAGTGCTGTTTATTTCCACTGAAACCATTCATTAAACTGTTTAATGAATCATTTTCAATGGACCGTCACATCTGTGTTAATCAATTTCAAACCCCACACTTTTAAGTTCTGCATTCACTTGGAAAGTGAGTCTTGTACTCCTAAATCTGGAGGATCTGGAGGAATTTGTTTGTTTGTGTCTTTGGCAGCATCTGCCTCAGCAAACTTCACCACTGCTTCATTTGCACATCACAAATCTGCTGGAGAAATTGCCACAGTTGGCATCCATCAGACAGAAAGGATTTCACAATGTTTGTCCCAGCTTGCTTAAGGAGGCTGATATTGTCTGCACAGAGGGAGGGATTTACTACGAGAGAAAGTTCAAAGAGGACATGAACCATTTATTGGGAACATGTAAGTAGCTGGTTAGTGAGGTCATATAATTATACACAATTATACAAACCTTCAAAAGTTTGAGGTCAGTAAGATTTTTAAAGGTTTTGAAGTAAGCCTCTTGTGCTCACCAAGGTTGTATTTGTTGATCGAAAAACAATAATATTCTAACATTTTATTCCAGTTATATCTATATTTCTGTCCGTCTCTCTCTCTCTCTCTCTCTCTCTCTCTCTCTCACTCTCTCTATATATATATCATAATTATTTTTTTTAGTTAATTTACAAATATTTAAAGGTGGTGTCTTCCCTAGTGAACAATAAATATACTTAAATGTATTTGAATTACATTTATTTCATGCTCAAAACATGCTCAATACATTTTCATATTTACGTACTTAATAAAATGCCATTGTACTTTCAGTATAGTAAACTGGTATAATCCAATTAAAGACATACTTAGTATATTTTACTGTGCTAAAGTGGAACTATACTGTAGGTATACTTTAAATATATTGCATTTAAGGGGCAATATTACACAATCTTCATTAAAAGTGACATAAACACACATTTTAGGCTTATTAAGAATAAATATGCATTGTGCAGAAGTAAGAGTTTTCTTACATAGATTTGTTGTCTTGTTTCCAGCCAAAATATCTAAAAATTATTAAATTAAGAAGGATTGTCAACACAAGTAAAACTTAAGTGAGTTTTTCCAAAGCAAAATAATCTGCCAATGTGAGCAAAATATTTTTAATAAAGAAGCAGATTATTTTGCCTTTTATTTACTTTTTTAAGCAAAAACTCACTCTATTGTGACTTGTTATTTTTATTCATTTATTTATTTATTTATTTTTCTAAAAACAAGACAATAATTTTCACTTCTTGATTTAAGGATTTTTAAGAATTTAAAAATTTAAGACAAAAAAAAAAAAAAACATCTAATGTAAGTAGTGTCAAGTAGCCTAAAAATATATACTGGAAATATATTTGATTTAAGAACATATTGGAAAAAAAATAAAAAATATATATATATATATATTTTTTTTTTTTTTTTTTTTTTTTTCAGCATATTTAGTTGTAACATACTGGCAACATCATACTATAATGCTCAACTGATAGTGAGAAGCATTATATTATTTCCATTTAGCACTGTTTTATTTATTTATTTTTTCTGAGACAGACTCCTATTTTGGGTTATTGTCTTTCAGCTTAAAATCACTTCAATATAGCATGCACGATTCAGAAATGCGTTGTATCTTTATCAAAGTAAAGAAATCATTGTTTTAGCATAGTGATACAGAAATCTGTTCAGGTATTGTGTAAGTAACCATCCAGAAAACCACATAAGGAATGACAGTTGCAATATGTATTTTCTTTTCTTTGATGCCTTTTTACATTTAGGATAACAGTATCAATTACTGGAAGCCCATCAATGAACAAACAGATTTGCGTTTGCTTTGACTCAATTATACTACATGCTCAGTATATTAGCTTCTGAGCTCTGATATTGCAGGTAACCCCTCTTTTCTATGCCTAGAGTGGACTATATAATTCCTCCATCCCCCACTAGAGGTGCAGAAGAAAGCAATAAAACATGTGGTGGGCCAAATGAATGTAGCAGCAATGCTTGTGTAACAGTGTCTTTGCAGCATTCCAGCAGAATTCCTTTTCCCCACCAGCTGCCAGTGTTAATATCCACTCCGCAGGGAGGAAGCCTTCCTTCCTCTTTCCTTCCCCCCACAATGGATTTGCAAGGACATCCTTTGAATTAATGTGTTAAAGAGCCCACACTGGTGGTCACGTCAAACATGACTGGCCAAGCATGTTTCATATTTTGACAGCCCTCTCCACTGCTTTTCAGAAACATGCAATGAAAAGACACATGCATATTTTAAAATCCAAACTTTGTTATATATGTATATATATAAATATATATATATATATATATATATATATAGTGGGCATTTGAGATTACATATGCATCTGCAAAATACATTTCTGAGTTTATATATGGGTCAACAATGAAAAGGGTTTAACAAAAATAAATAAATAATACATGTTATACTGATTTAAATTGTTGTTGTTGTTGTTCCCCAAAAAAGCTATTATTTCAAAGAAAAAAACTACAAATTCAAACTAAATTTGAAATGCAATGCAGGGAATTCTGCGTATTTTACGGGAATTTACAATTAACCATTTAACAAGTTTTTACCATAGCGTTTTTTTACAGTAAAACCTCAGTCATTTTTTACAGTGTATATATATATATTGCTTTTCACTTCACAAGATATTAATGTGAAGCGAGTGGTGTGGATTACTTGTGGATTAATGTGATGTTTTTATCAGCTGTTTGGACTCTCATTCTGATGGCACTTATTCACTGCAGAGGATCCATTGGTGATGTAAGCTATATTTCTCTGTTTTACTTGGATGGAATGGAGATATATTTTCAGCATGAATGATGCATTCATTTAAGGTTACTTTTTACATCTAATTTTGTGTACAAAACTCCACTATACTGTTCTCATATGGCATCGAAATTATACAAACACAGGAGGTGTACAGTTATCATTTGTGACTTGACTGAACATGAGCAAAGGCAGTCAATGAATAAAAGAGCAGAAAAACAACCTCAATCCCATAAAGAGGACATTTCAGGAAGCTCTCGCTCGGCCGACCACTTAAATGTGCTCTAAATTTGGCATCTTTAATTTTCTAGGACATTTCTCTCAGAAGCCGAGGAATAAAAATTTTATAGCTCGGAACATACAAATGCAAATATGATAAACATGAGTACCTAAATAAAGATTGCAGCCTCCAAAGACACACAACAACTATAAATAAGAGTGAGCGAAAAAGATGAAAGACTAATCCAGGCAAGACCAAACGCTCGGCATTCAAATGTTCCATGTCCTTTTCTCGGTTGCTGGGCAATAACGGTTTGCATTCGAATCTTACTTTTTGTTGTTGTTGTTTTTTTGTATCCATTCCTCAGTAAGTGTAGCCACCAAAAGAATGAAGCCCAGGCCTCTGGAGTTAAATTAAGTTGTAAACCCGGCAGGCATTCCTAAGCGTTCCACCAAGCCCCTTTTTGCTATCAATCGCTCCTTTATACTAGCTGTCGCCTCCTTCCACACCGGATGTTTGCAGTGGTCTGCAGCTGTTGTTTGAGGCCTAGTGGGGCTACGGACCTAAAGCAGGCAGAACGGAGAAAAGGGAACCACGTTAGGGGCCTGGGAAAGGTCCTGCCTCGAATTGCCGCACATGCTGTTTGGTAATTAGTTTGGCTATGTGCAAAATTAGTCGGCTAGTATCCATTTGGACTGGGGAGCTGGTTTAGCTTTTTAACAATCTACACATGCAAGCAGAAATATGTTTGTGGGAGGACGTTGGACTGGAGCTCGTGTTGGTTTAAGTGTTTGAATGGGTTTCTTTCAGCAGGGAAAGCCAGGTGAAGACGGGCAAGTTGCGACATAACGCCGGGTTACACCATGTTGCATTTAATAGCCAAAATTCTCTGCACAATCACGAGAACATATTAAATGTCAAAAGTAATGAATGGAAGCAAATCAATTCTTTTTACTGCCAAACAGTTCAGGGTGGGATGGTTACACAGCTGTCTATAAATCTATCAGTAGTACGGAAATGTGTGCCATTACTTCACCAAGTGATCACAAAAAAAGGAAAAAGAAGTTGCATTCATTTTTCATTTTCATTTTTTTGACAGTATCATAATGGAATCACATCATCAGATTTAAATGTATTATTAAAATAATAGTAATTATTGTAAATAATAATTATTAACTTTTACAATTGTTAATGCACTGATTTAAAAATAGATATTATATATATAAATAAATTTTACATTTTAAGATTATTTGGTAATTTTGCATAATAATAATAATAATAGTAATAATAGAAAATTTATCAAATTGATTAATTATCTATACACACTTTTGAGCCTAATCAATTTGATCATTTTATGTAATAAAAAAAAATATTAAATACATTTTATTTAAGTGCAAGATGTTTTTAAATTATTCAGTTAGTAATAGTAGTAGCTATTAGTATTGATATAGAAGAATATATGTAAATAAAAATACTTAAAATAAAATTCATTTCAAATCATATAATCCCTGTATAAATATCTGTATTATTATTTCATTGCATCTATGTGGTCTTCATTACGCTGCCACACACAGCCCACCCTCCTCAGAGTACGGAAGGAACAACAAACAAAAAGCTCAAGACCACAAGAGAGGCTGCAGGAAAAAATATTGCTAAAACACAAACAAAGCGTCCCTGCGTCCGTTTATAATGCACGAGAAGCTGAATGAGGAAAACACTTTTGTCTTGAATCGTCATTAAAGCAGCTTGGCTTGAACTCGCCTCCCTCCGCACAGCAGTCCTCAATGCAGCTGCCAGACGCAAAGAGGAAGTTACCAATCATCTCTGTCTGGATTTGCATTTTTGTCTTGTCTCTCAGCGGCCGTCCCCCCCTCCACCCTCTTTTCTCTGTTTTGGCACTTGTGCTGTACTTAGAGAACAAGAATGCAGACACTTGCTCTTTGTGTACTTGACAGGGGCTTGATACCACAGGATACATGCACTTCTTAACCTTGCCAGGACTGCCATTACTGGGTGTATCATGGGGTGAAATGTGCTTGTATCTCTTTTATGCTGCTGCTCTGATTGACAGGAACACTAAAATACGTGAGAGTTTGGCCGGAACTGCAGTTTGGGGATTACTTTCCGCTTTCAAAGAATACTTTAGGTAGGAAACTAAAACAAAATGGAGCCACTGGCAGTGGAACCACTTTTTTTATTTATTTATTGGCAGAGTGGGGCAAACCCTTGATATGTCCTGACTCAACTTCCTGTGTCAGTAGGAACTACGTCAACACAGGCAACAAACGCTGCACTCATTAACAGGGGCGGATTTAGTGAACCTGCAGCCTCAGGCAAATATAGGAATGAGGCCCTATATTTGCACACATTTACCGTTAGTTGCTGCTGCACAATGGTGCCACATAGTTATGTCCAGTGTTTCTACATTTTTCATGTGCATATTATTATGGTATTGTTTCATTAACATTAACATTTATTCATTTAGCAGGCACTTTTATTATTTCATGTTGTAGACCACAAAATAGCAGTTGCTTTACAGTTGAGATGCAAGAAGTAGTCAGAAGTATAAATTATTATACAGTACTGTGCAAAAGTCTTAGGCCACTAGTATTTTCACCAACATTAAAACATTTAAGATTTTGTACGAATGACCTATACCTAACCCCGCCCCTAAACATACCTGTCAGAGAGTTTTAGACAAAACGTACGAATCATCACGAATTTGACACCTCGTACGAATACGTACGAATTGGTCGTGAGACTGTTGGAAAATACTATTGGCCAAAAACTTTTTCACAGCACTGTATATTATATTTACTGACACAAACCTGTTTAGGCTACATTTTCGCTTCTCTGTGTCCACATACTGTATTTTGATGCAGCTAAATTCTTAATAAATCTGTTTTTATTGACACTGTTTCTGTTGTCATAAAACAGGATGAATATGAAATAGTTACTGAATAGTGACTTAGGCCTATTGAAACTGCATAGCCAGCTCTACCTTCAAAGATGTTAATCCGCACAAAAATTCAGATTCATAGCCTAATCGAATCGTCGTCTGATAAAATCAGCTGTTAGCGAACAGGCTACACATAAGATAGTGATAATAGCTGTGCTTGCACATGAAATTCGGCCATGTTTGCACCAGTCCGTTCTCGTTTTGAAACGGCGTTTTAGAATGGAAACAATCCTTGTTTACACTGGCGTTGTAATTTTTTCGTTTGCTACAAGCAAGATACAGAAGAAGCACGTTCAACTCGAACACACAGACGGCTGTCGTGGTAATAAACACTGTTAATAGCAACTATTCGCGTGTCCGCGTTGAATGCGCATCTCATGTATGAAAAGCATTTTGGGGGCCCCTTGGCTTTCGGGGGCCCAAGGCAGTCACCTACCTTTGCCTAATGGGTAAGTCCGCCCCTGCTCATTAATTCATTTCATTAGGATCTGATAGGAAGTTTTGGAAACACTTCATTTTAGGGTCTCTTAACTACTTATTATCATGCATATTACTAGAAAATTAGCCATGTATTAGTACTAATTAAGCACATATTAATGCCTTATTCTACATGACCGTATTGTACATCCCTAATCCAATACTTAAACTAAACAGCTACCTTACTATTATTAAGCAACAAAATATGAAATTTACTGAGGGCAAAGTCTTTTCCAAAGTTTTTACACAGGATAATGATAAAATAATGAATAGATTATTTAAATATAACAAAATTAAATATTTTTTCATTTATTTTGTGCCAAAAAAAGAATTGATATAGAGGCATTAAGAGTGTGCATAATTAAGCACAATAAACTTACATTACAACTGCAAACACACACAGACACACATTATATATATATATATATATATATATATATACACATACATACATATATACATACATATACATACATATATATATATATATATATATATATATATATGTACATATATATACATATTAGAAAATATTACAGATTCCAATTTGAACACTGTGTAAATTTTATTATAAATGTATTAATGGAGCTGTTGAAATTATAATCATTATTATTGTCTTAAACCGTTTTTGTTCAAAAACGTATTGCCTTTTTTTTAAGCAGAACAACAGTAATATTATAATACTAACATTATTTAATGTGGAAGGAGCTTTTATTTTGACACAATCCACAGGAGTCATCAGTGCTTCTTTTTGTTGACATAAGCAAATTTATCCATTATTCTCTAAACTAATTTGGTAAGATGGACGTATCACATTGTCACATGCCTTGAACAGCTGACTAGCGCAGATTTTTTTTCTTGCGGTGCAGCGCTGTTTGAACAGAGGCAGGTAATGTGCGTTTTAGAAAACATAACGTTCTGCAGTGTATTTATTCGTTTAACGCCATTTCCCAATTTTAATCATCATACAGTATTAACCGGGAACAACCACCCCTTCCTCTTCTCATGGGAGACATGCGATACAGTACTATAACGGTCTCTCGCTGTCGGTGCTTGTAATCATTTTAATGACTTTCTTGACAATTTTAAATGCTTCCACTCTGCCGACAGGTTTGCTGCATTAGTGCATTGCTCTACTTTATCGCATCACGTCATTGTTCAGTACAATTTATAAGTAAAGTTCGGTGCATCCCTAGAAATACATCATCCAGCCGCTATATAATTGATATATAATATATAATTGTATATAATTCAGTTGTGCCAGTTAATCGGCACTGACAATTAATTGCCGGAACCGTTAGTTATCGGCAAAAATGTTAGTCGCTTTTCCGGGTTACGTCTGTTGCTGGAGCAGCTAAGAAGAGTGATGTCATTAAGCTGTGCAAGAGCGACCTCATGTTGTTTGTTTTGACACATGACACTGTGTGCTGCGCAGTGCAAGAAACTTCAAATGCAAATTTAGATGCAGCCGACAGAAAATTCTGCCACGACACAAAGCCCACAAGACTATCTGCGCCAACAACATTGTTCATTTTTGAAGTAAACTTGAATTTGTCTCGTACTGTAGCCCTGTACTTTTGCCCAGTGTGTGACTAACATATTTTGTTATTTTAATTAGATAGTCATAATCATCAAGTGTTCTTAAACAGAAGTAAATAAAATGTGATGGTACACGGATACAATATACATATATGTATGCAATTTCATTGCTATGGCCATCGTGTCTCGGTTTTTGTCTACCCATGCTCAGGCTATAAACACAGGCAATTAGCACCCTGACGGGGTACCTGGCATCATTTGTCTACCTGCCAACTTGCATATGCGTCTTCTGGCATGAAAAGTTCTTGATTCTTGAGTAAACTCCTGCAGTATAAAGGAACGTATTTGTCCTTGAGCAGAGCTGTCTCTGGTGAGACATGAGAGTGTTGGTCTTTATTTCCTGTGTGACAGATGTACATGTCTCATTTCAGTGTAATCTTAGGGGGCTGTTCTGCACCTTGGGAATTCCAGAGGAATTAGACTTCAGGGAGGAGTTGAGATGGTTGACCCATCGCTATACCCTGCCTCCCTTAGTCCCCCTCACTCAGACAAACTTTACAAAACGTCCTGTGAACGGTGTGATTTGTGCACTGGAATTGTTGAAAATGATGTTATCCATTAGTCACATTTTACATGTAAAATAACAAATAATTGATGTGTCTAGTGTTTTGTTTATAATTTATGTAGATCAACTGCAATAGAATTTGAATATTGAGTCTATTTTTTGTTAACCGGGTATGGAGGTGAAAGATTGCTGTGTAGATCTATTGTAAGTTCTATTGATCTAGAAGGAATAGTTGATAAATGGCCTTTTAGATCAGGATGTTCTGTTCGTAAGCCATGTTGGTTGAGAGCAGCCGCAGAGTACAGAGGTGCTGGAGCAGCTGCCGTAAGCCTGGCCTAAGCCCAGCACAACAGCTGCGCTAGACTCCCATCAGGACAAGGCCGTGCAGGTCAGTCCGTTCAGTATGGCTCTCCCTCAGCTGTCTCACAGCGAAGCTCCTGCACACAAAGACACACACGCAGGACAAACACATGTGGCCACGCGACGTGCCCAACGCTGCTCAACTGCTACATCAGTCAGAAGTGTTGCATGATAGAGCGAGGAATAGGGATGGGGATCGTTAAGGTTTTAACGGTATTACTACTTTTATTGTTACCACTTATTGATCCGGTACTTCAACGATACGCTTACTGGTACTTTTTGTTGTGTTTCTAATAGAAAAGAAAATTAAAATAATAAAAAACTAATTGAGAAAAGAATTAACAACACTTAATAAAAAAAGAATAATCTGTAGCCTGCCTATCCATCTATTTGTAAATGCAGTACTCTAAAGGCATGTTTAGTGTTCAAAATTTATTTGGGCTACTGCAGAAAAACTAAATCTAATTATTATATTTTTAATGTAAACAAAACGCTGATGAGATGTTGATCTGATGTCAGTGACATTATTCAATCATTATTTTCATAACTCGTTATGAAATAAAAAGTCTCTAACCTCAGAAAAGCAAACTATCCTGTCCTGCCAGATGTTATGCCGTGTTTGTTGTGCGCATAAATTTGCTTTGTATATTAAATAAATATATATGTATATATATATATATATATAGTGTGACGACCATGGGACAC
>JAUCMU010000001.1:3617729-3631433 GCA_032275025.1 Enteromius treurensis
CACCACTCACTCCCTCAGTCATTGTCCGAGCTCGTTGATACGTAAGTGGACTCTTACCTGTTATCCAGCGATATATAGTTACCTGTGATTCTTGTTCTCCTCCAGTGATTCCTCCGTGCTCCATTCAAGCTCCTGCGATTCTGATCGCCAACCTTCCAGTTCTTCAGTGGTGTGTGTGGTATGTGGTATGTGGTGTGTCCTCCGACGTCCATCTGTGGAAAGAAAAGTTAAAGACTTTCATTGCAAGATTTGCCTTATCTGCATTGAATTACTACATTTCTGTTTACCTTTTGAAGTTCCGCTTGTATGCGATGATCCTGTGTTAAGAAATCCTTTGTAATTTAAAGGACTTCTTGAAGCCTGTCTACTTACCATAACAATATATATATATATGTATAAATCTATGTGTGTGTGTGTGTGTGTGTGTATACATATATATACAAGTGTGTGTGTTTTTTTTTATTTCAAGAAATTAACTCTTCATTCAGCAAAAATGCATTAAATTGATGAACAGTGACAGAAAATACATTTGAAATAAATGTTTTTTTCTGAACTTTTAATCTTTGCTCTAACAAATTAAACATTAAAACTTTAACAAATGTTTCATGCAAATCCGCATATTAGTATGATTTATGAAGGATCACGTGACACTGCAGCAAATATGCTAAACAAAATTCAGCTAGTTATTTAAACAAAGTTTCATCTAAATTAATTTGTATGATAGAAAAATTAATTGCTTAAACATAATGTTGAAAACAGATGTGTTGCTGTTTTTGTGGAAAGCAATATCTATCTATCTATCTATCTATAAAGAGTTCACTGTTGAATAATTCAGGCTGACCTGTGGCTTCTACAGGAGAGTTTATCCTCAGTTAAACAGCTCAGAGCTTGTGATTGACCTTTATGAAAACTTAATATATTATGAAGTAGATTTTTAGATGTGGAGCTTTAATTTTGAAGTCTATAAGCTCATTTGTTTAGTCTATTTCTGACTGTTTCTACAAACCAAAGTGGAAACGAAGAGGTTAATCTCTCCTTTCCTGCACATATGTGACTGTCATTAGCAGGACCACGGGACAGTCTTTCTCTTTTTCCAAATCTCTGAGAGTCCCATGTGTGCTTTTGCCCCAAAGGGAAGGGAAGGGGGGGACAAATCTCTTTTTCTGAGCTTCCAAAATCCCAATAGTCTTTGCGTGCCTCTGCCCTAAGGGTCCGAAGTAGCCTCCCGGGACATGAAGTATTGGCTTTGGATTTAGCGGTTTCCTGTGAGCTGTACAGACTGAACCAAACAAGCAATGAACGAGGGAGCGTATGGACAGCTCTTCAAGTCCAGCAGGGACACGAGAAGGACTGGAGGAGAGGAGAGGAGGAGGAGGAGGAGGAGATGTAGAGAGAGAGGGAGACCTTTGAGAATGTGCTCTCCAGAGCTAGCACAAGTTAATGATGGGGAACCAGGGCGAATTCCCAGAGCGAAGCAGAGCAGCTTTCAAGATGGGCTGCACTGATCCACTGCCAGACACCAGAGAGAGGGGGAAACATGGGGGGAGACAGTAAAATAGAAAGAGAATAAGAATTATAGGCAGACAGTGACAGAAAGATTGGAGGCATGTAGGAGAAAGGATGTAGGTCTTCCCGAATAAAAAAACAGATACGTGTGTGTGTAGATGCCTGCATTTCCAGTCATATTTATTTATATAGTGCTTTATACGGTACAGATTGTTAAAGTTTCCTTTCAGTTCAGTGGCAATGTCTAGTTGCAAAAAGAAACAAAAAGACACACACATTAATTATGAAATCAAGGTATATAAGTCTCACTATTAACTAACTATTACCTCATACTTTTCCTTCAGTAAACTCTTAACATGCTGCATAATGGGGATCTAGAATATGAATTAATATGCATTAAATGTGCTTTAGAAGTACCAAAAATATCTATTATGCTAGTAATATGCTGTTAATAAGCAACTGATGTACTGTGATGCTCTACCACAGATACCCTGACATCTCATAAATGACTGCGGCAAACGGAAATTTCAGTAGTCCGTCCCAGTTTGACAGTCCTCCAACGGACAACTGGAAGACAGATATAAAAAAAAAAATTATAAATGCTGTAGTTAGCTAGTTTTACTTCTCATTATGTGCAGTGATTTAAGGATTTCAGGTAGTATATGAGATCAAGCTATATATAATAAAAATCTTTTGACTTTTTCCAGTAGGTAAGCAATAGCAACCACCTAGCAACACCTTGCGAGAAATTTTCCATGATCTGGCAACCGACCTGCTTTATGTGCAAGTGTAGATAGCTGAATGAGGAAAACAAGTGTAGAGTTGCAAATTATACAAAATTGCTAGATGCATATAAAGCATGATTGTTTTTGTCAATGTTTCCAAACTTGTATGAAAATAAGTTAATCTGAAAAATATTGGTAAAAATTTTGATTTTTTTTTTTTTTTTTTTTTTTTGTACCCCATACCAGAAATCAGTAGCTACCATCAAATAATTGGTCATCAACATTCATCACAATTTTGTCCATGTTTGGCAGCGTTTTCATTTTTAGATGAACATCTTTAATATTTGGGTAGGTTTGGGTCTGCATTTAAATGTTTTTGAAAAAATAATTTTATGCTTAGTAGATGTATTATTTTATCAAAAATACAGTAAAAACTGTAATATTGTGAAATTTTAACATTTAAAATATTTCTATTTGAATATGTATGTTTTAAAACATAATAAAATGTAAAGCTGATTATTCAGACTGACCCTGCATTTCTGCTGTTGGTTTGTGATTCTGTCTTTGATTCTAGTTCTTGCTCTGTTACCTTGAAACTTTGTCTATCCAAACTTGTCGACAAATATGGCAGAACTGACTGGTAACATTTTTCCCATTCTGAAACTGAAACTTGACATGAATTTTTTGTGTGAAAGAATTTCATTCACTGTGTCACTCGAGTAATGATGCATTGTGACCGATTCCACATCAGCCCGCTTTGGAAGCAGGAAATAACGATGACTCGATAAAATTCCTCTGAAAAAGGCTGGAGATTTGAAGCAAGCATCAGACACTGAATCCTTACCCTGTTTCCATCCTTCATGAAGACAAACAAGGCCTTTTGAAAAGCAGTCTTTAAGAATTGAAAGCCCAAGTATCCCGACCAGCGCGAAGGCTGCCAAGAGGCCAGGGAAATCTGATACGTCCTCATTGGGTGCCTTAACAAAGATCTATTGAGGCTTGGAGAGGACTCTGATTGTGGAGGAGAAGGGGGTAAAAAAAAAAACTGGGGCCATGACAGGCATCCGGTAAGGGGATCATTCTGCCTCTGTCCTCCCTTAACATTCCCCCGGGTGGCCTGGAAGACGCCCAATAAAACAGGGCTGGCTAAGGCAACGGAGGTGTCTGTGTTTGTGCCTGAGGGGAGAGAGCTATTATCGTGCCGACTACGCCGCGTTGAAACCATTTCTATGGTTCAGGTCTTTAACCTCTGCGCTGATTAAGGTTATCCGAGTAATTTAGTGGAAGCGGTATCACATTATGGTAGACTTATGAGGTGGAAATTAAATTTTGCTCCAGGCTTATAAACTCTGGGGAGGAAGAGATGTGGAAGTGGATGCACATGGGTGACTTCCTGTTGATTTTGTTCACCGAGGGCGTTTTTAGGCTTAACGAGATGATGTCTTTTTATCAGGTTATCTGTAAGTGTGCATATAAACACACGGGCTAAAGGTCGCATGCCATAACTGTTTGTGCTTCTGCGGTTCTGCATAGAATTAAGTTTTCTATGGAATGCCACATGTGTGCATTAATCATCATCTAAGATTCTTAAAGGGACAGTTCACCCAAAAACAAATTCTTTATTTTCATTTTGTGGGGGGGGTTGTTGTATTTTTTGATATAAAACACACTTTTCAATGGAAATAATGGGCAACAGTTAAGTACAGGGACAGAATATACAGTTACAGCATTGTTTTTTTTTTATATTTAATTTATTTATTCATTGTTGTAAAGTGACTCCTGTGAAAGGTGCTAAACAGCGTAGGAGTTTATCGAGGTAAAATTCATAGTTAGTGGTTTGTTAATAGCAAGAATGGGATTTTTCCTTGTAATTCATCTTAATGTATTTTAGGATTTAATGATTGTAATAATACATTATAATATAATATATAATGTGTATGAGATGTTTTAGAATGTATATTTTCAAACCTAAATATATTGCATTAAAATGCATGACAAACAACTTCAGTTTAAAAGATGAATATGATATAAAATAATATCCCAATATTAATAATTAATTGAATATATTCATTTATTATTAATACATTCTAATATATTCATAATTCATATATTAATTTATATATTAATGCATTTTAATTTTGGCTAAAGTTATGTTTTTGTAAAATATATGCATTATTTACAACATACATTATGAATACTTTTATAATGCATTATACAGTAGGCTTCAAGTAAAGTTTTGCCATTATGAAATAAGTAAATACATACAAACTTTTAGTTGTCAGTTGCATGATGCTTGACAGGAAGGGTCAGTTTTCCTTTAATAATGGCCTACATTTGTTCCATTCTTGCTGTTATTCAGTAGGAGTCAAAAATATGCATTTGTTTATTTTTGGGTGAGCTATTTGTTTTAGCCATTTATGGTTAACGGCAACAGCACTTGTTGCAGTGACCTGACACATGGAGTTTACAACACTCATCACACATCACTGCAATGAAAACACTGCAGCATTTTAACAATGTATGGCGTATCGCAAGTAGCCAACAATTGGCACAGCTGATCTAACAACCGCTTTGCACTCTTCCCGGGGTGTTTCCTTTCCTTTCCCAGCTGAGTTACAGTTTATAGGAGCCTTTCACACAACACGCTCCCACTAAATTTAGCACATCATTAGTTTCACAGTTTTCATAACACCAGTGCAGGGCCATTCCTCTGCAGACGGTTGTCATGGCAATGACAGATCTCATCACAGCTCTGAATCGGAATTTGTTTAAAAAGAATTTCCAGCTTATTTCTAGGCAGGACAAGGGAACTAAAGCATCCTCACGAAGCAACACCCTTGGCTTTATAAAGTCATTTGTGTAGGAGATCCAGTCAAAAAATATTTCACTGTTATTATTTATTTTTGGTCTTAATGTTTTTAACAATTGGGAAAACTAACCATGAAATGTGGAAATCATTTCAGCATCAATTCTAGCCTTGGTTTGAAGTATAAATAAAACACACTGCTCATATGTGCGGTAACATCCAAAAAATGAGGTATGTTCTCTTTGTGTGTCTAAATACAAAGGATATTTGCATTCAAATAAAGACTGTTTTGTCATTAAATGATTAAAGAGCCTCCATGGCGATGTTTATTTAATATCATGTGGAATGCAGACTGACAAATATTTCAATTTAATAGCATGATATATTAATGACAAGGACAAGTGCTCTATCGAGAATATTGCTTTCTCCAGTGAAAAAGCCTAATCATCTGAATCAAGAAAGAAATATGAACAGATCGAGCAATGTTTATAAGTGAAAACAGTTCTTCACAAATACGTCAGTCGATTCTGAGGCAAGAGGAAAACAGAAAACTTTTTAAATTAAGTGTTATTAGGAATTACGGACTTGTATTTTGGCAGAAGCGATCCTAATTATAGATTTGTTTCTTAAAAACATGCAGCTTTTCACTTAAGAAGGCATTAATCGAAGGACTGGAGTGCAAAAGCACCCATTCAATGCAAAATATCCATTATTGAGCAAGGGATGTAATATTACATTCCTCCAAATCTGTTCTTATCTAAACTTATCTATGTCTTGGATAAGTAAATTTCATGTTTGTTTTTCATTTTAGGAGAACTATTTAGCATGGATGATCATCATTTAAAATCTTATTTGAAGATTATATTATCCTTAAAATTGTATCTGGATGACTTGCAGATATGCAGTTACACACTGTAAAAAAAAATAATAATAATTGTTTTACGGTTACGGTAAATTTACAGTTAAATACTGTAATTTCTAATACTAAGCCGAATTACTATACTGACATAATGTTAATATACCGAACCATTAAAGTAGTGAAACCTATTTTGTCTCTTTGAAATATACTGAAACCAAATGCAAGTCATGATAAACCTAAGCTCTTCATAAGAAGCTTTTTAATAGAAAGAAATAGGCTTATAAAAAGTGTTCAGTGTCTTTTACACAAGCACTAAACACCATCATGAATTATAAAACTGACATGTGCAATAAATATTAATTTAACAACATTACATGTAACATACAACCCTAATACACATAACTGATACCAAAAAACTGAGAAGAAACATAGTTATTTCAAAGAAAAAACATCAAATTCAAACAAAATGTTTCCCTGTAAATTGAACAGGAATTTACCATTAACCATTTAACAGGTTTTTACAGTAGCATTTTCAGTTTTTTACTGTTAAAATCACTGCCTTTTTTTTTACAGTGCATGCAAAGGCAAAATAAAAGGAGATCAGGAAGTACCAATTCAAATGTAAATCATCTTCAAACCTGACATAAAGACGCTTTATCTGAATAGATGGAGACAATGAAGGCAAAGATTTTTATAGGGAATAATGGCTTACATTAAGATTTATTCCTCTCTCAACGCAGCCGTATGACTGCAGAAGACAGTACAGGGTCATATAGACTTCTGTTATGGTGCTTTCAGTGACTTTTGAAGCTTAGAAGCTTTAAAAAGGTTTTGTATGAGATCCTAAAGGGCAGATAATGCATCACTGCGAGATCAAGAGCTTATTTTCATACAGTGATGGTATAATTGTCCACTTATGGACTGGGGTTTGCTCTTCAATTCAAAGGCTTTAGTGCATGTCACTCTTTCTCAAGTTATGATACATTTTCGCTGTAAGGTTCACCTTTGATGGGATTTACAGAATCGATCATGTTCTCTAGTGACAGGTGACAAGTGGACGAAAGTGAATACATATATCACATCCAAAGCTGTGGGATTAGGTGTGCGAAAGGAGAAAGAAAACTGTCTATGTAGACACACAGACAGCTTTGGCCTTTGATTTGAAATTAAAACTTTACATTTAAATCATATATCCCCACAAAGATAGGAATACAGTAAATTTTACTTAACAAATGTCCCCATGAGGAAACAAGCTTATAAAACATACAGAATGAAGTTTTTTGAAAATCTAAAAATGCCTGTAGTTTCCTGTAAGGGCTTTAGGTGTAGGGTCAGTGTAGGGCAATACCACATACAGTCTGTACAGTATAAAAACCATTACGCCTATGGAGAGACCCCATAAAACATGTGAACCCAACATTGTGTGTGTGTGATTTTTCTTTTTTCTTTTCTTAATTATCTGCTACTGAGAGGGAATGAGCTGTTGTCAAAGACGTTACAATTTTAAAGACGTCTTTTTGCTCTCCATTCATTCTCAGCAAAACACTGGGATTGAATCATGGAAACCGTCCGTGACAATAACGGCTTTGAAGAGTGCTGTGGATCAAATGAAGCGCTTTGTTCAACATTGCAAGAGTCGTCACATGCTTCTGGGGAGAACATATCAAGCACGGCTTTTAGCTTTAACTGGCTAAACAGAGCAGAAATTGCAACACCGTTTGCACTTGAAAGTTCTTTATCTCTGCTTTGAAGAGTTGGGGATAAAGGAGGTGTGTGGAATCAAGCCCTCTAAATCACTTGTATTTTACACTTTGCATGAGATGTGTTGAAAGGCCATTTAGACACAAGGATAGCCAGAAGGTGAGAGCCTTTTGGGATTGGGGTAGTGTGTATCCCACTAAAAGCCTTTCACACCTATCTTTCAGACACATTTCTCTTTAAGAGCCATCCCTACGGTGAAGGCCACAGCTGACACGCACAAAGCGGCCTGTGTTGAGCTGACACAGGATTAGATTTATGTCGGCATTATACTGATAGCACTATTCATGTGGCAAATATCCAAGATGAAATTGCTATTCAAAAGGAGAGTATGAGAGTATGCCTACGGGCCATGTTTTCTCCAAGAATCCGAGGCTTGTTGGGGCTGATCAAGAGGCATTTTCTTTAACACGTCTACCCTGCCATGCCTGAAATGCCAAACAGATCCTGAAACATAAGTCTTTCTCAGAAATGTAGTGCGCGAATGGCCTCGGGTCTGAGTTGCTCCATAACTACATCATTTCCATCCAGCTACCTTGTTTGTAAATAACATTGTTCACGACTGCCCCGCAGTTATGTATGAGAGCCATCTTACAGAAGATCAGAAACATAACTCAAGAGTGCTTGAGGTATGGAGTTATACGGTTACTGAAGGTTACAGATGTCAGTCAATCAACTGCTGTTGAGTCTTTAGTAGAGCTGTCAGTGGAGTGAGCGTACATTTTTCTTATTAAAATGTGGTGCACATAAAATAAATGTCACTTTTAATAATATGTTTTGATTTGTGTGTGTGTGTGTGTGTGTGTATGTATATATATATATATATATATATGTGTGTGTGTGTGTATTCTTCAGATGTGGGAAATTGGGATTCTGCTATTATGCTTTTTTTTATTATTATGAATGGCATACATATGCATACAACATTTAACACATATAATGCAAACGGTAGAATTGAGAGTTTAATTCCTGAACAAATGACTACGAATGTAGTGCAAAGTTTTACCATTTATTGCATGTTGTCATTCTCCTCGTTATTTCCTTTTAGCGGCTAACGAACCGGAAGTCTCGCCCATAGGCTTACTTCCTTGTTGAAAAGGTGGACATAATTTGTGCAGCTTCTAAAAAAAAATGTGAACGTTTTTTTTAAAAAGTCCTGTGCAAACACAAGTCTAAATCTGATTATTATTGAAATGATTAGAAATTCCCCATATATTTACTTCCCATTATATTTACTTATGGAATCATGAAGAAACTGGAATTGGAATCATGAAATTCTATGCTATTCTTGTTGAAAAACTGACATACACATATTTGAATTCCTTTTCTGCATAGGCCAGTTTCTTCAAGTCAAAAATCTGCCTATATGCAAGACTAGGGTTCAGGTCAGGATATAAGCTGCCATGCACGACGCAGCATATTTTGAACAGCTCCACTAGTGTATTACTTTATGAAAAAAAAACTATTTTCCCATTTGGCCCTGTGCATCATGACACTTAGAAGAAGTTATTACCACCATGGGCTCAAGAGTTCAACATGCTTTATGACAAATTCAGCCTGAGAGGTCAGAAATCTTAGCAAATTTATGTAGTCAGCTGAGTCACGTTTTCCTCAGTCCTGAGATATTATTTCCATTACCAATTAGTTTACATAAAAGAAGAAAATTCATTCTAAAGACCTAAACTGGTCTTTTGGGTGCATTTCAGAGCTGTTGCAATATGCCGCCTGCAGTGGGGGTGATTAGTGTACAAGATTTCCATGTGATTTTTGAAGACCATGAAATATTAATAACGCAAAAGCAGACTTGAGTAACTTTTGCTTTAAGAGATGCAATGTTGAAATAACGGCCCCCAAATCAAACATGCATGCATTTGGCTTGTTTCTGCTTGCTTTTTCCAAAGACTTAATCTGCATTTGTACTGTTCAGTTTGCGTTCAGCTGAGAGAAAAACGTCAGTATGTCTATCAAAACTTCAGTTCATTGTTGCAGAAACAAACTGCAGAAACACTGCATGACATAAAGTGGGTCAGGCCAAAATCCAACCCGAAGTGGCCCCCATTTCCTGCTTGTTTACGTGGCCTCAAACCTCCGTCCCATTCCAAAGCGCCGGTCTGTGTTTTTGACACGTCAATTTGTCACATTTACCCCAAAGTCAAAGATCCGGGTCTCGTCACGTACCTCTAAAACACATTTCGCCGTTACTCCACACTGCAACTGAATTAGGAGCTATGTTGCCTCTCGACAAACATCTGTGCAGTTTCCTAATGAGACCAGACCTCACGCTGGACATCAATCTCAATTAAACTCTGATGACTCCAAATCACCTATGGCCTGGATTGGGATTTGATGGTATGATCCAACTGCCTGCGAGTATGAGAGATTGTTGTTAATTTTTTTTGCTCAGTTAAAGATACAGGCGCTAGATTAACCACTGCGGCCTGCAGAACAAAGCTTGGCTGTGTCCGTGCATGGCTGTAAACTAGTGGCACCGTCGGGAGCCAAACAAGGAGAGTTTGTGCATAAGTGTGCGCGACGGCTGAAGCCGAACTGCAGACACAGTTCTTTCTTTTAATAAATTTTAACGAGAAATTTGCATTCCATCATAGCGTGGCCAAAAAGAGTTGCGCAAGAAGGCGGAGGTTCTTCAACCCTGCTATGTTTACACCGTAAAATGAGGCACTTAAATGGAGATTAGGTTTGTTTATTTAATGAGTAAACACTCTTGATTTATTATTTGGTTTAGGGGGGGCATGGGTGCGCTCTGAAATCATTGTGCTATTAGGAAGCACGGACAATTTAATCAGAACCTATTAACATGATGGATATGACGGCTTTAGCATGAAACACACTGAGTGAAAAGGAAATGAGTTATTTCTGTCAATCTTAGGGAATATTAAATGGGATGAATGGACGGTAGTTTGTGGGGGAAGAAAAGTGGTTTTACATGCCTCTGGACAAGAAGCCTGAAGCTGAAGACAGTTTGAAGACATTTGGGCATTGAGTCTATGAATTTTATGAGTTTTAATATTAGAATTAGGTTCCATTATTGCCTGATATATGTTTCCAGAGTTTGTGGTTGATGTATTTTTTATTAAATGATTTGCTGAAAGCCATGCTGTTTGTAATAGCTGCAGTATGTGGTTTTGCACTATCCTGCTGAAATATACGTGGCCTTCCCTGACATTGATGTCATCTGGTGGGGATCATATGTTGCTCTGAAACCTTATAACTTTCAGCATTCATAGTGCCTTTCAAAACATGCAAGCTGAGCATACCATATACACTTATGCACCTCTATACCATCAGAGATGCTGGCATGTGAACTAAAAGCTTATAACACATTGGACGCTCTCCTTCCTCTTTGGCCCAAAAGACACGTGTCTGTCATTTCCAGGATTTTGGGTCCATCTGACCATAGAATACTTTACCACTTTGAAACAGTCCATTTTAAATGAGCCTAGGCCCACAGGTGCTTCTGGACCATGTTCACATATGGCTTCCTTTTTGCATGATAGAGCTTTAGCAAATGGCAAGAAGGACTGTGTTCACCTACGGTGGTTTCTGGAAGTATTCCTGGGCCCATTTTGTAATGTCAGATAATAATGTCAATCAACTTAATTAGTTGCTATATATATATATTATTATTATTTATTTTATTATGCATTTTATAATTCTCTAATGCATTTCCATTATTTATATTTATACATACATACTTATTTCTGTTTTCATCTCAAGCAATGAGTTTTGGGAACTTTTTTGTATCCCACAAAAAGTGTTTTTGCATAACAATAAAGTGCAAAATAGAAACAGTTCAGTTAGTAGTTTCAGACTTTTACATCCCACTAGAAAAACCTCCATGATTTAAACAAAAATACTCCATCATCAAAAGTTTTTTTTTTTTTATTTGTGGTGTTTTTTTAACAAGTATTAGATTTGTTTACCTTCTTAAGTGGGTTCACTGATTTTCAGTTTCTCAATGTGTGTGTGCGTTGCATGTTAAGAGTTCCATCTGGAAAAGTGCTCTTTGCGGAAGCACAGTTTGAGGAGACGGGATTGTTATTCATTTCTTTTTCTGGAGGAAGAAGAGCTTGCCAAGTATCCATTTCTTTGTCCCAGATGACTGGCGGAGAAGAGGATTTAAAAACAGGAACCGCAAAATTTGTGTAATGGTTTTCATCTGAACCTAAAACACTCCACTGTGTGTGAGCAAAAAAGTGTGTGTTTTGGGAGTCTGAAGGGGACACGAGTTGTCCAAGGATCCAATGGATATTTCATGAGTTCAAAGGCTGCAGAATTTAAAACATGAAGGTTTTGATTTGTCACGTTTGTATGTGAGCATGCCGTTTTGAGAAGTGCAATAAAAAAAAAGAAGTGGAAGCTATTGACTATAAAAAGTGATTTAAGCAAAACATTGTTTTTGCAACTCCTTCCTTTTTATGCAAAGCAAATGCTCTGCAATAAGTCTTAATATTGTTTGCAGTGTGCTGGTGATTTAATCTTATCTGAGAGAGAAGAACATTGTTTTGACTAATTTTACAGTGATTGTCACTAGGTGTCTCAACTATGTTTATGAAAGTCTCAGCAAAATGTATTTTTATTGCATATTTGGTGCATTTCCCAGAACGGAATATATTAAGCTTCAAACCCAATAAATGTTAAGCTCAGCACATAACCTTGTACTACAGACATGAGTGATAAAGTCCCATAGAATTAAAGGGACAGTTCACCCAAAAATAAAGATTCCATCTTCATTTACTCACCCTCAAGTTGTTCAAAGCCTGTATGAGTCATGTTAAACACAAAAGAAGATATTTGAGTTAGTTGCCAGAAACCATTGACTTCCAAGGGACGAGTGAAATTCAAACACTATGGAAGTTAATTTGTATTTGTAAAACATACTCCAGTAATCTTTCTTTTTAAACAACTTTGTAAAATCAAGTGTAGTTTTTTTTTTTTCTCACAAACTGTGCTGGAACATCTGTAATTATGAAACGTTTTACCTTTCTAGCTAAGCCTCAGTGGTTATTCAGCCCATTTTTGCAGACCATTGTCTTTCCTAATTATCTCTCCAAATGTGACGTTAGGGACCTTATCAAAGAGGTGACCCTGCTATCAAAGCAAAGAGTATCGCCAATGCTATTCACAGGCAAATCAAGGGCAAAGATTTCACTACTTCAAATCTGGCATACCTCCTTGGAAGTGCAAGAACAGCTAAACGATGCCAGGCGAAGCCCATGCAGCTCGCCCCCGGGCTGCAAGAGACTCTTTTTTTTTCTTTATACGAGGCCTAAACTTCCTATGAGATCTGTCCGACCTAGCATAATGACTGTGCATAACCTGCTTTAATTGGGCTAACTGGCTCCAGAGTCAACTATTGTGGTTTTGAAACGGCCCCCCTCCACCGTCCCCTTGTTGCATTATCAAAGAATTTGGTGCACATTATAAAATGCCTAATTACAGGGCGCTCTGTGTTTCCTTCCGATGCCTAGAGCTCACCAGGGGTCATTATTACTTAGCTCCAAGTCCGCATGTGCATCCTTGCACTCGGTCTTCACTTTTTTTTTCTTTCTTTTTCCTTTAACACCCACTCTCGGCCCTTGTGGTTCACTCCAGCACACGAGCAAACGGATATACGGTTTCTCTTCCTTACAAACACATCTAATTGCACTTATAAAACATCCTCTCAGACATTCCTGTGATTACCTGTCAAATATTTTGGAGACGTTACTGTGACTAACATGTGTTTCTGGGCACATACTGACACTTTGTGGTTTTTGGTTTTGTTTCAAGCAACATTGAGCATGCCAGTGGAAATAACAGGGGTCAGTACAATATATTTAAATGACTGCGAAGAGGAACTTGGTTTAACGTTGCTATCCAAAACATGATAATAAAATAAACTTGTTTTTTTTTTACAATTCCTAAAGAAAATTTGAATGCTTGCAAATGCAAAACTCGTATGTAAATAAATGAAATGGCATGCTGTGAAGAAGTCGGAGACTTTCTGCGTTACCACGGAGAACATTACAATAAACTAGATAAAAAAGTTT